>CM077176.1:43607259-43662259 GCA_039654105.1 Coreius guichenoti | reverse complement strand
CTTCTCCTGTTATTGTCACTTGCACTGCTGTTACATGATTAGCATTACCTTCTCTGTTGGCAAACAGGGCTTCACATGTGATAAATGTAAGGAGATAGTCAGGCTGACGGAGAAGATTTCAGAATTAGAGACACGCATCCAGACTTTATTTGAGGATAGTGAGAATGTAAAAGCTTTAGACACTGCTTTGGATGCGAATAGCTTAGTGAACTCTGTACACTGTTCGGTTCCGGCTGTAGAGCCCGTGCAGCAGGGCAACTGGGTGACTGTGAGACGGCATAGTCACGGATCAAAAAAAACACTCTTCCATTCCGATTAGGACATCAAACAGGTTCTCCCCACTCAGTGATGCACCCACTGAGAATCCTGTTGAAAGTGCCCTAGTTATTGGCGATTCTATTACACGGAACGTGAAAATAGAGACACCAGCCACCATAGTCACATGTTTACCGGGAGCCAGAGCGCCTGACATCAAAGCAAATTTAAAAGTGCTGGCTAATGCTAATCGTAAATTCTCTACGATTATTATTCACGTCTGCACTAATGATGTTCGACTTTGCCAGTCGGAGATCACCAAAATTAACATTAAAGAGGTGTGTGAACTCGCAAGTACGATGGCAGATGACGTTTTTTGCTCTGGTCCCCTCCCTGTTCGTCAGAGTGATGAGATACTTAGCAGACTATCATCACTCAATGGCTGGTTGTCTAAGTGGTGTCCGCAAAATAACATAGGGTTCATAGACAATTGGAAAAGCTTTTGGGACAGACCTGACCTGTTAAAAAGAGATGGTATTCATCCTTCCTGGGATGGTGCCGCTCTTCTCTCTAGTAATTTGGCACATAGTCTTAGAGCTAAACCTTGACTAACTGGGGCCCAGGTCAGGAAGCAGACGGACTGGCTTACCCGACCGCCTGCTAGCTGTCTCACATCACAGAAGTCAGATAAATCCCAGAACATAGAGACTCTTTCACCTAGATATTATCACATAGAGACTGTGTCTGTTCCCAGAATTAGTAAATACAAAAAACTCTCGAACCCATTTAAGGGAAAAAATTTAATTGATGTTCAACAAATAAAAAACTGATATAATACAGATGATCAAATGATAAAGCTCGGGCTGCTGAATATTCGTTCCCTTTTCTCAAAAGTGCTTATTGTTAATGATATGATTACAGATCATAACCTAGATGTGCTGTGTTTGACAGAAACCTGGCTAAAACCTGATGATTACATTACTTTAAATGAGTCCACCCCTCAAGATTATTGTTATAAACACAAGCCATGTCTGAAAGGCAAAGGGGGAGGTGTTGCTGTAATTTAGAATAATATCTTCGGTATTACTCAGAAGTCTAGTTTCAAATATAATTCCTTTGAAGTTTTGGTGCTTTACGTAACGTTATGTAGTATAAATGATAAATCCCGTTTGACATTTGTGCTGTCTACTGTATACAGGCCACCAGGGCACCATACAGACTTTACCAGAGAATTTGGTGATTTTAATATCTATGCAGACAATGAAAAAGACGCATTGGGATTGGCATTTAGAGACATTTTAAACTCTATTGGAGTAAGGCAACACGTGTCAGGACCCACTCATCGCCGTAATCATACTTTAGACCCAATACTGTCACATGGAATAAATGTTGATGCTGTTGAAATTCTGCAGCAGAGCGATGACATCTCAGATCATTACCTAGTATCATGTATACTTAATGTGGCAAAGGCTGCAAAACCGTCCCGTTGTTTCAAATATGGCAGGACTATCACCGCTGCCACTAAAGATTGCTTTGTAAATAAACTTCCTCATCAGTTTAATCTCCTCAGCATCCCAGATAGCCTAGAGGAACTCGATGTTGCAACAGAAACTATTGACTCTCTTTTCCAGCACTTTAGACACAGTTGCTCCTCTGCGCTTAAAGAAGATTAAAGAAAATAGTCCAACGCCGTGGTACAACGAGCACACCCGGGCCCTTAAAACAGCAGCCAGAAAAATGGAGCGCAGCTGGAAGAAAACAAAACTGGAGGTTTTTCGCATTTCGTGGAAAGAGAGCATTATTGCATACAGAAAGGCAGTAAAAACGGCTAGATCTGCTTATTTCTCGACTCTCTTAGAAGAAAACAAACACAACCCTAGGTATTTATTTGATACAGTGGCTAAATTAACAAGAAATAAAGCCTCAACTTCTGACGTTTGCAAACAGCACAGCAGTAATGACTTTATGAACTTCTTTACATACAAGATTGATAATATTAGGAAGAAAATTATAACTATGCAACCATGTAATATATTATAACTTCAGCAACTGAAGCGCAGTGACCCGAGCTCGTACCAGGCTGAAGCCCTGCGGTGTCAGGAGCAGAACCGGCACCAGAGCGCAGTGACCCGAGCTCGTACCAGGCTGAAGCCCTGCGGTGTCAGGAGCAGAACCGGCACCAGAGCGCAGTGACCCGAGCTCGTACCAGGCTGAAGCCCTGCGGTGTCAGGAGCAGAACCGGCACCAGAGCGCAGTGACCCGAGCTCGTACCAGGCTGAAGCCCTGCGGTGTCAGGAGCAGAACCGGCACCAGAGCGCAGTGACCCGAGCTCGTACCAGGCTGAAGCCCTGCGGTGTCAGGAGCAGAACCGGCACCAGAGCGCAGTGACCCGAGCTCGTACCAGGCTGAAGCCCTGCGGTGTCAGGAGCAGAACCGGCACCAGAGCGCAGTGACCCGAGCTCGTACCAGGCTGAAGCCCTGCGGTGTCAGGAGCAGAACCGGCACCAGAGCGCAGTGACCCGAGCTCGTACCAGGCTGAAGCCCTGCGGTGTCAGGAGCAGAACCGGCACCAGAGCGCAGTGACCCGAGCTCGTACCAGGCTGAAGCCCTGCGGTGTCAGGAGCAGAACCGGCACCAGAGCGCAGTGACCCGAGCTCGTACCAGGCTGAAGCCCTGTGGTGTCAGGAGCAGAACCGGCACCAGAGCGCAGTGACCCGAGCTCGTACCAGGCTGAAGCCCTGCGGTGTCAGGAGCAGAACCGGCACCAGAGCGCAGTGACCCGAGCTCGTACCAGGCTGAAGCCCTGCGGTGTCAGGAGCAGAACCGGCACTGCTGTCATATTCACTGTGTAAAATTAGTTCATCTTTATTTGAAAAAATATTTTTCCCAGATTACTGAGAGTCTTGTTGGTTACAGTGTTTACTTCCTTTTTAATTCATTATTTATCAAATAATTTCTTTGTGAAAAATACTATATACTAAATACTAAATTTATTTTTAAATTAAGTTTCAAATTATTTCTAATTTATTAAATATTAAGTAAAATAAATATAAATAAGGCCACCCTGCTCTAAGATACCGGCATCGGTCGACACTATTGCCCACAGCTGATGGTCTTTAAACACGGTTCAGTTGTGTTGCTGAGATATTGGTTTGCATGTAGAGATCGATTATCACTTTTGCCTGATATGCAAGTGTTTTCCTCAATCAGATAGTGTTTTAATAAGTGGCCCATCTGGTGGAGGGTGGAAGAGGACACGTGGAGGGAGACGGCAGGGCTCACACATTTACTCAGTCCTGTGTCAAATGTATTTTAATTATCATATTTAGTCAACCTTGTCCTGTTTTTGTTTAGTCTAGTTTCAGTCAATGAAAACTTATTATAAATGTAACCATTATGCAGCATGAAGAAAATGTGACTAATCTATAATCCTGATAATTTTGCTCAAAATTATAAAAAATTATAATAAATAGAAATGTATTTGTACATTATCAGAATTATTTCACTTTCACCTATAAGCACAAATCAAGAGAATATTGACCCATACGCAGGGTTTATTTGACCTCATCTAGTTTCAGGATTTATTATTGGCTATTTATCATCATATCTACTGGTAAAACAAGAAACCTCTCAAAACTTAAAACAGTGAAATTCCTAGTAATCCAATAATTACATCAATAATTTTCTACCAAAACAACAGCAAAAATACTTTGTATGGTCACACAGAGGTTGCTAACTGCATTTATTCACTAATATAGTCGAGATCATGTTTATATTTATGGAGTTCATCACAGAAGGTTTGATTTAGTCACACAAACAGCACAAGCGGCTCCTGAAGGAACACAGACGCAGGGCTCCAGACAAACAAATCAATTAAGGAGCCATTGGCTCCTATAAGGAAAAAAGTTAGGCGCCAAATTATTTTTTTAAGTGTCACAAAAGAAGAAATGCGTTTTAATTTTTCACGTGAAATAATATGGGCGGTGTTTAATTTCATTTTTAGCTCCTTCCATTCTTTCTCATGAAGACAACAGTTTAAGTAAAAATATAAGGATTATGTGCTGACTAACTCATTGAACGGCTTTTCTGAGGTAAATTTGACGTTACGTGAAAATGCTGATTGAGCATCTGTCAGGACACATTCAAGAGCGCCACAAAGTTTAAAGTTTGTTAATTGTTTACTAAGTGACATATTAAAGGTGACAGTTAAGTACAAATCTTCCTGTGATTATGGATTCTGCGCTACAAATAACATTAAGTTCAGTTAGCAACAGAAAACAGCAAAGATTAAAAGATATTGAAAATAAGAATCCATATCAGTATGAATTAAAAACGAGAATTGTTAGCGATTAGTTCACGTTTATCTGTTGTAGTGTATCCACGTTGTGTGCAGGAAATAGACACTGCCACTCTTACAGCACTGGATGTTCATTCACTGACGCGTCTCTGTCTCTTCCTATCTCTCTCATGCTGGCACAGCCGTCAGTGTTGTTGCTCGATAGAGATGAGGGCTTTGAGAAAGCCTGATATTCTCCATTTTGACATCCGTTCCTGACGTGTATTTTGGCGCTCCGACTCAGAGAGGTTTTTCCACTGTAACTTTGCTGGTAACATGCCAGTAAAAAGGCAGGCAATTTTTAATCATAACATGTAAATATGGTCGCCAGTGGCGATCCCAGCAAAAATATCACTCGCAAATTAATATTTTTGGTGGCAAATGCGGCCGTTTTAGTGGCAGTATGAGCCCTGAGATCGCTGGACTGCAGCTCACGTGTGTGTGTGTGTGCGTTTTCAGATCATCAGTGCTTCTTCAGCAGTGTAAGAGAGAGAGCGGAGAGATTGGGAAGAGTGGGGAGAAAATCTGTTCTTTTTTCAGAAAAGCTTTGGAAAATCTGGCAACCGTAAGCATGAAAGCTCGTAGCGGCTTGTTAAAAACAGTCTGTAATGTTTTGGCTCCTCTTTTATTCGACAAAAACATTTTGGTTTTGGTCAAGGTTTTATTTTTTTAATTTTGGTCTCGTCTTTTTTCCTCACTGATATTGCATGTTGAGAGCGTCACAGTTATCGTTTAATGACGTTGTGTCATCTCGTCATGGAAAGGTCATCAATGAATATTTTTCATCATAAATTTCATTACGAAACTGTCCCTTTAAGAACGTGTATGTAAATGAACTCAGTGTCGAGTTGGTTTCGTCTTTGCTTACGAGGGATTGCTTTAAAATTAACGTTGTGAAGCGATAAATCATTTATACTAACTGCAATACTCCACTAACAAAATAATTGTATGGGACATATAGATTTGAGTTTGACTCCATCTTTGAAACATTACTATCGGTCTCATTCCCAAACGCATCCACAGGAAGTACCTCTCTATCCCAGCTCTGAGCCCGCAGCTTCTTCCACTGCTCCCTCTTAGCAAAGTAATCCGGATACAGGGCTTTCTCCGAGGGATGCCAGTGATCCAGACACCATTCAGGGACCTGAGGGGCAGACACAGGGCATTAATAACAGCACGTGACTTTATGAAGTATGAACCCTCTCTCACACACACTCTGTACCTTGAAGCACTCGTAGCGCTCGTAGGACGTCCCCCCTGGCGAGTCTGGGAACAGGTAGGGCTGTGGGTGCTGATTGGCCCAGAACTCCTCCTCGCCCGCCTTCAGCATCATCGTGGCCTTCACCATGTCCTTCTCATGCTTGCTCTCGTCGAAGCGCGCGCGCAGCAAACACGCATAGAAGCGATATTTATCCCTGAAAGAGCAGAGAAACTTCAGCTGAGAACTATACCCACAGGTGGACGGCTCATCAATAGCATGTAACTATGGTTTATATAAAACTACACTGTGTGTTATGAGAAATATTAGTAAAAACTAGGGGTGTAGCGGTTCTCTGTACAAAATCTAACCGTACGGTTCTCTACCCACGGTTCGGCACGCACTTGCACCGCGGTTCATCTCAGGTCGGACGACTGTTGAAAACATCAACGTGTAAAACAGACAGACAGAGTTCGGCTAATGTGTGTTTCTGTCGATGGACACACATTCTGGCTTCCCAATACATTACAACAGCGATGATCAGAAAGTGTGGACAAAACAGTCCCTCTTGTGTGTGAGACCAGTCTTTACACCGTCATCACCGGGTGTTGATAGAGACATGAACACACACACTGCTATCTGTGTTAAACTAAACTCGTTTAAGCCTTTAAGAGCACGATGCTAAAGAGAACTCACGCGTGCTGAGAGAAGATTTGTGTGTGCTTGTGTGTGTGTGTTTTTGTGTGGGTGTGTGTGTATGTGTGTGCGAGAGAGTGTGAGTGTGTGTGTGTGGGTGTTTGTGTGCGTGTGTGTGTGTGTGTGTGTGTGTGTGTACTCATCTGAAGCGTCACAGATCGCGCGCAAATGTTGTCTTGCGCTTGAATGGACAAATTCACACAAAAATGATGTCAACATGCCCGTCTTGGTGAGTGTCCTAGCAAACACAGTAGGTTATGTGTTCAGTAAAACATTAACAGTCGAGTAAGATGTGTGTTCATGTGTAACTGTGTGTGCTGGATCTGTGTATTATGTCTTAAAGGGAAAGAAGCCTTTTCCTGCTGTCTGTGTTTTTAATGTTAATCAAACAAATGACACAGAAATCACTCAGTCTCGACTGAATAGCTTTTGTAACTTCAATAATGATTAATCTTTATTTAATTAATACAGTGAAGATTATAATATGCAAAGTTAGTTTATATTTGATTACTTTATTACATTTCTGTGCTGAAAAACCTGAAAAGCACTGTTTATTTTTGCTCTATTGTATGTGTTTGACACCGTGATAAAAACCGAACCGTGAGTAATTTGAACCGTTACACCCCTAGTAAAAACACACGTAATGTAGATTCCCTGCGTTATTTAATACTCTATTTTCCAAAATGGCTTCAGAACCCCAGGGGTTTCATCTGGGCCAGTATATATATATATATATATATATATATATATATATATATATATACACACACATACACACACACACACACACATATACACACTATATATGCAGAAGAGCTGATACCGACACAAAAGCTGCGTTTGTGTAATTCCATGTTTTCGCGGTTACTCTTTTACTCTTTACACACCAGAGGATTTTAAATGACCCGTGTATCCGAAATAAGAGAACGTACAAATGTATGGTTAATGTTTATGTCCTTAATATCAGTCCGGCAAAAGCAGCTCTAGGCTTATTATTGGCTGGATAACTCTAGCAGGTTTAAAAAGCCTTTTAAAATGAAAAATAAACGCAGTTTGGATTAAATAAACGTACAGTCAAATAAAACACGTTTATCTCCTGAATCGTTTGATAACACTTTACAATAAGATTCATTACCATTAGGCTACTTCACGCATTATCTAACATCAACTTACAGTGAGTGAGTTTGTGAATGTTATTTAATACAAACACTTGATCGTTCATGTTTGTTCATTGTGCATTAAATAATGTTAACAGATAAAACTGTAATAGTAAATTAACCCTAAGAAGAATAATTGCTATATAGCTATTGTTTATTGTTATCTAACAAATGGAATCTTATTGTAAAGAGCGGGAGCGGGAGCGGAGCAGGAGCAGGAGCAGGAGCAGGAGCAGGACCAGGAGCAGGAGCAGGAGCAGGAGCGGAGCAGGAGCAGGAGCAGGAGCAGGAGCAGGAGCGGAGCAGGAGCAGGAGCAGGAGCAGGAGCAGGAGCGGAGCAGGAGCAGGAGCAGGAGCAGGAGCAGGAGCGGAGCAGGAGCAGGAGCAGGAGCAGGAGCAGGAGCGGAGCAGGAGCAGGAGCAGGAGCAGGAGCAGGAGCAGGAGCAGGAGCAGGAGCAGAGCAGGAGCAGGAGCGGAGCAGGAGCAGGAGCGGAGCAGGAGCGACAGTGACAGTGCCGTGGTCGTTTTGGCGCCGAGTCTGTTTTTACTGCGCTGCTCTTTGTGCCTATTGGGCCTATATTTAGATTCCACCTTATTTTGTATATTTTAGTTAAAATTATGATATAATTTACACTTGAATAATTTTATTATAATATTATTAACAGCTAAATTAAATAGTCTTCATATTTTATAATTATTTCAATGCTTACAGTCTATATTTATTTATTAGGCCATATAAAACTGTAGGCATATACTTATTTTATATATTTCATAATTATTTTATTAATAGTTTTAATTGGTGGAAGAAGGTAAATCAAATGAGACTATGATACTGGTTTTAATTGTTTTTTTTACATAATACAGTTTTTTTCTCGCAAAACCTTATAGCATGCCTCCTGAACACTTTCCATATATGGCGCGCGTCTCACTGTCTCATTGCGTGATACTTTTGTATCATTTTTGTAATGTTTTAGCCTGGTCGCAATTCACTGCCATTATATGGACGTGCAAGACTATTTTTAAAATTTCTGCTTTTGAGGTCCGAAAAGATAGAAGGCCATCGGGCATTGGAACAACAGCAGGCTTTATTTTCATTTCAGGGTGAACTATCCCTTTAATCATTTCTGAGGGAAAAATAAATAAGGTTGAGAACAATATAAGCTCTACTTGATTCTATTTGGTATTGCAACTTGACTAATATAATATAATTAATATAATATAATATAACATAACATAACATAATATAATATAAACTTATCAGCGCCGCCACAGTACAAACAGCGCGTTGCACCTAGTTTCAGAAAAGTGATTGCGATTCGATTTTGCAAGTTCAGAGGGACACCCGGGGGTTAAAACAGGACATCCCGGAGTTAAAACTGGCTTTAAAACAGGACATCCCGGAGTTAAAACTATCTATTTGGGAAGTCAATCGCAACACAACACGAAGGTTGAACGAAATATGCAACGCCTGTTCTGAACACGAGAGACTGAATGGGATTATATATATTGTGATCAAAGCTGTCGCCATCACATAAATGCATCTCAGTATCTATTATTGATGCAAATGTGCAGGAAAGGTCATGTAGTTCATATCTAACCAAACACAGGAGTTAGCATGAGATCGGCTGCAGTGTGTGTGTGTTCTCAGACCGGCCGCTAAACACTCATACACATACACACACACCTGCAGCTATCCTTTATAGAGCTAACCCTCACCTGAAGATACACCAGGACTCGATGTGTCTCAGGGATTTCTTGTAGAGTCGCAGGACCTTCTGATGGTGGGTCAGGTAGGCGGCCGCCATCTTGCCTCCGAGTCGCTGGTGCTGCGCGTGCGCGCTCGAAACAGCCTCAGAAGATCCGAATCTTTTGTTTCGAATCAGTGCTTCGGGTGGAATGAACAAAACATTTCGTTTATTGTGCATTTACAGAAATGGTACATGTTTTATTTATGTATTACTGACAAATATGCACCACATTAAATTTATTAGTGTATGCTAAATCTGTGTAATCCAAATGGATGGCAATTCTGAGACACAGCTGTAGGCCAACATATGTCTCAGTGTAACTGAGCCAGTTTATAATTTAACTTAATAAATGTTGAGTATCATTTTCTTTAAAAAGTTTTAAATCAATGTTGTTACAAAATATGTGCTACAAATTAATAAAAGACTGCATATTATACGGATAATTTATCTTTAATTGTATTTAATTATATTATAGGTGACATTAAACTTTAATGTAAACATTATTGCTGCTTTTACACGCCTGCTTTGACCAGTTAGTGTTATCTTTGGTTTTTTACTCTATTTTATTTTATATTTTATTGTATTTTATGATTGTTTTGTACAGCACTTCGGTCAGTGTACGCTGAATTTAAATGTGCTCTATAAATCAAATTTACTTACCAGCAGATGTTAGTGATGTCTGTCTTTGACCAGCAGATGTTAGTGATTGACCAGCAGATGTCCTCAGCGAGTTTTCAAACGGAAAAGGAATCGGTTCAAATGATTCGAAGCCTTGCTTCTTCCACTAAAGTCACCTTCATAGCAACACAGGCTTTCCAGTTCAATGTTTTGCCCAGTGTCCGAATTAATATATATATGGGTTAGGGTTAGGGTTAGGGTTAGGTGACGTCAGTGACTTCAACTCCCCTCTTCCATTGATTGGCTAGAGGAGGAGCTGTCAATCTAGAACTAGTGGACCAATGGTGACGCTTAAGCCCGGCCTTATTTTACATGAAACTGGGAAAGCAAGCACAGAACATGGAAAGAAGAGCGAAGAGAAAAACAGCTCAAGCATACAAAAAAATAAAATATGAGCAGAAACTGTAAGAGAGCACAAAATACAGAGTAATAAAGCCAAAGAAAACATAATTTTTAAGAACACATTACATAAGTTTAAGTTTTGTGCAATATAATTTTTAATGTACTTAAAGTTTTGATTCATTCTCGTTATTTTTTTAAATGCGCTTTTCATTTTTTGATTCACGCTTAAAATAATTTGATCCGTGACCACGTTGTTTGCTATTCTGGTGTGTGTTTCCCGTACAACGATGTAACTCAGTGCTTAACTACCATCGTACGATGCATCGCTGAAGAAATCAACTATTCACGACTGTTTCCCGAAACCGTACTGTCGCAAATCTGTCGCTCAACCACGCTGGTTAATGATGTCACGCAGGTGGTGGATCTCCTCAACAACCACCACCAATGTGCAGCACCACCTGGTGGCCATATTGCACTAGAACACACACCAGCTTATGGTGGAGAGGAGACCGAGAGATGAAGCCCATCAGTGTATGGGGTTGATTACGAGGCCATGATGGACAGAGGCCAATCAAATCAAATCAAATCACCTTTATTTATATAGCGCTTTTTACAATGGCAATTGTTTCAAAGCAGCTTCACAGTGGTAACAGGAAAATAATGCAACGGAATTTGATTCGGCTGTACAGCCGCTCTGGTGAAAACGGTGATGTCATCCAGCTCATTTCAATTATCATATAGTGTCAATGCGGGCGGATCAGTAATATAATTGAAATTTAGGTGTCCCCAACTGAGCAAGCCAAAAGCCAAAGGCGACGGTGGCAAGGAACCAAAACTCCTTCAGGGCCAGAATGGAGAAAAAAAACCTTGGGAGAAACCAGGCTCAGTCGGGGTGCCAGTTCTCCTCTGGCCGACGAACAAATAGTGTATGATTATGATTCTGGCAACATTACAGGTCAGAAGTCATATTAGATAAATAGATATTCGTAGGATTATTCGAAAGATTGGAGTTGTCACGTCGGGGACGAGTTTAATTAGGATGTCGTGTCGATGCGGCATTGACAGGGGGGAGTTTAATTGACACGGTCTCTACAGACACTTCAGGGATATGGTCGTCATGTCCAGGCTAAGGTCCACCATCTGGTCTGGATACGGCCCGGATCCGGCCGACTGCAGTAAACCTCGGGATAAACAGAAAGACTAACATTAGCGTAGATGCCATTCTTCTTATGATGTAACGAGTACATCAGGTGTTATGGGAAGTGTTCCCGGTTCCGGCTGACCTAGTTAATGCAGCCTAAAACAATCATTTAACTGATTTGAATAACAGAAATTAAAAATGTTTTATGTGTATGCCATAGTAAAGAGATGTGTTTTTAGTCTAGATTTAAACTGACAGAGTGTGTCTGCTTCCCGAACAATGCTAGGAAGACTGTTCCAGAGTTTAGGTGCTAAATAGGAAAAGGACCGACCGCCTGCAGTTGATTTTGATATTCTAGGTATTATCAACTGGCCAGAATTTTGAGACCGCAATAGACGTGATGGAGTATAATGCGTTAAGAGCTCGCTCAAGTACTGGGGCGCTAAACCATTTAGTGCTTTGTAAGTAATCAGCAAGATTTTAAAATGTATACGATGTTTAATAGGGAGCCAATGCAGTGTTGAAAGAACCGGGCTAATATGGTCATACTTCCTGGTTCTAGTAAGAACTCTAGCTGCTGCGTTTTGGACCAGCTGCAGTTTATTTATTAAGCGGGCAGGGCAACCACCCAGTAGAGCATTACAATAATCTAGCCTTGAGGTCATGAACGCATGAACTAACTGTTCAGCATTTTGCATTGAAAGCATGCGCCGTAATTTAGATATATTTTTAAGATGGTAGAATGCAGTTTTACAGATGCTAGAAACGTGGCTTTCAAATGAGAGATTGGTATCAAAGAGCACACCCAGGTTCCTAACTGACGACGAGGACTTGACAGAGCAGCCATCGAGTGTTAGACAGTATTCTAGGTTACTACTTGTGGAGTTTTTTTGTCCAATGATTAAAAATTCAGTTTTTTCTGAATTAAGTTGCAGGAAATTACTAGTCATCCAATTTTTAATATCAGCTATGCATTCTGTTAATCTTGTGAATTGGTAAGTTTCGTCAGGGCGTGAAGAAATATAGAGCTGAGTATCGTCAGCATAACAATGAAAATTAACGCCATGCTTCCTAATAATATCTCCCAGTGGTAGCATGTACAGGGTGAAAAGCAACGGTCCTAGCACTGAGCCCTGCGGTACTCCATACTGAACTTGTGTTCGGTGTGACATCTCTTCATTTACTGCTACAAACTGATAACGGTCAGATAAGTATGATTTAAACCATGCCAATGAAGTTCCACTAATGCCAACATAATTTTCGAGTCTATTCAAAAGAATATTGTGGTCGATAGTATCGAATGCAGCGCTAAGATCGAGTAACACTAACAGAGAGATACAACCACGATCGGATGATAAGAGTAAATCATTTGTAACTCTAATGAGAGCAGTCTCAGTACTATGATACGGTCTAAATCCTGACTGGAAATCCTCACAGATACCATTTCTTTCTAAAAAGGAGCATAATTGCGAGGACACTGCCTTTTCTAGTATTTTTGACAGAAAGGGTACATTTGAGATTGGCCTGTAATTGACTAATTCTGTAGGATCAAGTTGCGTTTTTTTAATAAGTGGTTTAATAATAGCCAACTTAAAAGTTTTCGGTACATATCCTAATGTCAAGGATGAATTAATGATATTAAGAAGAGGATCTATGACCTCTGGAAGCATCTCTTTTAGTAGTTTAGTCGGTATGGGGTCGAGCATACATGTTGTTGATTTTGATGATTTAACGAGTTTAGCCAATTCTTCTTCTCCTATAGCAGTGAATGAATGTAATTTTTCCTCAGTGACACTACAATGCACTGTCTGATGTGATACTGTAGTAGACGGCTGCATGGTTATAATTTTTTTCCTAATATTATCAATCTTACAGGTAAAGAAGTTCATAAAGTCATTACTGCTGTGCTGTTTACAAACATCAATGGAGGGAACATGGCCAGGACACGAGCAGTGCCATGGGATGTTTAATGACCACAGAGAGTCAGGACCTCGGTTTAACGTCTCATCGAAGGACGGTGCTCTTTGACAGGATAGGTGTCCCCATCACTATACTGGGGTGTTAGGACCCACACAGAGCACAGGGTGAGCGCCCCCTGCTGGCCTCACTAACACCTCCTCCAGCAGACAGCTTTCCCAGGAGTCTCCCATCCAGGGACTGACCAGGCTCAACCCTGCTTAGCTCCAGTGGGAAACCGGGTGATATGACTGCTGACATAACTAGCCTCTAAATTACAGATCAGCAGAGATTAAGAAGATTACTCAAGAATAAAACATAATATGCACACTATTATTTTGTACCAAAAGTGTATGACTTTGATCTTCAGTGAGACACAAAAGGAGATGTAAAATATTAAGTGACTGATAGTCACCATTCACTATCATTATCATCTGTTTTATATCCATAAATGAATGGTGACTCTCTCTCTGTCACGTACTGCAGTGTGTTCACAACAATGCCTCAAATAAACCCCTACAAATGTATCTGTGGCCTAATATATGACTAGCCTGGTGTGTACTAATACACGTGTACATAGAAAATAATAATAAAGTATACTTAATTAATTTAGTCTGTTCTTTTGATGTTCTTTGTATGTTGCAGTGAAAGTCATTTTGAAAAACATCCCACTTTCATGTCATGTGTTTCATAATGGTGTGGGAAAGAAGGATGTGATGTGTTAATCATGTTTAACATTTGAAAAACATATTTAAAAGTGTTTTTCTCATTTTACAAGACCACAATAGAAGACCATGCAGTTGAACATGTGAATGTTGCAGTTTATGCTTAACATTGAAACTTTATCACCGAAATAATCCTTTAAACAAGTTTGAGGAGCGTGTACCAATATTTTCAGTTCCATTCATTTTTGGACCTTATCCCAAGGACACAATAGGGGAAATGTGAATATTCATATAAGCACCACCCAGTGGAACCGACATTACAAAAAAAACAACAAAACATATAAATCGATGGATAAAAACTCTTTCTTACCTCAGCGTTCAGTGTCTCAATCGGAAGGCTGTGTATCTTGACTGTCACGTCTCCGTTTAAACCTTTCAAGGCATCCTTCATTCGGCCTGTTTTGAAGGACGCATCAAGTGTATCCTTCACGTCCCTCAATCACCCACAATCTTTCCCTTGTGAAAAAAAAGTGCACTTTAGTGTACTTTTATAAAGTGTACTTATTGCACAAATAATATACTTTAAAGGTATACACTTAAGTGTGAATTAAATGCAATGTTTTCGGCGCACTGAATGCACATTAAGTGTAATTGATTTCAAATGTATCACATATTAAGTTGAAATAAAATGCAATAAGTTGACATTAAGAGTGATTTTTTTGGAACAACTTAAGTGGGACTTTAATACAACTTTATATGTACTTTCATAATTGCTTCTGTTGTCTTCAAAATATAGTTAAAGTGCACTGCTCAATCTATTGACAAGCAATTAATGTGAACTAAAATATACTTATGTCAGCTAAAAAAAATACACTTAAGTGTGAATTAAATGTAATGTTTTCGCCGCTTAAGTGCATTTTATTTGTGATTAATTCCAAATGAATCACAGATTAAGTTCATGTTAAATGCAATTAGTTGAACCTTTGAGTATTTTTTTTTTTAACCACTTACATGTACTTTGAAATATGGTAAAAGTGTACTTCTGAATGTACTGACAAGCAATTAAGCAATTAATGTGCACTAAAATATACTTTAATGTAATTTACATTTGTAATTACATTTTTCTAATAATGAAGCTTAGTATAATAAACAAATGCAAATTGAAACCCTCTACATTTTTTGACAGAACAATCTGTAAAACAAATACACCAAAACCTTTTTGTTGATGCACAAGAAAAACACAAGAAACAATTTACACAAACACAAATTCATTTAGAAAGAGTCTGGAGGACAATGAGGCTTATATGCACAATCTCCCTCATACAAAGGTACTAAATCTACCCATCACAGAAAACATTCTGCATTTTCACATTTTCAGAAAACATTCTGTATGATTTATAAGATTGTTTCCTCATGGGGACCTAAAAAATGTCCCCACAAGGTCAAAATTTACTGGTATTACTATACTTGTGGGGTCAATTGGTCCCCATAGCGTAGGGTTACCAGTACACACACAATCTCAGAAGCAAACACACAGTACCTCACACACACAACACATGAATTAATACAATCAAAAAGCATCATTCCATGTACAACACTAAGATTCAAAACTTTGGGTAACGCTTTACAATAACGTTTAATTTTACTACTACTTCATTTAACATGAACTTAGAATGAATAATACTTTAAACATTTATTAATCTTAGTTAATGTTAATTTCAACATTTACTAATTAGGGGTGTAACGGTACACGTATTCGTACCGAACCGTTTCGGTACGGGGCTTCCGGTGCGGTGCACGTGTGTACTATTTTTAAAAGCTATTTTATATTTAGTTTTCTCTCCCCTGCTGTACCGAACCGTCAGTTTTGTGTACCGTTACACCCCTATTACTAATGCAATCTTAAAATCAAAAGTTGTATATGTTAATTAGTTAATGCACCGTTAACTTACATGAACAATGACTATAAATTTCATTAACTAGCTTTGAACTATATTTGATTAACTAAGGTCAACAAAGATTAATAAACACTGTAAAAAAATATTGCTCACTGTTAGTTCATGTTGGCTAATACATGAACTAATGTTAACAAATGAGATCTTATTGTAAAGTGTTACCAAACTTATAAGCTCTTAAACCTTTACTAGAACCAAAATTAGGACCAAAAGGTTTATTCTAAAATCTTATTCCAGCATTACAGTGCATGAAAGTTTAAAAAAAACCTGAAGAACTCCAAAGGCACAAAAACAAGAAAACCAAAATTGTTTGTCACCAACTATTTTGAAGTTGTTGGAAAGTGCTGTTTATGCCAATGTCCCAGAAGCTCTCCATCGGCAGATAAGTGCACTTAAGTTTGTTTAGAAATATTGTCATTAAAGTGTATTCTCTTTAAGTACACTTAAGTGGCCTTTAATTTTAATTATATCATATTATCTGCAAGTGCACTTTTTAAAAAGTATACTTTTAAGATTTTAAGTACACAAAAAGTACATTTTCAATACAATTAAGCACACTTCTTTTTCACAAGGGTTTGCACACAAGGGCTTTTTCTCAAATCGGACCTTTTCAGGCAGACTCAAATAAGATTTGTGTGTCCAGACATAACCAATGTATCTGCGTGGGTTGCTTTCTGTACGATGTAGGCGTACCCACGTATGTGACGAGGCTTTCAGAACGGATGCAGGAAAATGCACGAGGGGTGCGGTGTTTCAGTCACCGGTTTTGACATCGGTGTGTGTCGCATTAAGAGTGACGCAAAAGATTATTTGAAATCTGATTTGAGCAGCCAGAACGTCCAGACACATCTATAAAAATCTGATTTGAATCGCATTTCAAACCACCTCCAAATGCGCTTTGAATCAGATAAAAAAAATTTTTTTTGCTGTGCAGACTTTAAAAATACCCATCTGGATACAAAAGGATCTGCATCTGGATATGATTTTTGCTGGCAGTCTGAACATGGCCTAGGATGCAGCCTTACGTTTGAGAAGCACCAGTCGAATTACAAACCCGATTCCAAAAAAGTTGGGACACTGTACAAATTGTGAATAAAAAAGGAATGCAATAATTTACAAATCTCATAAACTTATATTTTATTCACAATAGAATATAGATAACATATCAAATGTTGAAAGTGAGACATTTTGAAATGTCATGCCAAATATTGGCTCATTTTGGATTTCATGAGAGCTACACATTCCAAAAAAGTTGGGACAGGTAGCAATAAGAGGCCGGAAAAGTTAAATGTACATATAAGGAACAGCTGGAGGACCAATTTGCAACTTATTAGGTCAATTGGCAACATGATTGGGTATAAAAAGAGCCTCTCAGAGTGGCAGTGTCTCTCAGAAGTCAAGATGGGCAGAGGATCACCAATTCCCCCAATGCTGCGGAGAAAAATAGTGGAGCAATATCAGAAAGGAGTTTCTCAGAGAAAAACTGCAAAGAGTTTGAAGTTATCATCATCTACAGTGCATAATATCATCCAAAGATTCAGAGAATCTGGAACAATCTCTGTGCGTAAGGGTCAAGGCCGGAAAACCATACTGGACGCCCGTGATCTTCGGGCCCTTAGACGGCACTGCATCACATACAGGAATGCTACTGTAATGGAAATCACAACATGGGCTCAGGAATACTTCCAGAAAACATTTTCGGTGAACACAATCCACCGTGCCATTCACCGTTGCCGGCTAAAACTCTATAGGTCAAAAAAGAAGCCATATCTAAACATGATCCAGAAGCGCAGGCGTTTTCTCTGGGCCAAGGCTCATTTAAAATGGACTGTGGCAAAGTGGAAAACTGTTCTGTGGTCAGACGAATCAAAATTTGAAGTTCTTTTTGGAAAACTGGGACGCCATGTCATCCGGACTAAAGAGGACAAGAACAACCCAAGTTGTTATCAGCGCTCAGTTCAGAAGCCTGCATCTCTGATGGTATGGGGTTGCATGAGTGTGTGTGGCATGGGCAGCTTACACATCTGGAAAGGCACCATCAATGCTGAAAGGTATATCCAAGTTCTAGAACAACTTATGCTCCAATCCAGACGTCGTCTCTTTCAGGGAAGACCTTGCATTTTCCAACATGACAATGCCAGACCACATACTGCATCAATTACAACATCATGGCTGCGTAGAAGAAGGATCCGGGTACTGAAATGGCCAGCCTGCAGTCCAGATCTTTCACCCATAGAAAACATTTGGCGCATCATAAAGAGGAAGATGCGACAAAGAAGACCTAAGACAGTTGAGCAACTAGAAGCCTGTATTAGACAAGAATGGGACAACATTCCTATTCCTAAACTTGAGCAACTTGTCTCCTCAGTCCCCAGACGTTTGCAGACTGTTATAAAAAGAAGAGGGGATGCCACACAGTGGTAAACATGGCCTTGTCCCAACTTTTTTGAGATGTGTTGATGCCATGAAATTTAAAATCAACTTATTTTTCCCTTAAAATGATACATTTTCTCAGTTTAAACATTTGATATGTCATCTATGCTGTATTCTGAATAAAATATTGAAATTTGAAATTTCCACATCATTGCATTCTGTTTTTATTCACAGTTTATACAGTGTCCCAACTTTTTTGGAATCAGGTTTGTAAAATTTGAATTTCAAATATTCATAAAATTTAAATTAAATGCGGTTGTCAATCCCAAAAATTGACAGTGTGAACTGGAAAAGGGAAAAAAACGAAACCAAAACACAATGAAACTAAACAGACTCGTAACATAACACCCCCTGCCAGAAGGCGAATCCTTGCGCCGTAATTAAAGTCAAACAGAGAAGGGAGGGTGGGGGCTCTGGAGGAGGATGAGGAGTCGGAGACAGGTGGCATTTGGGAGGAACTGGCAGATAGAGACACCATGGCGGAGATGACTGAGGGAGGAGCCAGGGAGGCGATGATGGAAGGAGGATACAGGTGACCCAAAGCACAGCCAGGACGAAGGCCCACGGCATAACTGATGGAGGTTGGAGGAGCCAGGGTGAAGTCAGAGTTCCGAGCACCAGCGGTGGAGCCAGGAGAATTGGAGACCAAGGCTGAGAAGAGGAGAAATAGAGACCGGGCGACACCGGAGGCTAAGGTAGAGCCGCGGTGACGAGTGGCCGAGGTGTGACTGAGGACCAAGGCAGAGCCGTAGGGAAGGCAGGTGGAGGGGTGGAGGCACGAGGCACAGCCGAAGGCCCGAAGTCCGCGGCGTAGGCAGAGCACCGACTGACCAAGCCGTAGCCGGAGGGAAGAGGGAGTCTGGTGAAGCTGTAAGGACGACGGTCCCAAGTGGAGACCGGAATCCCCGAGGCAGATTCATGGAGCAGAGTGGAGCAAACATTTACATTTAATCATTTAGTAGACGCTTTTATCCAAAGCGACTTACAAATGAGGAGAGCAATAGAAGCAATCAGACCACCAAGGGGTAACAGCATGAAGTGCTGTAACCAGTCTCAGTTAGTCTAGCACAGTACACAGTTTTTTTTTTTTTTTAATAAGAGAAACGAATAGAATAGGTAAGTGCTAGTCTTACTTGGTCAGGTGCTGCTGGAAAAGATGTGTCTTAGGTGTTTTTTGAAAATGGCTACAGGCTGATTGAATTGAGATCGGCAGGTCGTTCCACCAGGTGGGAGAGGTCCATGAAAAGGTCCGTGAGAGTGATTTCGTGCCTCTTTGGGATGGCATCACGAGGCGTCATTAACTTGCAGAACGCAAGCTTCTGGAGGAGCCAAGAAACAGAAGAGGAGCCAAGAAACTGAAGGGAGCCAGCGGAGGCGGGGCCAGAGGACTGGCTTGCTTTAGTAGAGGGGGTGGGAGAGGGAGGCTGGGTAGGATCATCGGAGACACAGGAGACACATGAGACTTTGAGCTGGGCGGGACCAGCGGAGACTATGGGAAATAACCTTCCAATTCCGCAAAATGATTCAAATAGGCCAGATGCAGCTCACCCTCAGTGGCGGGAGTGTGGGCGAGGCTTCCCTCCATGCCCTCGTACTCCACGAGCACACCTGCTGGGACGGCGATGTTGCCGGCTCATGCACCTGGTCAGACTCTTCGTTTGGCCCGGGCTCCGGGGAGAGGATAGGCTTCAGTCTTCTCGGGGTGCAGAAAATTCAGCAGCTCCAGCAGGCACAACAGTGAACAGTCTAATAATACTTTGACTTGGTTTAACAGGCCACGTATTTCAGGCATCTCATTTAAGTACTGCTGCTGCTTCCTTCAGAGTAGTGTTGTCAAAAGTACCGACTTTGGTACCAATTTGGTACTGAAATTTTAAAAATGTGCTGCTTGAGTGGAATCATAAACACTTCTGATTGGCCATTGTGATTACGCGTTCATCGGATATGTCTGTGATTGGCTACAAGGATCAATGTACAGAAGTGTTTGAAAGTGTTTTGAAAGCGGGAACGGGAGTGTTTGAAAGCACAAGCAGGCGTCTATCAGCGGACCGGTTCCTGTGTGTGTCTGTGTGAGCGCTCGGTGAAGAGCATCATTGATGTATATTTTCAACATGTTTTTGAAGCGCTGATCATTGTAACCAATCACAGACATATATGATGAGCGTGTGAATCAGAGGTATTTATGATTCCACTCAACAATTTGTGTATTTTTCACACAATCCACTGCAGTAAGCATTCCAGACACAGATTCTGTGCCTAAACTGCACATTGCAAAAGAGAATTCTAAATCCTGGATAACCTCTAAAGCCAACAGGAGACAACAGGACAAGTGGCGTGCACAGACCTCCGTGGGAGCAGGGGCAAAATTGCGTTCGGGGGGGTGGGGGTTCCCCCTCGGTAGAAATTAGAAATTGCGTTCTGTGGTACCTCTCTCAAATTTAACCAACAACCCTCTGGCAGTTGTTCTAAGCTAAGTGGTTCTAAGTGGGATACAGTGTTTTTAAGCTCTGGACATCATTTCATCCTGTGGCTACTATTTCTTTAAATGCATTTCTGTACTTGCCTGAAAGACTATACAGACAGTGGACCCAAAACCATGGACCCAATCGAATGCATCACATGTCAGGGTTGATGACAGCTGAGGAAGAGACAGGTTTTCAATGCTACTATGTCTTTGAATTTAATATTACATTTTGTATCTTCCAGGAGGTTTAATCATGTGTATGTGAAAACAGCCATTTTTCAAAAGCAGGGTCATCTTGACTTCTGACTTTAAGTAACTGCTGAAGGTTGCCTTCTTGGCTACTATGAGCCCTTAGAGAGCATTTCCTGTCTAGCCAAAAACCGCACCTACAATTTTCATGAGACACATTCTTGGCACTCTCATTTGCATGTTTTTGTCAGAAGACAGCTGGGCATCAACAGGTCTCTTCCTCTGTGAGTGGCTTAAGACCCGGCTACCTTGGTGAGCCATGAATTTGTTGATGGCTTTTTCCGTTTTTTGCACCCTGCTGTGATGAAGGCCTGGTCTGTGTTTTTAGCCAGGGCTGAGGTTTGAGTTTTAAATGCATTTGGACAATGAAAGCACAAAACTCCACCAGCTGCTGCAGAGTAGTGGAGCCAAGGACGGTCGCGATACCACTTCTCTTATCGCAGTGTTTTCTTTGTGAGCCTCTGTTCAACAATGAACTGGTGTGAAGGGGGCTGATGTGGTTTAAACCATCTGATTGCAAGTGTCTGTCTGTGCAGCTGTTTCTATAGGAAAATTAGGAAAATTAATTTCCTATTATCACTGTAAAGTTGCTTTGAAGCAATCTGTGTTGTAAAAAGCGCTATATAAATGAAGGTGACGACTGTTTCTCTCTCACTGCTGCTGGTCTCTGTCTGTGCTTTCTCTCTCTCTTTTCTGGTCTTTTCATCTTTGTCCATGCTCTTTTCTTCATCATTGTTTTGAGGAGTTAAAAACAGAAATATTGTTCTTAATGTTGACCCATGTAGCATGTTATGATAAATTAAGTGTTACTATACACTGCAATGTTATAAACACCAATAGGGAGAAACTCAGGAGACAACCACTAAACATCGACGAGACCGGACAAAGAACTGAACAAAACAGGGAGTATAAATACACAGACTGAATGAGATCATTAATAGAACGACAGGTGAACAGAATTATTAATCAAGGAAACAAACTGGAAACCAGGTCAGGGAACACAAACAAACAGGAACAGAACTAAAATACAATTAAATTAAGCCCAAACAGAACATACACGTTACAATAGGCATCTTTGGTCTCCCCGGGTACGTATGCTTGTGTGTGTGTGTGAGTGTGAGAGTGTGTGTGAGTGAGTGTGTGTGTGTGTGTGTGTGTGTGTGTGTGTGTGTGTGTGTGTGTGTGTGTGTGTGTGTGTGTGTGTGTGTGTGTGTGTGTGTGTGTGTGTGTGTGTGTTTGACCCCCCTGTCTCTTTCCTGTACACACACTTCTGATCTGAATCTGATTCACGTAACTAATCACTCTGATGTGCTTGTGTAGGTAGACGCTGGTTTGTGACTGACGTCACTCCAGTCCCCGAGCGCGTATTGTTTTGAGATTAAAACGTGATCTAATGGAAAACGAAGCCTCGCTTTCTTTCCAGTCCTGGGAATGCTTCACTTTGCGTGTCGTAGTGTGTGAAGTGAACCCAAACCACTACTCTACGGGTTTACGGAAGTTCAAGTCCATTTACTAACATTTTTATATATAAGCCTGTAGCCTATTACATTATCATATTCTGCCATATAAACAGTGTAAAACCATAAAATAATTACAGCACCATTTACTTGCCTCAAACAACTATTATATTTAAACAATTATTATAATTATTATTATTATTAGTATTAGCATTATTATAATTAGTGTTTTTGTTGTTGCATTTAATTTATTGCCACACTTTAAAATGTGAATTATATTATCAGAAAAGTAAACATTTAGAGTGGATAAAAGAGGTTTATTATGGCTGCTATAAATTTTACCTGCCACAAGATGGCACTGTTTTCGACAGGAAAACAGGAAAGAGACAGGCTAGTTCTGTGTGTACCCTGAGATCAAATCCTGCAGGTGGCCCTGGTCACACACACACACACACACACAAGCATGCATACCCAGGGAGACCAAAGACACTCCTGATGCTTCGAATCTTTTCCCGAAACAATCAGGGAAAAGCTTCAAAGATTCAGGAGGCTTCATTTCTCCATATCCCTACTCAGTAGTTTTGGGCCTTTTTGCATGTTTAGTTGTCGAATCACATACTTACGGTTCGGATCGTATTATGGTTTTTGAGTCACGGATCAGATCATTTTTCAGATCAGCAAGAAAAATAATATTTTGGGGGTGTGGGGGGGGGGGGTGCTTTCCATTTATTATTTAAAGCTGACTTTAAGTACTCCAATACCATCATCAAAAACGACTTGCCTAACTAATAAAGGTCTAACATTATTAAAGGCAAGTGAACAATTCAATTCACATTTATTTGTATAGCGCTTTTCACAATACATATCGTCTCAGAGCAGCTTTACAGGAAATGCATTTTCGTCTACATTACAGTTTAGAGAGATCTGTTATCAGAGGAGACTGTGTCCAAGTTATGGATTTCAGAAATGTACATATACAAATCACACAGTTAGCTAACCATGTATTAATTTAAGGCAGAAACAATGGGCTCATTGAAGTAAAGAATACATGTTTGTTAACGATGATTAGGAGAGCAGAATTGAGCGTTGGTGTTGATCTGAAGTCCTGCAGGAGAGCCTCGGCGAGCAGCACCGCCTGCTGGATAATGAACAGAACGACAAAACAACTAAACTAATCAGAACAAGAGGCTAGTCTAAGTAAAATAAAACAGAGAAAAACCCCCAAATCTGACTAAGAGAAGGGCAGGGAAAATAAGACAAGACTAAGACTAAAGCTACAAATATAACTAGATCAAGATAAACCGTCCTCAGACGAGAGCCAGAGTACAGAGATCATCTTTGATCTAAGGAAGAAATAATGAGATGAGGTAACAAGAGGGACGGGGTAACATGTGACAGCACGCGACGGCCGTGTGCTCCGGACAGACACAGGACACCGGTCTCCAGACTGGGATGACTCGGGATTTTATCTCTAGGACAGCCAAGATCACAGCTACGAGGACATCACTAAATCAATTTCTCTGATTAACTTTTTAACATCATTAATGTGATTGGATGTAAAACTTCCTGCTTCAAATGCAATCAGTATCTTATTTCTAATTTAAAAAAACGAGGGACTGTGTCAAAAATGTCACCAAAATTAATACGAATGTCCACAAAATTCAAGATATGACTACAAAAAAGTACTTGTATTGCTGGATGGCCATACCACTATATGGCTGAATACAGGTGATCAAGATTCAATGTCAGTCTATTCCCAACATCACTGACAGCTGATATTGATATTTTGTTGGTTTTAAATCATGGTATTAAGTAACCAATATTCAACATCTTACGTCAGAATAGCTTGTCAGGATCCCATCACTTTATGCACTTTTAAACTCATCATGAAAGGGAAGTCGCGCTGGTCTTTTCTCCTCTATTGTGCCGTATATCCGAGTGAAACGCTTCAGGAACAAGAACAAATGTAGGGCGGGGCTTGATTTTGTCCGTGGGGAATTGATTGGATGGTTGTGGTTTGCTATCTCATGTGAGTGACAGGTTGCTGGAGGGACTTGTGTGAGATGAGCAAAATCTGCTCAGAATCCATAACTTTATAGAAACATTCTTGTAAGTCACTTTGCCAAATCAGATTTGTTGACTAGAATTAATTGTTGTATAACAGTTATATATTTAGTTTCTTACCATTAAAAACTAAGAAAAAAATAAAAAATGATAAAAAACACATTTTTAATGAATAAAATGTACATAAAGAGAACAGCTATTTAAACAGCAGAGGGCAATCGAAACCCAGTTTCATTACTAGATTCTCTGAAAGAATACATTCCTTTTAAATGAGGAATGCAAATATGAGAAGAGTGTAGTCTTCCTCTCAGCTGGAATGAGAGAAAACCGGCCTTGGATCCGATCGGAGCGGCTCTGTCTGCTGTTGACATGCTGTAGGACTCGTGTGACGGCTGAACTTGAGGTGACGTGCAACCACGTTTTTATCATGTAAAATCAAACTGCAGCCACTTAGTTTCTAAGTAAATGCTTTCTTGGATACGGTACACAAGCGGGAGTATTAACTTTCAGGTTCATGGCCAGACATGTGGGTGGTTTCAAGTACATGCTGTTATTAATTCACACGAAGCCTTGCTAAACTGGCAGGGTGAGTTTTGGAGAACACATGCAGGTTCTCACAACAGCCTTTCATTGATGTTTGGGGTGGCAAGACTATTCATTGACTTGTGTTAGCAACCAAGAGGCTGAAGTCAAGGAAAAACTGTTTGTGTAGCCCTTTTCAAAGCTTTACAGAAAGGCATACTGTTATGCCTACAATGCCTTACTGTTTTACCAAGGAGCAAATGTTAGGGCTGGATGATATGATGATATACACTGATCAGGCATAACATTATGACCGATGAAATGAATAACACTGATTATCTCTTAATCACGGCACCTGTTAGTAGGTGGGATATATTAGGCAGCAAGTGAACATTTTGTCCTTAAAGCAGAAAAAATGGGCAATCGTAAGGATTTGAGCGAGTTTGACAAGGGCCAAATTGTGATGGCTAGACGACTGGGTCAGTTCTGCTTTTCTGATGTATCAAATACTTATGTCATGCAATAAAATGCAAATTAATTACTTAAAAATCATACAATGTGATTTTCTGGATTTTTGTTTTAGATTCCGTCTCTCACAGTTGAAGTGTACCTATGATAAAAATTACAGACCTCTACATGCTTTGTAAGTGGGCAAACCTGCAAAATCAGCAGTGTATCAAATACTTGTTCTCCCCACTGTATATATACACCGATCAGGCATAACATTATGAGCACTGACAGGTGAAGTGAATAACACTGATTATCTCTTCATCACCTGTTAGTGGGTGGGATATATTAGGCAGCAAGTGAACATTTTGTCCTCAAAGTTGATGTGTTAGAAGCAGGAAAAATGGGCAAACGTAAGGATTTGAGGGAGTTTGACAAGGGCCAAATTGTGATGGATAGACAACTGGGTCAGAGCATCTCCAAAACTGCAGCTCTTGTGGGGTGTTCCCGGTCTGCAGTGGTCAGTATCTATCAAAAGAGCTCCAAGGAAGGAACAGTGGAGAACCGGAGACAGGGTCATGGGCGGCCAAGGCTCATTGATGCACGTGGGGAGCGAAGGCTGGCCTGTGTGGTCCGATCAAACAGACGAGCTACTGGAGCTCAAATTGCTCAAGAAGTTAATGCTGGTTCTGATAGAAAGGTGTCAGAATACACAGTGCATCGCAGTTTGTTGCGTATGGGGCTGCATAGCCGCAGACCAGTCAGGGTGCCCATGCTGACCCCTGTCCACCGCCGAAAGCACCAACAGTGGCACGTGAGCATCAGAACTGGACCACGGAGCAACGGAAGAAGGTGGCCTGGTCTGATGAATCACGTTTTCTTTTACATCACGTGGATGGCCGGGTGCGTGTGCGTGGCTTACCTGGGGAACACATGGCACCAGGATGCACTATGGGAAGAAGGCAAGCCGGCGGAGGCAGTGTGATGCTTTGGGCAATGTTCTGCTGGGAAACCTTGGGTCCTGCCATCCATGTGGATGTTACTTTGACACGTACCACCTACCTAAGCATTGTTGCAGACCATGTACACCCTTTCATGGAAATGGTATTCCCTGGTGGCTGTGGCTCTTTCAGCAGGATAATGCGCCTGCCACAAAGCACAAATGGTTCAGGAATGGTTTGAGGAGCACAACAACGAGTTTGAGGTGTTGACTTGGCCTCCAAATTCCCCAGATCTCAATCCAATCGAGCATCTGTGGGATGTGCTGAACAAACAAGTCCGATCCATGGAGGCCCCACCTCGCAACTTACAGGACTTAAAGGATCTGCTGCTAACATCTTGGTGCCAGATACCACAGCACACCTTCAGGGGTCTAGTGGAGTCCATGCCTCGACGGGTCAGCAAAAGGGGGACCAACACAATATTAGGTCATAACGTTGTGCCTGATCGATGTATATCAATGATATGGGTGATTTAGATCTATATTGTATTTGGCTATAATTTAACAATCCTCAAAATGTGTTAATGAAAATATGATTGGCTGTCATGTGAAAAGTTTGATAAATCTGATGCTCAGACAAACTCACAGACGTTCAAAAGTAATTAAGGTATTTAGATAATGGGCAATTTTGTTCTAAACAATAGTAAACAATTCTCAAAAAAACATCAATGATGAAAAAATTGATTGTCTTGTGAAAAATAGGCAGTTGTCAAAGAGCCTGATGTGAGCTTAACATTTTACAATGTTAATTAGCAGTCATTTAAGAGACAATGTTGAGAAATATTTCCCGTTTCACAGACAAGGCTTAAGTCTCAGACTAAAATACATGTTTGAGCTGTTTTAACTGAAAGCATATCTTAAAATATGTCAGTGGCATTGTTGAGTCTCAAGATGCACACCAGTAATGTTTTTTTTATAAGGATGATCTATAAAAACTCCTTAGATGCCCTAATTGAACTAAGGCCTAAACCTGGCTTAATCTAAGCCCTGTCTGTGAAACCGGGAAATGGTAACGTCTCTGATTTCAGGCAGATTTGCTATATTGTGATGTTATTCATTACTGTGGTTGAATATTACTTATATCATGGAGAAGTCTTTGGTTGTATTGTCCACCTCTAAGAAGTGTTAAAACTAAAGTCAGCACATAATGCTTTAATCCTCCAATGAGCAAACCATAGACGTCAGTGGCAAGGAATGAGATAAAACCGCTTTCCTCTGAATAAACAGTTCAGACAATATCAACTTAAACATTAACAACAAGTGCCTTTGAGGTGAACGTAGATTATGTTCAGTTCAGTCTTTGTGAGGTCCAAATGTGGACACGGGAGTGTGTGGAGACAGCAGGATAGTTGTGACGGTCAGAGATCTGTAGTCATCGGACAGCAACAAAGAGCAATGGGAATAAAATGGGAAAAAGAAAAACATTACTGCAGATGTCATTCATTTAATATAAAAGGCATGAAAGTATTTTCAGTTCTGACTAATCCAGCATTACTATGAGTTGTGCATTTTTTTTAACTTTGGGTACTATTAACAGGCCAGAATGCGACCTTAGTGACTGTGATGGATTATCAGAATTTTAAAACTGTTATGAAACATGACGGGTAGACGATAATATTGGGTTGATATGATCATATATGTCTTAGTTTTAATAGACACTCCAGTTGGAGATAATCTATAGAGCCAGCTGGGCAACCACAGGAATACATGATAATAATCTGCAGGTCATGAGCGCTTGAGCTCCAGATATGATCATTGTAATGATTGCTGGGTGGGTGCTCTGCTGGCTCTATAGATAAGCTCCAAAGGCTAGTACCTTTCCATTCCACAAAAGAAAAGTAGATGTTCTCCACACTAAGACAAAATGGCTCTTTTATGAACTGATCACTGAAAGGTTCTTTGGGGAACCGAAATATAGTTCTTCTATTGTATCACTGTGAAAAAACCCTCTTTTGAAACCTTTATTTTTAAGAGTGTAAGTGTACAATTAATTCTCTTTGGGCAAACGCATGAGCTAAAATACTAACTATTAAGTATTTTAAGTCATGTGGCTTGTTGAGCAGTGTGTGCTGGTGTGTCCGTAAATAATCAGGCACTGGAGCGGAAGCACAGTTGGGCCATTCATGAAGACAGACAAGCACATTTCCCTCAGATTGGTTGAAAAACAAGAAAATTAAAGTTGTGGAATGACCTATTATAAGTCCAGACTGTAACGTGTATGTTCTGTCTCTCCGTCTGCCTGTTTGTATTGGTTCCCTTGGTTACTCAGCTTCAGTCATCACATGTTCTTTTCTGCGCTGATGTTGGAGCTGAGGAAGGCTGTGGTGCTCCTGGACCCTCCACGAGTACCAAAAATACTAACCTGGGGGTCACTCTAGTGTTTCATTGAAACCAGAATACTAGAAACATCAAACAAATAATTAAATGCTGACACAATGTTATTTGTCCTAGATTTGTATGTAATCCCTCTGAAAACTGAGGGAATGTACAGACCGTGCCACTGATCCCTTCAACAGTGGTTCCCAGTCCTGTCCTGGAGCCCCAGTCCATGATCAACTCATGAGCAGATGGGTGTGTCCGATAAGAGTGTTGGGAACCCTGCCCTAACAACTCAGTGTTATGCCTGGTACACACTGTACGATATGGGCTGTCCCAGACGAAAGATGACCAATCGTGGTGATTTCTGTGGTCGTGGCTCCTAAACGGTGGTCCTACGTCGTACAGCGAGAGAGGGTCACAGACTTGCCACCAAAGATAGCCTGCAATCATTTTGTGACAGTGTCAGAAATTTAGCATGATCATCTCACAGTGTGTTTGCTGCTACGTCTACTGACTAGCCAATAAAAATACATCATGAAATGGCGTATTGATCAATGTGACATTATGCTACAACTTAAAACTACTGACCTCAAGTTCCATTTGCAAAATTGGCATGCCAAGTTGGCCTCTTTGCCCTAGCCATGACGGTCCATATTCTCCTCCTTCGCTTCCTCTTCTTTTTCAGCTCACATAAAAACCACAAGTGCGATTCATCTTGCTCTATTTGTTTACCACTAGCGCAGGCTGATGACGTTTTATTCTTCTATACTAACTTGCGTTTTAGCCTACGGTTCATCATAGTACAGTCTACATACATGCCGTACCCAGGTTTATTAGATCCATGTCGTTTAGTTATTGCAGAAATCACAGTCTGTAGCAGGCATAACATGGCTGAAGTTCATCTTTCTTCGTTTTCCTCTGGAAGAATCTGACACCTTTCACCACCACACCGGTGAAAGAAACCAGAAACTTGCAGAAGACACCATTAACTCTCATGTTGGACTGTATCTGGACACAGACTCAAGCCAATGCAAGTATAAGACGGCTAACTAGAGATGCACCGATATATTGGCCAATAATCGGTATCGGCCAATAAAAGCTATTATTTTCACTATCGGCCGACTAAACAGCTGATGATCAGGGCCGATGGTACGCTGTCAATCAAAAAAGGGTGCAGAAAAACATGTCCGACTGCAACTCATACTGTGTGTGTGTGAAGAAAATGTCTCATGTTGAATTTAGGGCAAGTTAACGCAACAATAGCGCATTAAGAGTTAAAAAATAGCTACATAAACGCAGCTCTATTTGACCCTATCACCCGTAGTTCAAGCCAGGTCTGCAGTTTATCCCTACACTAAACATTATTTGTAGCGCGCCTCTCATCCAATAATCGCAAATAGCACTGTGCTTTGTTACTTCTAAAAAGAAATTCTGTCCATTTTATCATGAAATTCAAACAATAAATGGCGTTTTGGCGCTCCCAAACGTGATGTGACAGATCGCTGGCATCTCTTCCACTTTAATAGTTATATCTCGAAAAACATGCATGAATATCAAAAGGTATGTTAAAGATACAGTACAATTACCGAAATCCGTATCATGACTTGTGTAATCACTCAATCAGTGTTTCAACCGCGGAAAGACGTCAATAAAACTGCTTGTGAACAATAGGTCACTTCACATTGTATTTAGCCTAACGTTACCTCAGGAAAGTCATCCGATGTTTAGTTTGTGAGTTAGCAATAAAGAAACTCTAGAGAGGAGCTTACTTGCTGTTGATTATATATGTATGCTTGAATAAATTTGTCATGAAGACAAGTGCTTATGAAAAATACCTTATATGTGCAATTGAGTTGTATACAAACATTACAGTTTTTAATTTGGTTGTATTAGCCTATTGTATCTGAAAATAAATAGCAGTTTAATATAATACGTTTGTTGTTAATTGCAACCAATATTACTGTGTACCAAATGAGAGGGCTCTCTGTAGCATTATTTGGGAGAGGTTTCTTTTCCATAAGAAAAATCAAACTATATAATTCTGAATAATCGGCTATCGGTATCGGCTGAGAAATGTAATATCGGTGCATCTCTACTCTTAACCTGCACTGAGCAGAGGTGTTAAAACAAGCTAGCAACCAGCGTATGTACTGTATGTGTGTGTGAGTGTGTGTTGTGATTGGTTTAGTTATTTTCCATTTCTTAAGAGTCCATAGATGATTGTGGCAAGCAGGGCTGGGCGAGAGCCGTGGGTAAGGAGCGAGTGTTACTGAGCGTCACCTGCGCCACACCGGCCTCGAGTCTCACGGAGGACCAGGCCTGGACTTCATGTTGTTTGATTATGTTTATATGCAGTCGTCTGTGAGGGGCTGCCACTTTACTTTTGTTTTGTTGTTTGTTTATTTGGACGTTTAACGTTCGCCGGTTCCCGCCTCCTTCTTCCCTGAACTTTGCTACATCGTAACGAATTTCTGCAGTTTGTTAAAGACAGGACAGGAATTCATACACACCACAAAACACACCCTCAGTTCTGTGTCTCTGTCTCGCTCGAGCCCAAAGCTGTTCTAACGAGAGCGGGACGCGTCACTCAAACATAAAACACAATACAGTATTTTAAAACAGAAATGCAGTTTTCCCATACTCGTATACTGATATGAATACACAAAATACACAAAAGTAAGAATAGATATTTATTTATGAGGGGAAATGGCTTAAAGTTTGCTGAAATAGTCACAAAACTTTAAAACATTACAATTACACTGCATGTTTGCTGGATGAACAGATTAGTTGATTGTAGTATTAAAGGGATGGTTCAACCAAAAATGAAAATTCTGTCATCATTTACTCACCCTCAAGTTATTCCAAACCTGTGAGAATTTCTTTCTTCTGCTGGACACACACACACAAAAAAAAAAGATATATATATATTTTAAAAATATGGGTGACCAAGCAGTTGATGAGACCCATTGATTTCAATAGTATGGAAAAAATACAATGGGGCTGAAAGTCAACGGAAGCCAATGGGGCGTCACTCCAGGAGGGGATGTAGACTCGTAAGAGCGGGTGGAGGTAGGATGGTGCGGAGCCTGTGGCTCTTCTGTAGGCACGCATCAATGTCTTGAACTTGAAGCCAGAGCAGAGAGATAAACAGCGGTGTGACGTCTCTTGGGCTCATTGAAGGCCAGTCGTGCGGCTGCGTTCAGGTTCATTTGTAGAGGATTGCACATGATGGAAGTCCAGCCAGAAGAGCATCACAAGAGCCCAGCCTAGAAATGACAAGGGTCTGGAGGAGAAGCTCCGTTAGGAAGGACCTGATCAAACCTGCATGACCGTGACCTTGCTTAGAGTCAGAAGATATTCTGGTTGCCAGACATTCTAGTTAGTAAATATATTTAGTAAATCTAGGCTAGGGTGACCATATTTTGATTACCGAAAACCAGGACACTCGGCCCGGCAATGAGATACTCAAATGATACTCGAAGTTTACTCAAAGATGCCTTATTAATTTCAATACATCTAAAGTATGCCCCATCTGTCTTCTCTGTATGTATTACAAAATCTATAACCAAAATGTCTGTCCTGGGAAAACAGGACCTTTGGTCACCCTAATCTAGGCCGTGTACACAACACATTCAATGCTCAATAATTCATTCAAAAACCTGTTTATTTAGGCATCACCTTCCACAACATGTCATTCTAATTTGACTATTCTTCATTTAATATTTGCAGCAGTATTTTCATTCATTAATCAGCCATTATGCATTTACTACACTGTAATTTCACTGAAAATGGATCAACACAAAAACTAAGATATTATTAAAGACATTATTATCTACACATTAGTATGAAAAATCAATTCACTCCATTTTTATCAAAAAAGAAAACAAGGAAATCAAGCAATTCTCTCTTGGCATCAGTATAAAGTGATCATGCAGTTATATCCAAAATAAATTAGGAAATTGTGTTAAACTATTTTAAAAGACCATTAAAATGGGCAGCATTTTTTAACTTAGTAAAGATGTCACATATTTGCCTCATAGTGGGTACAGCACTATTCAAACTGTGTGTTCCCTTATTTGTTCTCTGGCTGGTTTGTGTAAGTGTGTGTTTAGTTTGAATAGAGTGCATCTCTGGTGTGGTATATGTGTGTGTTTGTGTACGGCTCAGCGCTGGCCTGTGAGCAAGTGAAGACCCAGACCAGCCTTTTTATTTTGTTCACACAAAGTTCCCTTTGTCTGTCAGTGCCTCTGCTCTCTCAGTCCACACACACACACACACACACACACACACACACACACACACACACACACACACACACACACACACACACACACACACCAGAAAGGGTTCAGTCCTCCTTCACATTATTGTTGGAATGCCGGTCAAGTCTTTCAGGCTTGAAGCCCCTGGGTTTGCTGGGCAGGAGGATCACAGCCAGAATGCTGATGAGATGCACATGAAAGTACATCGATCTGAAGGACAGAGAAACCAAGAGATAAACATTACCAGCAAAAACAACATCCTCAAAGTGATAGCATCCAGAAACATTAAAAGAGAATACAAGAGAAACTTTCTAAAATGGTTACATTATACAGGAATTTAGATAATTTTACACTTTTCAGGATATTTCTCTCTGGAGAAATGTTGAGAAACACATTTTTCCACATAGAAGAATAGAAAAGCTAGCAATGCAAATGTGCTAATAAACTTGTGTGCAAATCGCCCTCCTTGTTGGCAGAGGCTATTTACACTAACTCCACCCGCCAATGTCTGACTGAGGCAGACAAAACTACAGAAGAAACCTGTCAGATAACAGGATCAGTGTGTGGAGAGTAAGGCGGGTGGCGTTAGTTTAAATGCGACTGATCCGAGTTTGAATATGCCTTTTTCTGAACTCATTCAATACTTGAAAAGTAGAAATAAAGTGCCTAATGGGTGTTTAATAGTGGGAAAATAAGTGTTTATCAGGTAGGGTTAGGGTCAGTGTAGTCTCAGCCTCAAGCTTGGTTTCTACTCGCCGCGGCAAAAATGACGTCATCGCGGAGTGGGCGGTCGTGTGCGTTGAGTGCGCAAGACCCAATTTCGCGTGGCGTTGTGCAGCGCATTTTTTGTAACTTTCCGCGCGGCTCCGCATCCGAAGATGCACGAGTTCCAGGCGAATCTAGCCGAGCATGACGTCTCATCACACCGGCACCCAGTTTGCACGTACAAATTAGTTGCTTATATTTACAAAATGAGCCCACAAAAGCAGAAATAAGCCCTTTTATTGAAAATAAAGATCCATGTTTAATAAAAAAAAAAATTTCACGAAACTAAATGAAAAAGTTTAATGAAATTAGGAAATATTTAAGAGATCGTTAATTTAGTTGTATGCATGTGTACTAGGGCTGGAACGATTTGACCTAAAATCAAAATTGAACATTTTACCTCGATTACGATTAATGAACGATTATTTTGCTCTTTTTTTTGTTTTCCTTTTTTTGCCCTCATAGTTGACTGATAAGGTTTGTACTGTAAATATGTTCAACTATTAAAGGTGGGATATTTTTTTCTAATGAAAAAGTGCATTTCTTTGTGATTTTAAAATACTTGAAGGAAACAGCTCACTTTCTGCAGTTATTGTCTGTGGGTCGTAACATTTCTTACAGATTTCTGTTTGTTGTACATCAGATACAGATAAATTAGCACAGTAGGCCTACATTTCATTTATTTGAATGCATTAATGAGAGAGTGACTGTGTGTGTGAATTAGTCATACCGTCTCTATTAATTATGAAGCTGTGCTTTGTAGTTACTTCAAAGGTAGACAAATCTATGCTATAACGGTTGAGTTTCTAAGCTTTAGTGATAAATCACAGGACAGCGTTTCTGCGCTCCTCTCTGTGCGTGATCTTCACGTGATGTGCGAGCTATTGTCTGTATGAGTGTTCGTGTGTCACAATATATCAGGCATTAGTTCCACATAATGCACACTTCGCTTCAGTGTTCAAACGGGCAGGCCTTAAAACACCTACAATTGACAAAGTTTTGTGAGGACGCAAGTGAAAGTGATCTGGCTTCAGGGCACGCGTGTTGTCAGAGACACGACACAACTCGGCTCGCTGTGTCACAGAAAAAAGCTCATGAACACTGAACGGAGATGTTTGCCATGTTCTTCTTGAATAGTGTAAAATCGCTTGAATGTTCAAACTGGCAAGCCTTTAAACGCATTTAATTGACAAACTTCATGAGGGCGCAAGTGAAAGTGATCTGGCTTCGGGGCTTGCGCGCGCCGTCTGTGTGTATGTGTGTAGCAGCGCATATAAGAACGGCGATTAACTTACCTGTATAAACTGTGTAAAACATGCAATTACCATAGTAATTCTGAGCATCCAGATTATATAAACAAAGATGACTGCTCCTGAATCTTTCCGTGTGCCTGCAAACTGCACATGATGTGACTGACGGGGCGGAGTCACGTGACTAAAACCGAAATAACCGACATGGGAAATTACGTCGGTTAGAGGTTCTGAATTTCGGTTTCGATTACTTTTCGATTAATCGTCCAGCCCTAATGTGTACATACATTTTGTTCTAATGTCAGTAAGTAATAATATCAAGGTTTACTGGGTTTTACACAATTCTTTTGTAGTGTGATTTTTGGTGAAGTGTACTAAAATAAATCGTCACCTGTGTAGGCTACATCTCACCGCTGTTTCCTGATGGTTTATAGAACAATTACTCCGAGTCGCCCTCTGTCGTTTCAAAGAATAATACAACGGCAAGAGCATCAAGTATAAACGCCTCATCCGTTTGGGGAGGAGCATGCGCAGTCAACGGAGGCTCGCGCTGCAGAGCCAGGCCAAAGTATAAACAAGGCTTCAGACGTCACGCCCACGGACCACTGGCTGAACGTCTGATGGATATGGCACACTTATCTGGAAACACTTCAGGAGTTTTGAAGTCGTCATCTGATTGGTTTAATTCTACAGGATGTCCGCGAGATGTGTGTGTTGCGTTCTTTAACGGTTTGTCTGGAAACAAACGCCCTGACGCCAAACTCCCTCGTGGAAGAAGAACGCCGTCGTGTTTACAACTGACAATGAGCGCTTAAAAAGATGGACTAAACACTGGATTTTCAAAAATATGTAAAGTATATAAACGCGGCTCCATTGTTGCAGAAAACTTGCACAACGTTCTTGAATGAATAATTTGTAGATGCACGCCGGTCTGTTATTGCAGAGACATTGACTTTACATTTGTGATTGGTTGCGTTACATGTCAGTCAGACGGCCTCTGGGCGGTCCTTGACCAGTGAAAGCTGCGATGGAGTCCAGACCTTCTGCCATCAGTCTGAAGCTCTGGCTATGTGAGACTAGGGTCGGTGTAGGGAAGGGCTTTAGGGACAGGGACAAGTAATGTTCCAACAAGGGAGCATCCATTTATGATTTTAATAAATATAATCATATACACTTAATATGTGTTTATTATTACTTGTTATGACCGACGGCTATGATCACTGTCTCACATGTCCACGAGCATACTGAGACACCGTCTGTGGATGGTTCATGTCCTCATTACGAGAACATGACCATGGCGACATTGTGATCGCGACTCTCCTCGTGAAGGATGGAGTCTCCTCTGTTGCACCCAGCCCTGTTCCTCTGCACCGCTATACCCTCCAAACGACCATCGAAGTGGCCCTGCACCACTCCTTCCCCCGGAGGAGGGCAGGGCAGAGAATCTTTTGTTTCAAATCTGTTCCACTAAATTTTCAATAAAACATCAGTGTCCTCAGTAGGGATGGGTACCGAAACCCGGTATTAAATGACGAAATTATGAAAGACCGCAGTATCGATAAGCTCCAACGCTATCGGTTCTGCTGTCGGTACTGGAGAAATTAAGAAAATGCACTTACTATTTATTATTACTTTATAGATATTATCTTGCAAGCCGTTTCTATATGCGATAATATTAAACCATTTGTCTGTGATGCATTTTTGCTATTCACAATCCAGAAGAGAGAGATCTCTCTCATGCGGAGTGACAGCGCACAACACAACAGTCCCTGCTTAATGAGGGACGATGGCCGAGAGAACTGAACTAAAGTTTAGTCTGGTTACACTTTAGGGCTGTGATATTAATCTAATTTGGCTTCCAAGGATAATAAAAAGAAGATATGAGGTAAACTATTAAACAGTAGCCGTGTTCTGTCTAGAACAGCTTCCTTCCCATTTCTCCCTAAACCAAAACTTAATGTCAGATTCAGCACAATCTGTGATTTGTTGTAAAATGTAGTCTCTACTTTTAATGCAATGTTAATTATGTTCTTAATTATGTTTTTTTTTTACTGAAAAATTATAACAAAAAGAACCGATAAGAATACCGTTAAAGTACCGGATCGATAAGTAGCATCGGTAAGAGTAGTAATACTGTTAAAACCTTAATGATACCCATCCCTATTCCTCAGTCTCTGGATCATACTGGGTGCGGTCTGGCAGTGAGCGATGCTGCTCTTCCTGCGCTTCCAGACTCAACCCCCACCTTTCACCACAGGTCAAAAGGTCACATTCCGAAGATGCGCTGCTTCCTCACGCGTCTCTAGACAGCCTCTTGTGGGTTCCACTGAGTCAGGTAAGTGTCACACCACACTCACTGCCTCTACTTCGGGATGCTATGCGTTCCGTGTTGGGCCCCAGTGCTCCTCCTCGCTGCTCCTCCGTGTGTATGTCAGTTGTCCCTCTGGTGCTGCTTGCATGGAGCCTGGGGGCCTGGCTAGAGCTTCCCAGCCCCTCCCGCTGGCTCATGCGGACAGTAAGACCTTGCTATGCGATTCAGTTTGCCAGTGGCATATCAATTGCATAGAGTTTATTGCAGTGCTGCTTGCCCTGTGCTGATTTTGGCCGCTGCTCCAGGGCAAGCACGCGTTGGTCCAGATGGACAACACTGCGATGGTTGCATACATCAACCACCAAGGCAGCATGCGCTCACATCACGTCACAACTCGCCCGCCATCTCCTCCTCTGGAGTCAGCAGCGGCTCAGGTCGCGCTGTGCCATTCACATTCCGGGCGCTCTCACGACAGCTTACACTCCTGGGAGAATGGAGACTCCATCCCCAGGTGGCCCTGCTGATTTGGAGTCAATTCAGGAAAGCCCAGGTAGACCTATTTGCTTCCCAGGAATCCTCCCACTGCCCGCTCTTTTACTCCCTGACTGAGGCTCCCCTCAGCACGGATGCACTGGCACACAGCTGGCCCCGGGGCCTACACAAGTATGTGTTTCCCCCAGTGAGCCTGCTTGCATAGACACTGTGCAAGGTCAGAGAGGACGAGGAGCAGGTCTTAATGGTTGCACCTTACTGGCCCATCCAGACCTGGTTCTCGGACCTGATGCTCCTTGTGACAGCCCATCCCTGGCAGATTCCCCTGAGGAGAAACCTTCTTTCTCAGGGACGGGGCACCATATGGCACCCGGAAGACTTAAGTTGCCTACCTCTGGTGGTGGTAGACACCATCACTCAAGCCAGAGCTCCCTCTACTAGGCGAGCTTATGCTTTGAAGAGGAGTCTGTTCACTGAGTGGAGCCAAGTTGCAGTGGACAGCAGGTACCTTGGAAAGCACGATCATCAGGTTCCCGAGAGGTGCCAGGAGCCTAACCCTCCCAGGTCACGCCTCATCCCCTCCTGGGATCTCTCTCTAGTCCTTTTGGGACTGCAGGGAGCTCCCTTTGAGCAATTCTGCTGTAAAGCAGGTCTTAAAAGAAAATAGTGTCATTGTTCAGCTGAAGTCAGTTCAGAGTTGATTCAGTTTGGTTCAATAACTGCGTAAAGATCATCAAATATTAAATTAGTTAAATTCTGCTATAAAGCAGTTCTGCAGAAAACAGTGATGTCGTTGTCCAGCTCAGTTCAGTTCTCATCCAATATGTCAGTGCAGTCAATAATATTGCTGAATGTTTAGTGTCCCCAACCAAGCAAGCCAGAGGCGACAGCGGCAAGGAACCCAAACACCATCAGGTGACAGAATGGAGAAAAAAATATCCTTGGGAGAAACCAGGCTCAGTCGGGGGTCCAGTTCTCCTCTGGCCAAACAAACCAACATGGTGTGGGTTGATTCCAAGTTTTACCACCACAAACAACACCTTTAGAAAGTGTGACCTCTGTAAAAAAAAGTAATCACAATCTGAACAATCCTATGTGTGAGCTTTCCACCTGGACTGAGACTCGCTAACAACAATTCTGTCCTCCAATAAGCCAGAGTAATGTCGCTGAAATACGTCTTTCTTTGATCACCTCAGCTTTCACCACTACACTCGAGCATCTCTCCGATTCCATCAAAACCATCAAAACTTTTATCCAGACACACTTTCAGTGGAGAAGCCAATGCAAACATAAGGCTCTTAAACCTTCACTGAACAAAGGTTTTATAATCAGTTAATGACCCATAGTTACCACGGTGCTTTAAATTAAAGGGTTCATGACATGAGAAATCAAATCTAGATATTTTGATGTATAAGAGGTCTTTGTACCATTAAAACATCCTGGGTACATGCAAAGTTCATAGCTTAAAATGTCCTCCTCATTATAAATAAAGCATTTTCATTTATTTATCTTTTTTTTTTAAAAATATGAATTATTCCTGTGGTAGAAAATAGAAAATGTTGTGGCACCAAGGGACCTTGGGTTTTCTGTATATACATTTATAATTAATAATAATCATATATATTTTCCTTTAAAGCTAATTGCTACAGAGGAGATATCTGATGTTTAAAATCACTTGATGTTTAATGTACTGCTGTTTTGTGGCAGGCGGGGCTTCCCAGGGTGACCGAGGCAGGCAACCGGACTTATTACTTCTGCATCAGTGGAAATGTGGAATACAAAGTCTACAAACAGTTCCTCGTGTCATCTGTAGAATCATTTATGGGGACTACTGTAAACTTATTCAAAAGACTTTATTGCATGCTACACTTTTATTGTGGTACGATTTCAGATTTACCCACTCCTAAAACTCGCATAAAAACAAAAAATCAAGCGTAGCGTTAGTTCAGGCAGGTCACGTCAGTCAAGCTCGCATCAGCTGATGTCTACCTATAGGAATATCAAGCCTATCACATCATCCCAATATAAAGTCCATTCAGTATTATCAGCAGCTTTATTGCGTTGCAACCAGCTCCTCCTCTCGTCCAGTCAGGATTTAGCCTTCTGATATTCCTCTTTCTAAACAAGACAAATTTTTCTTGAATTATATTTAAATTATTAAACATTAATTATATCTGCAATACATTTATGTTAGTTCTGTTCTGTTTACGCTAAGGACGCTACTGTCCCTGCTCTTATCCATGCTAGGCTGTATGGATGCGCAGGGAGTTCTTGCCCAGAACAGAACCAAACCGCCAATCCAAAGTGTATGCTAATTGTCAATCATCTTTGACGATAGTGGTCCTGACAGAAAAATTTTTATATGTTAGCTAGATAACACCTTCCCTCCTTCATGGGAAGTTCTTGACCATGTAACGGGCTAAGCGTTACCTGGTTTTTATTATTGTGTTTTCACTGGCTACTGCCTAAAAAGAGTTATCTGGTTCAAATGTAAAACCACTAGGAGCTGCTTGAGGGCGCTAGTGCATAGTTGGGGCCCAGGTCAGGAAGCAGACAGACTGGCTTACCCGACCGCCTGCTAGCTGTCTCACGTCACAGAAGTCAGATAAATCCCAGCACATAGAGACTCTTTCACCTAGATATTATCACATAGAGACTGTGTCTGTTCCACAAATTAGTAAATACAAAAAAACATCAAAACCATTCAATGGTAAAAATGTAATTGATGTCCAACAAATAAACAACAGATATAATACAGATGATCAAATGATAAAGCTCGGGCTGCTGAATATTCGATCCCTTTCCTCAAAAGCGCTTGTTGTTAATGATATGATTACAGATCATAACCTAGATGTGCTGTGTTTGACAGAAACCTGGCTAAAACCTGACGATTACATTACTTTAAATGAGTCCACCCCCCAAGATTATTGTTATAAACACGAGCCGCGTCTGAAAGATAAAGGGGGAGGTGTTGCTGTAATTTATAATAATATCTTCGGTATTACTCAGAAGTCCAGTTTCAAATATAATTCCTTTGTATAAAGTTTTGGTGGTTTATGTAACATTATGTAGTGAAATTGATAAATCCCGTTTGACATTTGTGTTGGCTACTGTATACAGGCCACCAGGGCACCATACAGACTTTACCAGAAAATTAGCTGATTTTCTATCAGAGTTAGTATTGGCTGCAGATAAAGTCCTAATTGTTGGTGATTTTAATATCCATGTAGACAATAAAAAATACGCATTGGGATTGGCATTTAGAGACATTCTAAACTCTATTGGAGTAAGGCAACACGTGTCAGGACCCACTCATTGCCGTAATCATACTTTAGACCTAATACTGTCACATGGAATAAATGTTGATACCATTGAAATTCTGCAGCAGAGCGATGACATCTCAGATCATTACCTAGTATCATGTACACTTAATTTAGCAAAGGCTGCAAAGCCGTCCCCTCGCTTCAAATATGGCAGGACTATCACTGCTGCCACTAAAGATTACTTTGTAAATAATCTTCCTCATCAGTTTCATCTCCTCAGCATCCCAGATAGCCTAGAGGAACTCGATGTTGCAACAGAAACTATTGACTCTCTCTTTTCCAGCACTTTAGACACAGTTGCTCCTCTGCGCTTAAAGGAGATTAAAGAAAATAGTCCAACGCCGTGGTACAACGAGCACACCCGGGCCCTTAAAACAGCAGCCAGAAAAATGGAGCGCAGCTGGAAGAAAACAAAACTGGAAGTTTTTCGCATTTCGTGGAAAGAGAGCATGATTGCATACAGAAAGGCCGTAAAAACGGCTAGATCTGCTTATTTCTCGGCTCTCTTAGAAGAAAACAAACACAACCCTAGGTATTTATTCGATACAGTGGCTAAATTAACCAAAGAATAAGCTTCAACTTCTGATGTTTGTAAACAGCACAGCAGTAATGACTTTATGAACTTCTTTACTTGTAAGATTGATAATATTAAGAAAAAAATTATAACCATGCAGCCGTCTACTACAGTATCACATCAGACAGTGCATTGTAGTGTCACTGAGGAAAAATTACATTCATTCACTGCTATAGGAGAAGAAGAATTGAATAAACTCGTTAAATCATCTAAATCAACAACATGTATGCTCGACCCTATACCGACTAAACTACTAAAAGAGATGCTTCCAGAGGTCATAGATCCTCTTCTTAATATCATTAATTCATCCTTGACATTAGGATATGTACCGAAAACTTTTAAGTTGGCTATTATTAAACCACTTATTAAAAAAACGCAACTTGATCCTACAGAATTAGTCAATTACTGGCCAATCTCAAATCTACCCTTTCTGTCAAAAATAATAGAAAAGGCAGTGTCTTCACAATTATGCTCCTTTTTAGAAAGAAATGGTATCTGTGAGGATTTCCAGTCAGGATTTAGACCGTATCATAGTACTGAGACTGCTCTCATTAGAGTTACAAATGATTTACTCTTATCATCCGATCGTGGTTGTATCTCTCTGTTAGTGTTACTCGATCTTAGCGCTGCATTCAATACTATCGACCACAACATTCTTTTGAATAGACTCGAAAATTATGTTGGCATTAGTGGAATTTCATTGGCATGGTTTAAATCATACTTATCTGACCGTTATCAGTTTGTAGCAGTAAATGAAGAGATGTCACACAGATCACAAGTTCAGTATGGAGTACCGCAGGGCTCAGTGCTAGGACCGTTGCTTTTCACCCTGTACATGCTACCACTGGGAGATATTATTAGGAAGCATGGCGTTCGTTTTCATTGTTATGCTGACGATACTCAGCTCTATATTTCTTCACGCCCTGACGAAACTTACCAATTCACAAGATTAACAGAATGCATATCTGATACTAAAAAATTGGATGACTAGTAATTTCCTGCAACTTAATTCAGAAAAAACTGAATTTTTAATCATTGGACAAAAAAACTCCACAAGTAGTAACCTAGAATACTGTCTAACACTCGATGGCTGCTCTGTCAAGTCCTCGTCGTCAGTTAGGAACCTGGGTGTGCTCTTTGATACCAATCTCTCATTTGAAAGCCACGTTTCTAGCATCTGTAAAAATATATCTAAATTACGGCACATGCTTTCAATGCAAAATGCTGAACAGTTAGTTCATGCGTTCATGACTTCAAGACTAGATTATTGTAATGCTCTACTGGGTGGTTGCCCTGCTCGCTTAATAAATAAACTGCAGCTGGTCCAAAACGGAGCAGCTCGAGTTCTTACTAGAACCAGGAAGTATGACCATAGTATTCTGTCAACACTGCACTGGCTCCCTATTAAACATCGTATACATTTTAAAATCTTGCTGATTAAAGCACTAAATGGTTTAGCTCCCCAGTACTTGAGCGAGCTCTTAACGCATTACACTCCATCACGTCTATTGCGGTCTCAAAATTCTGGCCAGTTGATAATACCTAGAATATCAAAATCAACTGCAGGCGGTCGATCCTTTTCCTATTTAGCACCTAAACTCTGGAACAGTCTTCCTAGCATTGTTCGGGAAGCAGACACACTCTGTCAGTTTAAATCTAGACTAAAAACACATCTCTTTACTATGGCATACACATAAAACATTTTTAATTTCTATTATTAAAATCAGTTAAATGATTGTTTTAGGCTGCATTAACTAGGTCAGCCCGAACCGGGAACACCTGATGTACTCGTTACATCATAAGAAGAATGGCATCTACGCTAATGTTAGTCTCTCTGTTTATCCCAAGGTTTACTGCAGTCGGCCGGATCCGGGCCGTATCCGGACCAGATGGTGGACCTTAGCCTGGACATGACGACCATATCCCTGAAGTGTCTGAAGTGCCCGCATTGACACTATATGATAATTGAAATGAGCTGGATGACATCACTGTTTTCTCCAGAGTGGCTGTACAGCCGAATCAAATTCTGTTGCATTATTTTCCTGTTACCACTGTGAAGCTGCTTTGAAACAATTGGCATTGTAAAAAGCGCTATATAAATAAAGGTGATTTGATTTGATTTGAGTTGTTACCGGATATCAGCCTGGTAGTCAATGAGCAAGTCAGTTCGTTTGGTAGAGGGAAACCGCATGGTGGAACTAATGCTACTTGCCTACTCTTTTGAAGTCCTGTTTTGAGAACTTGTAAAGTTTACACTCAAACGTGAGTATTGGCTGACTATGCTAATGTGCTGTTGTATTTGTAATGAATAATGACTGATGTTAGCTATTTTGCTTTCTCTTGTAGAAAGGACTTTTTTCATCTTATATATCAGTTCAATTATATCACCATTGGGCCATCCTACTCTTGTTGTTTGCTTTACTGTGTTCATTATATGAGCATAGTTTGGATGCTCTGCACGTTGCCAGGAAGCAAGAAGGTGAATCTGTGTATTACCACACAGTAGAGAGGCTATGGCGCGTGGCCTTAATCAACGCCATTGACTAGCTTCACTTCTCACTCACTGGATTATATCATTGCATCGCTCTCAAATAACCTTGTGGATTCATACTCAACTCATCACCATTATCATTTCAGCTCATCTAAAGACTGGACATTGACGATAAGTTTCTTTGGTTATATTGACTCATTTGCACAGAGACAAAGTCTGCTCGTTTGTTTATTTTGTTTATTTTTTTGTGGCAATTATATATATATATATATATATGCACTGGTGGGAATCAAATATGAAAAGAAAGAATATTTGTCTGATGAAGTGGTTTTATCTTTCAGTACCGTTCGAATTTCTGTTGAACCCCCTCAGAGTAACGTCTTAAATAAAAAGGAGGTGTTGCAACCAGAACAAGCTGCAGCGTGGACCAGACTTTAGGCCAAATGTCTGACTACACAAATCGCATAACTGAGCCTTTACCTGTAATACTGCATGGTGGGCTCGACGGCCAGCAAAAGGAAAGGCATTACAGTGTAGCAGATAGTCATCTGAGTGGCAGCCCAGGTCACAACATCATAGCAGATCTTGAGCTGGCGAGAAGACAAGAAATACTCCCGGAAGTTTCTGCGCACCTGATTACATCAAATCAAAACAAAAGGCAATAGTGAGTGAGTGGCAGAGAATGATAAGCAATAAAGTGATTTATATAAATGTGTGACTCACACCGCCATGTGTTTTGTGAGGAGAAATGGAAAAAGACACTGACTTTGTTCAAAGCTTAAAAAAATCCCTCGAAGGCAAAATACACTAAGAAGACAACCAGGCAAATCCAATTGTTCTGTAAAATCTTATTTATTTTGATGATTTATCTGGTCAGATATAAGAAAGGCAACACCTTGTATTAACATGCGTCTCAAAAGCATTTAATCTGACCACTCTCCTCCTATTCCATCACACCCTACATCACTTTCATGGGAGTGGCATGGGGAAAAGGGGAAGTTTCTGTTTTGATACGTTTCTCATAATGAGTATGTGTTAGGTGAGTGGGCATTGAGTAATCTGTGATTCACTTCGGTCTGAGACGCATTCAGGAATGATAGTTTTCCACTATAAATGTGATGTGGTTGCGTGTTTTGTACTTCCTTATGTGGAACTTTTTGCACTCCATGTTCATCTGTGTTCAATGACTACTTGTAATAGCAGGTGGAAACAGGGCCTAACAGCAACAACACTAATATCTTCGCTACATTTTTTCAGGAGTTTGACAGTAGATCAACTACTTTTTGAAATAATATAGCTTTTCCATTAACAAGCTGCTGTTAAAGGCTTAGTTTACCCAAAAATGTAAATCCTGTCATTAATTCCTCTCCCTCATGTCGTTCCAAACCCGTCAGACCTTCGTTCATCTTCAGACACAAATGAAGATATTTCTGATGAAATCTGAGAGCTCTCTGACCCCTCCATAGACAGCAATGTAATGAGCACTTTCAAGCTCCAGAAAGGAAGTAAAGACATCGTTAAAATAGTCCATGTGACTCCAGTGGTTCAGCCTTAATGTAATGAAGAGATGAGAATACTTTTTGTGCACAACAAACAAACAAAAATAATGACTTTTTTCAACAATTTCTTTATGTCTGTGTCAGTCTCTGATGCTGTTGACGTAGTAAATACAGTGCAGCGCTTCAGAGTTACGTCAGGGCTACGCCAGAACGCCGGCTTACCATTGGCCGATGTTGATCACGTGAGCACCACGACACATGCATGTGATGCTGACGCAGGAGCTGACCAACATAAACTGCGTAGGAGACTGACACAGACGTGAAGAAATTGTTGAATAAAGTCGTTATTTTTGTTTGTTTTGCGCACAAAAAGTATTCTCATCTCTTCATTACATTAAGGCTGAACCACTGGAGTCACATGGACTATTTTAACGATGTCTTTACTTCCTTTCTGGAGCTTGAAAGTGTTCATTACATTGCTGTCTATGGAGGGGTCAGAGAGCTCTCAGATTTCATCAGAAATATCTTCATTTGTGTCTGAAGATGAACGAAGGTCTGACGGGTTTGGAACGACATGAGAGAGAGGAATTAATGACAGAATTTACATTTTTGGGTTAACTAACCCTAGCACAACGAAACACTACAACAGTTTTTTCCCATTGTATCGCACACAGTTTCACAGCTTTAGGTCAACGTTCTCTTTGGTTTCTTTGCCTCTGCCATGATGTCCGTATGGATAGTTCCCCTTCACTAAAGCTATGTTGGTGTGACACTGCCGTAAAGCAATCCACCTGCTGACTAAACCTCCAGACTCCAAAACAGACGTTTGGAGGGAGTGTGGTAAAGAAAGAGAAGCCATTCGCCTTATTAGAAGCCAGTGTACCATCAGAATGATATTAAAACTGATAGTTGCTTTAACACAACCTGTTATCAGCTAACCAAGGCAGCAGCTTTAGGTTTCAGACACAGCCAGTGAGAGAGTGAGATTTGCAGTGTTTTTGCAGCATGTGACAGAGAATGCAGTGCAAACAGCACAACAGCACAAGTTAGATGTGAACGGCATAACAGTGATGCAGGTAAACCAGTAACCTGCAGTGTCTTTAAAGGAGAAATGGAGAGAATCTGTGTGTGTGTGTGTGTGTGTGTGTGTGTGAGAGAGAGAGAGAGAGAGAGAGAGAGAGAGAGAGAGAGAGACTCACAGTGCGAGCTGCTAAGGTGATGGGTATAGCAGTGATGAATGTAAAGTAGTATCCTGGGTAAACTCCATGCCAGATGGCCGACAGCACAAATGTGAGTGGCATGCGATAACACGGCGCTCGATCATAACATACACTGGAGCATAACAGATGAAAGCATGTGAGAAATGGCACTGAACAGATACATGCTAATACATATACATGAAATACCTATATACAGTATAGTAATATTATATCATAACTGCATTCTTTTTGGAGCAGGGTCACTATGAACTGGCAATGTATGGAAAGAAGCTGTGTAAAAATAACAAACTTTAACAACTCATTAGATAGGAGAGTGTAGACGAGACAGGAAACATCAGGAGGAGAGAGAGGAACAGGACAGGCAAAGGACCGCCTGAGACGCAGCTGTGCTGGATGTCGAAGCGCTTCCCACAAGGATATGTCGACAACTATTGTGTTTTAAACCAGCAGTTTTCAAACTGCTACTGGAGTTTTATGGAGTTGTTTAAAACAAAAGACTCAAAACAGTAAAGTCTTATTATGAAATAGGTATTTAATACTTTCATTCTGAGTGGATGAGACAAGTACAACTATGAACAACAAAACTCACAACTTCCCGTTGTGCTTAATAACAAGTTTCCTTTATCACTTTAGTGTCAGTAGTTGATGCTATGGGTAACTCTGCCCAGGGGTAATTCTCTCTGAAACCAGTACAAGATCACACCATTGATGCTTGATCCTCCATCCCATATGAGAGTGTCACCGTGCACAGATAACTGGAGCGCAGTGTCATTCTAGTCAGAGTTTTCTCTTCAGAGTTTTAAAAAAAAAAAAATTACATCTTGTCTCTGCAAGCCTGTCTCTGCTTCATGAGTTTCATGCATTGCTGCTCATAGCACTTTGTATTATATATCCGTACTTCTGTGTTATATATATCTGTACTTGCATTTTTAAGGATGGCGTATCACATACACAGTACTGTATTGGGACACCCCTCCAAATCATTTAATTCAGGTGTTCAATCTCTTCCATGGCCACAGGTGTATAAATCAAGCACTAGGCATGCAGACGCTTCTATTTGTGAAAGAATGGGTCGCTCTCAGGAGCTCAGTGAACTCAAGCGTGGTACCGTGATAGGTTGCCACCTGTGCAATAAGTCCATTCCTGACATTTCCTCACTACTAAATATTCCACGCTCAACTGTTAGTGGTATTATAACAAAGTGGAAGCAATTGGGAACAACAGCAACTCAGCCACGAAGTGATAGGCCACGTAAAATCACAGAGCGGGGTCAGCGCATGCTGAGGGTCACAGTGCGCAGAAGTCGCCAACTTTCTGCAGAGTCAGTAGCTACAGACCTCCAAACTTCTGTGGCCTTCAGATGAGCTCAAGAACAGTGTGTAGAGAGCTTCATGGAATGGGTTTCCATGGCCGAGCAGCTCATCCAAGCCTTACATCACCAAGTGCAATGCAAAGCGTGGGATGCAGTGGGGTAAAGCACGCCGCCACTGGACTCTAGAGCAGTGAGACGTGTTCTCTGGAGTGACCAATCACGCTTCTCTGTCTGGCAATCCCATGGACGAGTCTGGGTTTGGCAGTTGCCAGGAGAACGGGACTTGCCTGACTGCATTGTGCCAAGTGTAAAGTTTGGTGGAGGGGGGATTATGAGGTGGGGTTGTTTTTCAGGGGTTGGGCTTGGCCCCTTAGTTCCAGTGAAAGGAACTCTTAATGCTTCAGCATACCAAGACATTTTGGACAATTTCATGCTCCCAACTTTGTGGGAACAGTTTGGGGACGGCCCCTTCCTGTTCCAACATGACTGCGCACCAGTGCACAAAGCAAGGTCCATAAAGACATGGATGAGCGAGTTTGGTGTGGAGAAACTTGACTGGCCTGCACAGAGTCCTGACCTCAACCCGATAGAACACCTTTGGGATGAATTAGAGCGGAGACTGCGAGCCAGGCCTTCTCGTCCAACATCAGTGCCTGACCTCACAAATGCGCTTCTAGAAGAATGGTCAAAAATTCCCATAAACACACTCCTAAACCTTGTGGAAAGCCTTCCCAGAAGAGTTGAAGCTGTTATAGCTGCAAAGGGTGGGCCAACTCCATATTAAATCCTACGGATTAAGAATGGGATGTCATTAAAGTTCATGTGCATGTAAAGGCAGGCATCACAAAACTTTTGGCAATATAGTTTATGTCCGCCTCCATGCCTGTATTCATTCAGTTCTCAGTGTTTCCAAGGGTGTGGGAAAGAGCACAAGGACTCCAGGAATAGGTTTTGATGCTGACCCAGACCTACTTTTTTAAAGTTCTGCGTTCACCATGCAGTGTGCCATCATGTCCTACAGGTGAGGATACATGTATAGATTCACTGTTGCTAGAGGCCTCAGACAGCAAAATCTGCTCTCAGATGAAGAAATCCTCAGAATCTACCCCGAGGGGCAAAGTAACAGGAAAAAGCAGCGTCTGAGCTATTGGAAGATGTTACTTTTGTGGTGAAGCTTAAGCTAGATCATGGCCCAATCCTGATGTGTCTCTCAGCTTGATGAACTACGCTTAATGAGAAAAGGCTTCTACAGACACTGTTTCCTGGTTACAGATATCAATGGAGGCTTCCAGCCCATTTTGGATCGAAGAGGTTTGAACTGGACTCTGAGAAAGTCTCTGTTTAAAATGGTCACTCAGAGCATTCTTATGTTTATCCATTGGATTGGTTCATGTCAGTGGACTGTCACAGAGGCGATTCTTGAGATTCTCTGTCAGGTGTGAAGGTGTGGCACACTGAGAAGAATCTGTGCACATTCCTGACCTGCTTGAAGTGCTCTTCCCTCAGGGCATTACACCAGGAGAATGGAGGCTTCATCTTCAGAAGTCAAGCGGGTCCACCTCGGCATCCCCAAATCTCCCAAACATCCATGTGGTAAAGTTATTCCATAAATTACATCCCAATTCAGTCCGTTACAACAGTTTATGTTCACACAGTGCGTTGTGTTGTTATTTTGGGGCAGTCGTGGCCTAATGGTTAGAGAGTCAGACTGGTAGCCCGAAGGTTGCGGGTTCGATTCTCAATGCCGGTAGGAAATGACTGAGGTGCCCTTGAGCAAAGCACCGAACCCCAAATTCTTCCCCAGCGCCGCAGAGAATGTGTGTCTACTGCTCTGGGTGTGTGTGTGTGTCCACGGTTTTGGTGTGTGTTCACTACTCACTACTGTGCGTGCACTAACTTGGATGGGTTAAATTCAGAGGACAAATTCTGACTATGGGTTACCATACTTGGCCTTCACATCATGTCACTTTTTCGACAAGCTTCACATGAGTTTGTTCTTAAATTGGTGAGTGTGATGGACAACAACAATTGCTTAGTGTGACACCTGCATCCAGACTGAGTCGGCTAGATGGGCTTTATCTGCCGGTGCATTGCTCTGATGGTATACAGGCTTCATAGACCATCACTCCTGAACAGAGACCCTCATAGCATCAGCAACTGACAGACTGAGCTACAGACTCATTCCCTCCTATCGCCTTCTAATTCAGTGGTTATGTTTATAACGGAGAAACTCTTCCTTGTCTTGACTGGATTGGGGGAAATATTCTGCACTGGTTCAAAACTTTCCAATAACATGTTCTTGTCAACAGCAACAGATCAGTTGACTAATATAGAACTATAACATTTAAAACGTACCTTTTTAGCCAAAGAGCGGTCTGTATATTCCAGTTGTCGAGAAATGATTTAAAACTTGTTGCTGTCTGCAGACAGAGAAAATATATGTTTTATAATTCAAGGTATGAGAGATCCACAGCCCTCCTGTGGCATTAGAGAATGCAGATGTGAATACACGGTTTGCATGGTCTGTTTAAAAGTAGTGAACAAACCTCAATCTCCCAGATGTGAACGTTGGAGACGAGGTCCCAGGACACTTCTCCCCTCTCGTTCACACCACTGACTCCAAACCCCGCCGCATTATGGACGGCATCCGCTGTACATGGAGAAAATGTGCATTTACTATACAGCGCTAGTCCTTCTAGATCATGTGTAAGGACACCCACACTAATACATTTCCATGACTTTCCAATCGTTCATTAATAGACAAACATTTCTCTCGGCAAACACAAAGCCACATCGCTTGAACGTAACCAAGCAATTTTCTGGGCTTCGCTCAAACTTATGAAATGACTAAAGCATGAAAGCGGAGGAGTGTTGCTGTGTTGGAGTGTTTTGATGCGAATCAGTGTCACACCCGATAATGTGTAAGGACACACACTAACACATTTCCAATCGTTCATTGGTGGATTTGTAAGAAAGAGACAATTTTTAAAAATAACAGATTTAAATGATTATCCTTATTAGCATGCCAATAAATGTCTCCAACATTTAACGTCTAGCTGAAATAGACCATTGCAAAACTAGAAAAACTTCAAAGAAATTTCCATTTTGTTTAAAGATGAAGGTATTTTTTGTTTTGTTTTGATGGTAGAAGCACTTTCTCCTATCCCAGCTTAATATGTGTAAACCACCCTAACCAGCCAAACACAGCCAAAGTGGCTCAACCCATGCCGTGAATTTGGACTGGACAATTATTTGTTTGTCTGACCAATGACAGAAAACCAGGGAAAATCTCTTTTTAGTCATTAGTTTTGTACTTCCATTTTGTGATACTAGTGATGCAGAAATGACAGGCTTCATCTTTATTACATGATTTGTCAAAGCCTGAAAACCACACATTTAAAATGGCCGGACATTGTTCTCTATGACTATGGGAACCCTGGTATCTACCATTTGGCTGTACAGTTTGGAATATTAATATTTTGGAACAGACCTATGTTTTTCTGCCTACAATACATTACAAGAAATAACGGTATGTCTTAAAACGGCAACTCATAACATGTTCTCCTTTCAGCCAATCACACTGTCTCAGGTTTCTGTCCCCCGTCTGCTTACCGAGGGTCCATGCAAAGTAGAACTTGGGTCTGGCTGCCTGGATGGAAATTAACGCATAGGCCAATCTGGTAACGAAAGAGGCCTCGCTGACGAATCGCGGGTCCACATTGTACGTTATGGGGAACGCTTTGGTGATGATGAAGAACCAGAGCAGACAGCAGACGCACACAAGAAGCTTATTAATCACAGTCCTCTGTAGAAGAACAGCAGGAATTCATCTCAGTAGACAAAATTAACACTCAAGAAGTTTCCTGGGAAATGTGCACGACAACCTGGCGATGTTGTAGTATAATCACCCTAAAACTTTCTAAGCATTGATTATTTGATCCTTACAACATATAAACATGCCACAAATTAAACAAAGCACACATGTGAATGAATATTTCACCAAGCAATGAATATCCTGTCATCTTGTACTCACGCTCATGTCCTTCTAAACCTACAAGACTTTCTTGTTTCATTGGAATACAAAAGGAGTTTAGCAGAATGTATAGTTTCCATACAATGAGGCCTGGGCCTGTCAAGCTTTAAAAATAACAAAAAAGGCACAGTAAAATAATAAGGTTTAGTTTCACAAAAGAAAGGCAATCAAGAGTTTTAATGGCATGATGGTGTTACTTTTAATGATGGCAGAGTTTCACTGTTGGTGAAGTATTCCTTTACATGTTCACATTCACACTGTTCTTCATGAACTGATGACTCTTATTCTGTTTGTGAGTTAATGTGTTGGGTGTCCAGCTAAGTCCTGTGTGAACAGCTTTATTTGTAAAGCAATCTTTGGATGAATGTGTCTGTGTCTCACCACAGGCGACGGCTCGGGCACTTTATCCCAGCCGTTGTGCTGCGAGCGGCTGTCTCTGACTCTCTTCAGCCTGTGCTGCACATGCTGGCCCTTAATAAACTCAATGTAGTCTTTATAGATACAGCAGGGGCCCACCAAGACACTCAGGAAATTTATATTGTAGCTCAGGTACTCCAACAGCGACGGCCTAGAGCTGTACATGAAGGAAATAGGCAGGTCAGTAGAGAAATACATGACTTATCTAAGCAATAGGAGTGTTCCCTGAAAAAAGCTTCTGTTTTTACACTGACTAATCACTGTTTCTGTCATAAACATGGTCTGATTCTGTGCGGTGAAGCTGTTATTCCCAAAACAAATGGTTGTACTTTGGTTCACATCAGTTCATTTTTTTTTTTTTAATTTGCATCATATAAGCTGTAATCACTGTCCGGTGTGCTTCAGCTAAGTGCTGCGTTTTCTTTCCTTTTAATACATTTGTAAACTTATCACAAATAGTTTTTGCACTGTCATTATGGGGTATGGAGTGTAGACTGATGACTTTCGTCCGGGACGTATCACTATTTCTGACCGCTGTCATGAGTAGACAACAAATATTTGTCCATTTTAGAGCAGATTTTGCCCAGTAAGATGTTGTTGTTACTGCTGAGGATTTAAAAAAGTCATACTGTACTGCCAGACGCCTCTGATCGTCTTTAAGTTCCTCTTGCTTTCGACTCATGCCTGAAACACACAGAAAGACAAGTCATGTTTTCTGAAATGATCAATTGAATTCTTTTCCAAGATGTCAGTTTATGGCAACAAATTGACGAAAATAGCATCAATGATTTCTCACCGTCATGCACCTGAAAGGCAAGAGTAGTGACCTTCTGTGTTATCATCATCAAAGGGCTGAAAACAAGAGGACACAAAGTAAATTAAACTAATGAAGAAAGACCCCACATTTATCATTAAGAGAAACGGTGTTTGTATAAGTCTATATGACTAATGTGCCACTACATCAGCGGAGTAGTTTGTTTTCCTTCAGTTAGAGGACAGACTCGTGTATAGAGTTCACAGCGAGGCTCAGCGGAGGTCAGATCCACACTAACAGTTTGACAAGCCTTGAAAGAGATAGACTTAAAGGGTTAGTTCACCCAAAAATGTAAATCCTGTCATTAATTCCTCTCCCTCATGTCGTTCCAAACCCGTCAAAAATGAATGTACATTTTTAGGTGAACTGACCCTTTAAAGTGAAAGTAGCAATGATTTGCAGGTCAGTGAATCAGATGCTGAGTCAGTGAACGCTCTGACCGATTCAGTTCTTTTAGTTCTTTCAGTTCTTCAGTGAATAGATTTGATCCAGTAACTTGAGTGAAAAAAAAACATTAAAAGAACCAAGTTGCGTGATTTGTTCATGATTTGGGTTTTTGCTCCACAGGCACAAGACAACTCACACCCTTGAATAACACCATCCCTGTGTGATTGAGTGGAGACGGACAGAAGCGGCTGTTCATCTCTAGAGGAAACAGCCAATCAGACTTCTGTATAATCCAGCGGGTTAGACATTTAAAAAAAATTATATTGCTAAGTATCTGCATTGATTTTTTTTGTTAGATTCTTCAACCTCTAAATGTGACACAGGTCTTTGCGTTTGTCAGCTGACCTCAGCCGTGTGATTTTAGTCAGAGGAACGGCTAATGCAGAGGTACAAGTAGTCTGTTAGTTTTTTAGCGATACTTGTCAATAAAACAAATACAAAAAATAGCAATTCAACATCAATTTAATAAAAGCCTATGATGATTGATGTATGCGTTCATCAGTCTGTGTGAAGTGGAGAGGGAGCGACAGACGTCTGGACTTTATGCTGCCGGTTCTTTTATGCTCATTGAGGGCAGTTTTGTTTTCTGTTTACATTTCATTTTGTCATTAAATTTACGTTGATCGTCAGCCAGTTCCTGCCTCCTCCTTATCTACACAAGGGATTTGTTACAATTACATTTAAAGGGAAGAAAGAGACGTGACCGGG
>CM077176.1:43572259-43602259 GCA_039654105.1 Coreius guichenoti | reverse complement strand
AAACATTATAAGTTGTATGCTGTACATTGTTTCAAGGCAGATTTACAGAAAAATATTGCAGTATAATGTGAAATTCAATAGGTCATCATTGAGCAGTTCTGTTGAAAGCTTCATATTTATATTATGCTTCAGAATATTTGTCATTTTCTCCCCAGCAAGCCAGACAAAGGCGAGTGTTGCTAATGAAAACCCCCAGAATGTGTTAGTATTGGAGGGAGAAAGAAAACTTGAGAAACCAGTTCTCATATACAGCATGAATATCTGTCTTGAGCTGAGCTAACTAGTGCAATATTACAAAAGTTCTATAGGCTACTTGTTACTGGTCTGGCAAAGACCACTCTTAATGATTGTTTACATCATAACCCAAAAGTGTTCGTCTGTTGTAAAGTGTGATGTGTTCTGACAGGCTTACCTGATCCAAAGGCACGCCGACCCGGTCGCTGACCGGACTCAGCCAGGTGCATCCAGTGGTTTTAAACGCGATGTCTGTGTTTCCCTTCTCGTCCATTCTGCATGGTGTATGTCCCCGTATCACCTCACAAACACCGCGTCGCCGAACATCACGGGTGAGAGGATCAGAACTTCAGCATGATGAAGACACGAGCAGAAGTTCCTGTGTTGAAGCGAACCGAAGACTGATGGGAAGGCGAGGCTGCTGGAGCTGTCAGTCAGCTGGGCGTGTGACGGATCTGTGTGTGTGTGTGTGTGTGTGAGAGAGAGAGAGAGTGTGTGGAAATCTCGCATTACACAACAGGCTCGTTTGAGATGCACTGAAGCAGGCGAGACTCAGAGGAGAGCAGAATACAGTGAATGCGCGAGTCCAGACGGGATCGTGTGATTCACACTCAGGCATACAATCTAAATTATGATGCTTTCATTAAAAAAAAAAAAAAATGATGATTAAGACACACAGTGTAGGCTACCGAATATTTCTTTCCCAGTGTTTTTTTAACGAAATAATGAAGACTGAAATAAAGAGACGAAATAATATGCGGCAATCCTGTGGGATTAGCGATCCAAATGAAATGTATTTTCTGAAGTGGTTTTTATAGCAAGGTCTATGATCTCGAATCTTCACTGAAACTTCGGGTTTGATGAAACAGGACTGAGCAACACACAGGTGTCAAAAGAGGAAATCACGCCCTCTTACTGTCGGGCTTTGCTGGTACCATCATCAGCTCAGGCTTTGAATTTATTTTTGAATTTTTTTTTTTTTATTGCAAGAAAAGAAACAGCACTGCATTGGATACATTCACATAAAATTAAAAGGAAAAATAAGGGGTAAAAACAATCACAATGACAAATAAAAATGACAACTCAACCAGTAAGAAAAATATGATCATAATTCTTAAGAAACTTATTGTTCTTATTGCTATCAATGAGCTTAAGAGATTTTACAATAAGGGAAATCTCAGCGATAAAGACGTCAAATCTAGGCAAAGTCTTGAGAAATGTGTTTTTGTGAATAAAAAATTTGCAACCCTTACGAAAAAGAAGTATACTTCAAGTTCATTTTATATATTTATATAAGTATATTTTTAAGTATACTTTATTTAGTAAGTATACTAATATCAATGTGTACTAGGAGTAAACTTGTAAGTGTACTATTTCAATACTGCTTGGGACTAAATTGGCCCACTTTTAGTATATAAAAGTATACATTTAAGTGTACTATAAGTGTAACAGTAGTAAACTTTAAGTGCACAACTATGTTTCTTATTTGTACTGCATCTGTACTACAAGTGAACTTATAAGTATACTAGTAGTTTACTATTTTAATACAAGTAGTACATTTTTTAGTTTATGAAAGTTCGCTTTGAAATACTCTCTCAGTAAACTACTAGTTTAATAGTTTATACTGCAAGTATACTTGTAAGTTTTCTTTAAGTGAACATAACATCATACTTATGGTTTACTATGTATATATTATTTTTGCACTTTAAGTATTCTACTATGTTTCTATTTAGGTATTAATTTTTTATACTTGAAATACCTTTAACTCTTTCCATTTTAAAAACATTTTACTGTAGCTTCATGCATCCTTTTATCAACACTTGAATGTGCAAGTTTCATTTAAAAAAAAGCAACATTTTAAACAAAATCGCATTTTAGTCAAAGACTTCGTCCGGATCAGATTCAGAGCGATGATCAAACACAGATGGAGTCGATCGAGTCCATCAACACCTCAAAGCTTCACTCGTTTCCTCTTCATGGGTTCATCATTTCATTCAGTCACATTAGGCAGTTTTGATTTATATGATGTTTAATGTTTGATGATGGCGTTATTTTACATGTGCGTGAGCAATCTTCTGTCACTTGTTTCAGCTTCTTCTTCTCCTGTGTTTTGATCTGGAGATTCTGTACCAGAAGAAGCGTAATAGCGCCCCCTACCGTATAACAGTGAAAACACGGATAGCTGGATAATTCAGTCAATGATGGGGAAAGAGCTGTGTAATGTAACTATAGCTTTATATGTTTACGATTATATTTATCAAGAAAACAAACTACATCCAATAAAAGTGTGGGCATAAATGTTGTTCTCTCATGAAAGCAAAGGTGCGTTTGACCTGGAGACAAAGCTTTGATCACAGAAAGTCCTAGCAGCCTAACCCTAACCCTAACCCATCATCTTTAAATAAATCCAAAACAAAAACAATACCTCGATCATACCATGTTTCAGATTAAAATGTTTGAGTTATTCCACAGAATTTCTGAGAGGAGAAAAGTTGTGCACGTAACACAATTTCCAAGCAAGTAAAACCTGTTGGTGAAATTTAGAGAGAGAAATTGGTAATTTAGAAGAAACTCTAAGCCCTCTAATCTACTAAATACGACATTGGGGATATAGTACCAAATTGAGTCATTACTACAAAGACATTTTTTAACCAACTAATTCAAAAGAGCTGACTCCTAAAAGAGCTGATTTTCTGGTGTTCCCAATAAAATTAAAAAAACATTTTGTCAATATCAAACAAAATATAGACAGAGAGGGATAAACACAACGAGACCGCTCAGGCTGTGATCCTGAGTTTAGGCGTGACGTCATCAGTAACGAACAGCCAATCACAGGCTGCGGATCAGTCAAACTGCAGAATATTACAGGATTGAAAAATATTAAAAATTTAAACAGATTTAAACAGCAAGAAGAAAAGAGCTGTCTATGAAAGAGGACAACTGAAAGAAATCTTGCTCTATAAGTTGTGAAGTTAGTTTATATAGCTGATATAGAGATAATTGAACATGTAAGTCAACGTGTACAAACCCGATTACAAAAAAGTTGGGACACTGTACAAATTGTGAATAAAAACAGAATGCAATGATGTGGAAGTTTCAAATTTCAATATTTTATTCAGAATACAACATAGATGACATATCAAATGTTTAAACTGAGAAAATGTATCATTTTAAGGGAAAAATAAGTTGATTTTAAATTTCATGGCATCAACACATCTCAAAAAAGTTGGGAAAAGGCCATGTTTACCACTGTGTGGCATCCCCTCTTCTTTTTATAACAGTCTGCAAACGTCTGGGGACTGAGGAGACAAGTTGCTCAAGTTTAGGAATAGGAATGTTGTCCCATTCTTGTCTAATACAGGCTTCTAGTTGCTCAACTGTCTTAGGTCTTCTTTGTCGCATCTTCCTCTTTATGATGCGCCAAATGTTTTCTATGGGTGAAAGATCTGGACTGCAGGCTGACCATTTCAGTACCCGGATCCTTCTTCTACGCAGCCATGATGTTGTAATTGATGCAGTATGTGGTCTGGCGTTGTCATGTTGGAAAATGCAAGGTCTTCCCTGAAAGAGACGACGTCTGGATAGGAGCATAAGTTGTTCTAGAACTTGGATATACCTTTCAGCATTGATGGTGCCTTTCCAGATGTGTAAGCTGCCCATGCCACACACACTCATGCAACCCCATACCATCAGAGATGCAGGCTTCTGAACTGAGCGCTGATAACAACTTGGGTTGTCCTTGTCCTCTTTAGTCCGGATGACATGGCGTCCCAGTTTTCCAAAAAGAACTTCAAATTTTGATTCGTCTGACCACAGAACAGTTTTCCACTTTGCCACAGTCCATTTTAAATGAGCCTTGGCCCAGAGAAAACGCCTGCGCTTCTGGATCATGTTTAGATATGGCTTCTTTTTTGACCTATAGAGTTTTAGCCGGCAACGGCGAATGGCACGGTGGATTGTGTTCACCGACAATGTTTTCTGGAAGTATTCCTGAGCCCATGTTGTGATTTCCATTACAGTAGCATTCCTGTATGTGATGCAGTGCCGTCTAAGGGCCCGAAGATCACGGGCATCCAGTATGGTTTTCCGGCCTTGACCCTTACGCACAGAGATTGTTCCAGATTCTCTGAATCTTTGGATGATATTATGCACTGTAGATGATGATAACTTCAAACTCTTTGCAATTTTTCTCTGAGAAACTCCTTTCTGATATTGCTCCACTATTTTTCGCCGCAGCATTGGGGGAATTGGTGATCCTCTGCCCATCTTGACTTCTGAGAGACACTGCCACTCTGAGAGGCTCTTTTTATACCCAATCATGTTGCCAATTGACCTAATAAGTTGCAAATTGGTCCTCCAGCTGTTCCTTATATGTACATTTAACTTTTCCGGCCTCTTATTGCTACCTGTCCCAACTTTTTTGGAATGTGTAGCTCTCATGAAATCCAAAATGAGCCAATATTTGGCATGACATTTCAAAATGTCTCACTTTCAACATTTGATATGTTATCTATATTCTATTGTGAATAAAATATAAGTTTATGAGATTTGTAAATTATTGCATTCCTTTTTTATTCACAATTTGTACAGTGTCCCAACTTTTTTGGAATCGGGTTTGTAGTCATTTTTATAGCTTTATATGGATTCTAAAGCTTATTTATATTACCTTTATATTCATTTAAACTAAGTGCTTAATTGGTAAACTAAAATTGTACATGTGTAATGGATTAAGAGTTTAATTACATAAATAATATCAAAATCATACAAAATTATTATTATGAATAACAATCCTTTGCTGTGTAGTGACCTTTAATTTGGAGCAGAAACAGAGGGAGTGGCTTTCCAGCATCAGACATATGTCACTGCTCACAGCTGATTGGTCAGATCTGAAACATCAGCTGCCCCGAGCAGGTTAGGGTGGGGGGATGAACGCTGCTAAAAGCCGAGCCACTTTCATGGTGCCTGAAACCCAGGGTTGGTGCAAACTAAACTGAACTGAACTGAAACCTAAAGCGGCTTCATGGTATCGGCCCCAGGAGGGCCACTGTCCTGCAGAGGTCAAACACACCTGGACCAGCGAATCAATGGCTGTGTCTGAAATAGTCCCCAGTGCACACTGCATACTGCCTACTATTGTTTGTTTTAAGAATAGTGTGTGAAATAATATACAATATGCAACAAATAATGTCTGAGGGTACGTTTACACGTCAACGAAGTATTAAAAATGGAAACGTTTTTTCTTTGTACAGATGACAATGTTATCAAAGCGATCCCCGTTCAAATGAGTAAAAACGCTGTATTATGCCAGCCGTTAGCAATGCCACAGCGTCACAGGCGTAATGTGCGGGTGGGACGGGTGAGACATGTCCCCACCACTTTTTGAACATCTCGCAGCACGGATGTACCTAATAGAAAGAAACATCTCCATTTGATTAGCAATTAGTTTGTTTGTGTTAAATAAGAGGAGAAGTGTTGTTTTTGCGAGTGCTCGTTGCCGCTGTTGTCTTCACACAGACGAGCGCTTTAATCTATCGCTCAACGCCGTTGCATCACATCACTTATATTAGGCTATAGTAGATGTAAGGATGAAACTATCACGATAACATGACTTCTGTTTAAATTAAACTTGTGTACTATTTAAATTGATTTCAGGACATTGTAATGTTATTTTTTCTGCAATTGTTATTGTACATATCATTGTATTAAAACCCCCCACCCCCCATTCCTGTCCCACCCACAACAAAGTTACGTTAATTCTGAAGAATGAATTGCGCTTTTCTGTACGTCAGTTCAAAGTCTGTCACGATGCCAGATAGATTTTTGAAATCAACCTTGTTGCTGATTGAAAGATGTTTCAAGCGGGTCCGAGGCTCTTGTGTCTCTGGACCTGGACTGTGTCCGTATTCTTTACAGAGCACACTCACTCCAGACGCGCACGCCTATAGTATAGACTAAATGCGTAATATGTATGCGCAGACGTCACCGTTTTCACAGATTTACGTTTTTGTTGTTTACATAACGGTCTCGTTTTCTCGTTTTTTTTCAAAAGTTTGCGTTTTCAGGATGTTGTTACATAAAATTACAGCACTCCATTACAGAAAAAAAGAAGAAAATAATAATATCACATCACAATATCAAATCACATTTAAAAAAATCCAAATGAATGATCACATGATTGATTTTCTTAAGCTATATTTTAAGTGCAGTTTTAAAAGTACTGAATGATGTACACTCTCTAATATGAGCAGGCACTGAACTCCATCTCCGCCTCTACGGATGCCCGAGACTTGTCCTTACAGAAAGTCACATTGTTTAAGAGGTGGTGATCATGAATTCATTTATAATAAAAAATAAAAACTGTCAAACGTCAATCATTTATAATTTTTGTTAATGACAATGATGATAACTCCTTGCTTTTTTGTCTAAAACTTTCACAGCTTGTTTATAACGAGTATATAATGGTTTTAATGTTGTTACACTTATTTGACTGAACTTCAGCAATTCTGCAAGGAAGAATGGGAAAATATTCCCTGAAAAGCCATATCCAAAAAGATTAATGGCTGTAATTAAAGCGATTTTGATTTGTGTTCATGTTCTTGTTTTTAGGTCTTTTATTTTGAAGTTTAGTCATGGTCTTGTTTCCTGGTTTTGTCATGTGATTCCCTTACCGTCATGTGATCATGTCTTGTGCTTCCCTTGTCTTATGTTCTGATTGGTTGATGGTCTTGATTGTTCACAGGTGTTCCTTGTTAGTGATTAGTCCTTGGGAATTCAATGCATACAGAAAATTCACATACTATACATACACATTGCATACTGCAATATAGCAGTTGTATGTTAGTGTGCCATTCCGAACAGAGATTTCAGTGTTCTTGAGATGTATTTAGCAGATGCTGGCAATTATAGGCCATCCGGGAATTCCATGCATACAGAACATTTGCTTACTACACACATTATACATACTGAATACTGCAGAAACAGTAAGAGTAGTATGCTGTTTCAAAGACAGCCATACATAGCCTGACGTCGTCATACTCAGATTCTAGTCAGACTATGAGTCTGCTCCTGCTCCATTGGGCTCCATTATGGGACGTGTTTCAACCGAACCAGGAAAGAAAATGCCTCTCCACTCAATTGGATAGACCTACAACCAATCAGAGCAATGGAGTAAGTGACGTATGTTGAGCAGACGCGATGGCGGAATCTACACATCTCAATTCTCCAGCGGCAGCCATCTTTGTTGTAAACGAATTCAACCCAAGCGCTCTTTGGTGACGTGGATGATTACGTTACTGTTGATCATCTGTCCATCATCGTATAAAGCCCGCCCTGACAATTTGATTGGTCCAAACAGCTCTGGTTCGAGTACAGTTGCTCCACAACGGATCAAGTCCAGACCGAACTTCCCGACCTCAAATGTTGTGGGCGGGGCTAAGTTCGGCTGGCATCCAGGCTAAGCCATACACTCAACACAAAATACCCATAATGCACTGTGAGGCTGGTGCTGAATGAATTCCCACGTCTGACCAGAAGATGGCGCATGCAGCTCCATCCATCCATCCATCCATCCAATCGTTGCTACAGCGTAATATCATACAGGTATAAATTCTTTTTTAGGTGATAATTAAATTGTTTAATTAAGGTTTATTTATGCTAGTGACAGAGTTCAAGATAAATCTTTTCATTTCTACTGGAGCTGCCAGTTTGCTAAGTTTCAAATAATTATTAAACCGCAAGCACAAACTATGCAAAAGCGGCAGCCCTTCAGAATTCACACGCTTGTTTCATTCACTCCTCTAGTGGACTATATTAGTGGAGTAATGTAGGGAACAGGGAATGAGGGCATAGGGGGCTAGTGTCTTGGAGATCACTAGAGCTGCAGGCAGGTGAGGTTTTTTTAAAAGAGTGTGTCTTCATAGTCATTTTATAATGTGCATTATCTTGAAAAAGACAAAACAAACCTCACAGAGACGCACGGAGACTCACAGAGACTCATAGAGAAGAGTATAAATCATCTTAAATTGTCAAAACCGTCAGTTTTGTGTACCGTTACACCCCTAATATTTGACCATGTTTTTCTTGTGCGAGACATGTTGTATTAAACTGAACTGAACTGCATAAACTTGATCTTGGTCTTGTGCAGGAAAAAGCCTTCGACAAAGTTAACCATGAAAATCTGTTGAAAATACTTGAAGGCTTTGGAAAACAGTTTACTTCATGGATAATAATTATGGAAGCCATTTTCTGCCAATTTTAGAGGATTTCAGAAAAACGTTGTAAAAGATATGTTTGTGATCAAGTTTTATGGATCTGTTTTTAAAGCTTGGAGTTATTTTAAGTTACAGGGAAAAGAACATTTTGGCTTTGATGAACCACTTTTTCATAATCCCTGATTTCCCCAAAAATGTCTAACATTGATATTTCTAACCAAAATTGGAAATTAGTTTGATTTGACAAATAGAGAGTGTTTTTCAGTACAGAATTGGAAGATCGGAGGTAGATCAGAGAGAACAGCTGGAAATATATTAAAGAATTTGAAAACATCTTTTCCTACATCTTTGTGGGAATATATAACCGATTTTATGTCTGGTTATAACTGTATAAAGTGTATATAACTCCAGTATGGAAGATGATAATGTGAACATCAGCGGGCTGTATGGGATTCTTTGTCTAAAGGCAAACAGTCACGAAGCGGTCAGTGATCATGAGCTGAGACCGCATGGGTGAGGATCCTGAGAGCTCATATTGCCTTGGGTGATACTCATTTTTCCTTTTTTAAATGTGTATGCTCCAAATGTTGGTCAAGAACGTATTATGTTTTTCAAAATACTTTCTAGTGCTTTGTCACAGTGTCCTCAGGGAAATATTCTTGTGCTTGGTGGTGATTTTAATTGTACTGTTAGATCTGGATAGGAATCATGATGAACCTCATCCATCTTCTGCTGAGAGTTTAAAGAAATTAATCAATGATCATAATTTAGCTGATTTATGGAGCCTTTCCTGGGGTCAGACATGGTTAAAGGAGCTAGGCTTGACCATTTCTATGTTGAGAAGGGCAATGGGAGTAGGTTTTTTAATAGCTCGATCTTTTCTGTCAGATCATCACTATTTATCTATTGTAGTTTCTGTCTCATTTCCTAGATTTTTAAAGTCACATTGGCACTTTAATAATAGATTATTGCAGGACTGCACCTTTATTCACTCTTTTAATCTTTTCTGAAAACTTGGAGGGAGGAGAGATGTTATTTTCAGTCTTTGAGTGTACACTGCACGTAGTACTAGAGCCCTTAAAGAAAAAATGAAGTCTCTTGAACAAGACATCCTTGACTCTACCCACAATAATTCATCTTCTATTGACTCTGTGGCAAGAGATACGCTCCTTTTAAAGAATTTATTGGAGGAACAAGGAAAAATAGCCCTTCTAAGGACCAGGTTTTCCCAGCTGAATGATATGGATGCTCCTACAGTTTTCTTTTTTGGACTTGAATAAAGGTCAAGGGAACAGAAGATCTTTCATCAGTTGAGGATTCCATGTGGTGGAGTTAGTTATGAGGATTCATACTGCTCTGAGACACCTATCTAAGCTATCTGAAGAGGAAAGTGTTCTTCAATGACAAACGTCTTCAAGACCCTGTAGTAGAGAAGAGAGGGGCACAACCTAACGCTTTCTGACTCTCAGTTTGTGTAAATCCACTTGGGGTTCAGAGTATTTATTTTTTTCCACATTAATTTCACACGTCTAGTACAGTTATGTGGTTTTGTTTCACTAATACAGTGTATACCTTTTTGAAAGAAAGAATGGAAGTGAAATGTGACAACATGCCCCATAGGTGGGGTACACTGTAACATGACCATGACTGCTTAAAATGTTATCTGATCTAATCAAAAAAATATCCAAGATAAACTGAAATATTTTGTCAATAAAATACAATGATTAACTTTTTAAAATAAATAATGGCATTTTTTAATCATTAAAAATAAACTAATTTTTGAGTTTACAAACACATCACAAAACACAGCTATACAGCATAGTTCAAAACATAATAATAATTAATAACTCCTGGACATTGACTCTCAGTCTTTATCTCATGGTTTCTCAAAAGAATTCATAAAAGTATAGAATATAATATCACAGTTCTAATAGGTGCTCATTGTGACAACATGCCCCGCCTGCTCAACTGGGATTAACCCTGGCTCGTGTCTTCTGCTGTTAGATCAGCATTAAAGAACTAGCTCAACTGTTAAATAACAGATATAACATTACAATAATATCAGATTTGTCTTATTTTAAATAAACACAAAAAACAGAGATGAAAAATAAACTTAAGTAAGAAATGTTCTTTTAATATGGTTAAATAAATGTTCAGTGATATCTTCCAAAGATTTTTTAATTTTGGTGCAATTTTTTCTCTAAATAATGTTGATATGGCAACTAGTAAATACACTAAGTTTCGTCATCCTGGCATGTGTGGAAAGTTTTAAACCATGTGTGTTACAACTAACCCCGCGTCCCTAACTCATCCCTAATGCTGAAAAAGTCAATAAACAAACAAACATTTCCAAAGCTATATGAGCAAGTCAAAACAATGCTGAAAGACTCAGTGTGTGTGTTTTACTGAGGAACAACCGAAGCATGTTTGACTGTATCAGGACGTTAGCAGATGCTGGCTTACTGTACAGCACAAGCTCCTCACAGAAATATCTGACGGCTCCAGCACGGCCCATGCTGTTATTACTGACAACAGAGCTAACATGGTCTCAGCTGTGAGGGAATCCCACTGGAAACACATTCCGTGTTTTTCACACACCCTTAGCTTAGTTGAGGAAAACGCCATTAAAAAAGCAAGCATGTCTGCCGGGCAGAGGCGGTTTGAGAGCATTGAGCACAACTAAAGCACTGTTTATTTCAGCTGTACCTCTGTTCTGTCGTATTTAGTTGTGCTATTTCTTGTAATTGGTTTATTTGTCCTTATTTTATGTGCTATGGTGTAGAGCAGGGGTGTCCAAAGTCCGGCCCATGGGCCAAATGCGGCCTGGGGATGAATCTCAAACGGCCCGCCACGCATAATTTACAAATCGTGCAGTTTCACAATGTCAACACAAGGTGGCAGTACTAGATTTTAGGCCAGGGAAACATTAACGCACCAAAAGCGGAACGAAACAGCGCTTCTTGTGCTCAGCAACTCGCGAGCTCTGAGTCTGAGCAAATGTGTTTACTTGCTGAGTGTCTGGATCACGCGGCCACTACACAGCCCGTGAGAAGCGTTCGAGTTCGGCAGAGGTCTCCGGTACAAGCTGCACATCTCGCGGGGATTTAATTTATCTTACAGCCAATAGAAACAGCGCTGACTTAATCAACAACACTAATGTGCAAATCAGGAGAAACACTGAGCCACAACGATCCAGCTAGAATACTTTTAACCAACAATTCACCAATATTACTGTGGTAACACTAACTGTAACCGTGGTATTTGGTCAGAAATTGTGTTAATTAGGGCTGGGTAAAAAATATTGATTTCTCGATTTTAATCGATTCTCATTTTTACGAACCGATATCGATTCTTAAATCCCGAGAATCGATTAGTCTTCCTGTTTTCAGTTGATGAATGAACGGAGCATTGTAGCGCCTCCCATCCAATAAATCGCAATAATCTTTGTGCTTTGTTACTATTCATATGAAACAAAGTCTCAGATTTCAAATTACGTCCATTTTATTATGAAATTCAAAAACATAAATACCGTTTTGGCGCTGTGGCGTGAGATCGCTCTGGCTCAGCTCAAGAGAAGCGCACATGAACTGATCTTCTCTTCCGCCTTAATACCAGTTACAGCGTGAAATAAACACGAATGAGCATCTGAAAGTGTGTTAAAAGATAGAATACAACTTACTGAAACCCGTGCATATCCGATGCATATCTGACATCTGAAAATTACATAATGCTGAGTGTCTGAAAGACGCCCAGCATTACGGGCTTGATCTGGTTACAGAATCGCGCCCTGAGCTCCGTGCAACATCTCCTTAAATACACAGACCAAGAAAGAAAACTCTTTCAAATGGAAACATGTGTTCACAATGGGAATCACATTAATCAAGTCCTATAGACCTGTATTGGCGACAGGAGGTAAAGACCAATTGGCCGAAGACACACCCATCACACATTAGGCAAAATATCTCTAAACTCTTAAAACCTTTATTATCTTTTGCTTTACTTCTGTGAGGATGAGTCCTTTGTACCAGTCATTTCAAATGATACCAAACATGTATAATACTGTATGATACTTGTTCACATTAAACCATATAGATTTTGGGTGAATTTTAACATATGGAGAGGAGAGATGAGGGTGGGGGGAATGAAATGTGAATTAAAGCATCCTTAGGTGATTAACTCAGTGTGACGTGTCTCAGATGGGGACGCTAAATGCACAAGAGTGAGTTCAGATGTTAATTTCCTTTGTTTTCTCAGAGAGTCACCATCTCCTACAGTTCTTCCAGTTTTCACACTCTTACAGCAGCTTGTAAACAATATGTCATGTAACGTCACGCTTACCTCAGAAAAACCATATCCAGTGTCCATAAACTCGTTAGTCAGCTAGAAGAGTAGCATTTTGATAAATAGGCTATATGCACCATATTACATATTCTTTATCATTCTTAATGTTCTTCAATATTTGTTGCATGTTTGAATAAATATGGCAAGTTTTAATGACAGACACCATTTTAAGGATGTGGAGAGCCATGCCTTCATCTCATCCACACTTGATTTCTGCATTGCACTGCACATTAATTATTCATCTCTGTATCGCTTGCAGTTGGTTCACCAAGTGTACATAGCATATTTTCTTAGCGTTAGATGATATTTACACTAAGTGAAATAGCATACTAAGTGAAAATAGTGATATATTCTATTTACACCATGTAAAAATAGTTCTTTGCAATATGTGTAAATAGTAATTAGATGCTATTTATACTTTATTTTGACAGATACACACTATTTGCACCTCAGTATTGTTGTACATTAACAGGATGCAATAATAACATAGAGTGTAAATGATTATATTTATTAAAATTATTAAATGGATGCCGCCTTAATGGGACAATAAAAGCCCTCCCTATCCCTAACCCTACCCAATGAATGCTTTTATTATTATTAAACACCTGTTTAATACACCTGTTATTTTTTACTCTTGTTTTTCCCAAACAGGCATTGTTAGGCGGCGCTAGTGTGAATAGCACTTGACAACAAGGCGCGCTATTGCACTTGGTGTAAATAGACACTCCATAAAAATAAAGGTTCTTTGGCAGCGTGTATGATTCAATGAAGAACCGTTAATATCCAAAGAACCCTTCCACTGCACAAAAGGTTCTTTATAGCGTAGAAAGGTTGTTTAGACTATAAAATGGTTAGAAAAAATGGTTCTTTAAAGAACCTTTCACAAAACGGTTCTTCAGGGAACCAAAAATGGTTCTTCTATGGCATCGCTGTGAAAACCCCTTTTTGGTTCTTCCTGGCACCTTTATTTTTATTGCTTACCTGCGCAGTACAGGATCCATTTTAAGATGTGATTATTTTGTTTTAAAGCTTTAAATGGTGTGGCTCTTATCTGCCTGAGCTTCTGAGCTACTCCCAGCAGTCTTCTAGTCTTCTCAGATCCTCTTCTCCGGCTCTCAGTTTGAGGGGATCGTGTTTTTCCATACCTTTGACATCAGGTCTGCTCCTGCCCTTCCCGTTTTTAAATCACGCCTGAAGACGGATCTGTATTCTTTGGCTTTTGTCTGAATGCGTTTGTGTATTTTACTTGTTCTGGTTATTGCTTTCTTTTCTCTCTTATCATCTCTCTAATTTGCAGAGATACAGCACTTTGCTATACACTATTTCTTTTTAAATGTGCACTATAAACAAATTGAGTTTGACCTTTTGATGATTTCTTTTATTTGATAGTCCACTACAAACCTGTCACGGTCATAGGAAGATTAGAGGCTTGGATCTATTTGCAGCCGTATTTACCAAGATAACAAAAAGGAAATCCATACAGGAGAGAAACAAGGCAAACACGAAGACAACTGCTTCACAACGGCCGACTGACTGACCACAGGGCTATTCATACACAGACACGACAAGACCAAACTATACACTGTAAAAGAAAATCTGTCGTTTTTGCAAAAACTAAATTGGCAGCTGGAAAAAACTCCTGTAAAAAATATCACTGTAAAAACATCCTGTAAAATGTACAGGGATTTACTGTAAGAAATACAGACATTTTAAGTGTATTTATACTCAAAAATCAACAAAAAAAATTTGGCAGCTGTGGTTGCCAGGATAATTTTGTAAAAATGACAGTCACTGTTAACAACTTTATAGTTTTAAACTGTGCATTTTAGTACAAAACTGCATAAAAACATCCCTTTTCTGCTGAATTAAAATTAAAAACCCAATAAAAACTTGCCTTTTGAAGAATTTATTAATATTAAAGCAGCACAACATACAAATGTGTAATATGTAGTGTACAGATTAATTATCTTATTGGAACTGATAGAGGAAAGAGATGGAAGGAAACAAAGACGAGAAAAAGAGTAAAAAGGAAAAATAGAGAAAGAGAGGGCAAGAAAGAGAAAAATACTTTTTAAACAATTAAAAACAATTAAGGATTTATTTATGGAAACACCCTTTAAGGATTACTGCATTTCCTTATTAGCATCAGTACAACAAACAAGCTCTGCAAACTGAGCTACAGGAATGCATATCACACAATATATGAGCAATAAAACCGTTACAAACTCGCCTGAATGATCTTGAAGAACTGAAGATAGGAGCTGAAACACACCTTCAGGCTGGGAGCGTGGCACGTCATGACAGAAATCTCCCTGACTTCAGTCCGTATGCAGAGTTTCAGACATCACGCCACTCATGGTCTGAAGGTCCTGAACCAAGGTAAGGACTCTTGGGTTCACATGAACACGTCAAGTGTTTGTCTTCTCCACTTCAGTGCCTTCTCTGGGTCGATGGAGAAAGAAGAAAAACAGCCAACTGTATCAATTATAAAATAGCTTTATTAACAGAAACAATAACTTCAAATATTGTAATTATTTATAGCTTGAATAAAGAAAATTGTGATGTATTAAAGGATACTTAAAGGGTTCACTAAAGTATTCTCATCTCTTCATAACATTAAGGTTGAACCACTGGAGTCACATGGACTATTTTAACGATGTCTTTACATCCTTTCTGGAGCTTGAAAGTGTTCATTACATTGCTGTCTATGGAGGGGTCAGAGAGCTCTCAGATTTCATCAGAAATATCTTCATTTGTGTCTGAAGATGAACGAAGGTCTTACGGGTCTGGAACGACATGAGGGAGAGGAATTAATGACAGGATTTACATTTTTGGGTGAACTAACCCTTTAAAGTCATTAATTGAGAAATCAAATTTTCCTTGATCTTTTGACATGTAAGAGGTCATTGTACTATAAAAACCATCCTATCGCCCAGCCCTATCTGATATTTAAAAGGGATAGTTCAGCCAAAAATGAAGATTAGCCCATGATGTACTCATCCTAGGTGTGTATGACATTCTTCTTTCAGACGAACACAATCAGAGTTATATTAATAAATGTCCTGGCTCTTCCAAGCTTTATAATGGCAGTGAATGGAAGCCCAAAAAAGCACATCTATCCATTATGAAAAAGTAATCCATACAATACAATACAATATTTATTTATAAAGCACATTTAAAAACAACCAAGGCTGACCAAAGTGCTGTACAGAAAATAATCTAAAAAATAGAAAAGAAAAAAAAATAGAACAGCTCCGGGGGTTAATAAAGGCCTTCTGAAGTGAAGCAATGAGGTTTTGTAAGAAAAAAATCCATATTTAACACGTTATAAAGTAAAATATCTAGCTTCCGTCAGACCGCCTCCTTACACAGAAAGCGTAACTGACGCGGCGATGACGTCTGACGTGGTGTAAGCGTTTGAACGGCGAGAGGCGTTACACTTTCTGCGTAAGTTGAATACACAAACCCATCGGTTCGCTTCAGAAGGCCTTTATTAACCCCCGGAGCCGTGTGGAGCACTTTTATGATGGATAGATGCACTTTTATAGACTTCAAATTTTGGGCTGCCATTCACTGCCATTATAATATATAGCCAGGACATTTATTAATATAACTCTGATTGTGTTCGTCTGAAAGAAGAATGTCATACACACCTAGGATGACTTGAGGGTGAGTAAATCATGGGGGAATTTTCATTTTTGGGTGAACTATCCCTTTAACCGTTCCATTCCGTGCCGATCAGAGCCAGCCGGTACGGATATGGTTTCATTCTCCACTGTAAACACAACAGGTCACTGATGACATGAGATGTAAATAGCGACCGCGTTATGAAGGACGATCAGATATTTCTTTTAATATTATTATTAATTTGCGTTTACATCACTTAATTATCACGCTTAGCCAGCTACAGAGAAACTGGTAGCCCGGCAACAGACAAGTGACCAATCCTGAGCGGCGACATCACTTAAAAAAATCTTTTTGTCAGGGATGTAGCCTTCATTTAAAGTCCCTTTAAAAAGAAATCGCTCATTTATTTCCAGGCCTAAAAAGTGTGCTTAATAACTGTGAAATAATTAAGTCATAAAGTTCCCCAGTGTTTGTTGCCCCAAGGTTTTGAGACTGTGGGTTATTTACCCTGTGCCGGCTTTACTCTGAGAGCGACGGTCACGCTCGGCTGCCGCCATTATCCTGTTCCTGCCGATGGCATCATCTGAGCTGTCCGTCTCCGCTCGGCCCGTGGCTTTAAAGCGACATCAAGACCTGTCCGGTGACCTCCTCTGCTGCTCTGCAGGAACAGATTACGCCTAACAGCCTTATTGGACTTGTATTCACTTCATTTTACTTTTAAATGTCTTTCTACAACTAATTACTTTGTTGAAATATTAACATTTTGAATGCATTGTTGTTTGATGGCAAGTCGAAATAAATCAAATGGAGACTGTTGATCATTTTTTCTACTTTCATATACATACAAAATATATAAAATATTATATACAGATTATGTGTCAATTAACTCTTTCCACGTCAGCATTTTTATCATATTCACAAAACTTTCATGTCCCTGAATATTTTATTGTATGAATATCTGAACCATTTTATTCCAGCTTCCTTCACTCTTTTTATCAACACTTTTTTAATAAAAACAACAACATTTCACTCAAAAAGCAGAGAAAATCATGTTTTTGTCAAAGTCTTCATCCGTATGGGAATCAGAGCGATGGTCAAACACAGATGGAGCAGATGGAGTCCATCACCACAGCTTCCTCTTCATGGGTTCATCATTTCATTCAGTTTGATTCACTGTTTACACTACAGCGCAGGAGAATGACATAGACCAGAAGAAAACGTTAAACAGTTGTTATTTTTGTTTGTTTTTGCACACACTGAAAAAAGGTTTTCATTCATCCAATTCAAAAAAATTAGGGTAATGGTTCACATCTATATTTTATAACTTGAGCCAATGAAAAATAAATAACTTGCCCTAAACAATATTTTCTGTCTATGAAAACTATTTTATAAAACCTGGTATATTTTTCTTGTTGAAGAAAGTCAATTAATTGAAATTTAAGAAATAATATGTATTAGAAATTATTTGTTTTATCCAATCAAATAGATGTAGATTTAATTAAACAAGTATTTCTCATTTTTCCAAAATACAAGTTAATAGAAATGATTTGTTTTAAACAAACAAAAAGATATGGATGTGTTATAACTACCTGAATTAATCATAAATTACAGTGGGAATACATGTTAATAAAGCATTTATCAACACACTGAGTAACTATTACTATATGTCTAAATAATAAGATGTGTAGACGTACATTTAAATAGTATTTACACTTTCTAAATGATCTTATGAACCACTGACAACTCCTAAATAACTGGTCTGTAAATAATGTCATACTTAATTTAGAAATGATAAATTGATCATTAATAAAGTATACAATATAGATATGATTATAAATCAAGAATAAAGCATTTATAGCTGTATTTATAAACTGCTTGTTAATGTCTATTAATGCTTTATAAATGATGAATTGACTATTTACTAAAGCTTAACTAATGATTCATAGCGTGAGTTATTATAAAGTGTTACCAAAAGTCCAGTACAAACTTTACTGTCACTCGTCAACGGCGGCTGTCACAGTTGCTAGGCGACAAGAACAGTCCTCCGTAGGCCAGACCATCCCATTTAACAATGTTCAGTCCGACCTTCGCGACCTCGAAGGATTCAGCCTCTGAATCAGGATGCAGCCAATGTCATTATACGAAAACTGCTCACTAACATGTCTTTTAGAACAGCTTTTGTTAAAATATGAATGATAATGTTTTGATAAATTGATACATTTGAAGGTAATTGTTACGGATGCCTGCACAACATCTTTAAATTTCAAAAAGATGAAATGCGTGTCCACGTAGTGCATGCAAATGCAAACCCTTAAAAATGACTTTTGTTCATGTAACCTAATGTTGTCAGGATATAATGTTGCCATACACTTTAGATGTTAGCACATGAATTGGGACATTGATGGCTGCAAACAGAACAGCCACAGGCCTGCGTCAGTTAGTAAACCATCAGAGAAATGCACAAAATCATTAACATTTACTGTCATCTTCCCAACCGTACAGCTCAATCCCTTGCAATATTCAAGAAACGGCTGAAAAGTCTGACAAAACATTTTCTAGCCTGGTTTTGAGCCTAGCTCCTGGAACGCTCGGTTTTTATGGGCGTGTCGCATTGAAGACTTGGAAGTAAACGCCCACTGCTATGATTGGATATCAGTTTTGCATATTATAATGGGCTTCGGCTCCCCCGTCAGTACACGTGGGGAATTGTTTTGAAAACGTGTGGAAAAATGGCAACCGGAATGATTCGCCCATACATGTTCGACCCAGAGTCTGATCCCGAATCGCAGGACAACGAACCAACAACACCTCAAATACAAAGGATACTCCAGCCTGTGACAGCGTGGGAAGTTATCGTTAACTATGTTTAGACACGTACACATAATCAGTAGATATCAAACGATCTGTAACAATGCAATACTATCACATATAAAAAACATGATTTACTCACATAAGTGTGTTGCTCCATTCCTGTCGGATCCAATATAGAAGGCACAGCATCGTTTTTTAATCTCATTCTGTCTGCAAATCCAGTCTCTTGTTTACTAAAGAATCCGCAGTGAAATGAAGCGAACAAACACTCAATGTCTTACCCACGTGAGCTGGCTCTTCATTAAAAATAAAGTTCAACCATGCATTGCTAAAATTGGAGTCCGAAGGAAGTGACTGTGTTCTTCCACAACCAGGCACTGCACAATATTGTGTAATCTTCAACGGCATGTTTATTGCTTGGTAGCTCGATCCTGTTAAGATCCACGTAGGCCTATGTTAATTACATTTAATTTTACATGTCATGTGTGAATCGGTGGGCGGGGCTACAGAATGAGGGGTTGGTCTTCATTTTCTTTGTGACATGCATAAGCACCTTTGCTGTCAGTCGTGCATCAAGGGTATCTTCCATAAACCAAGAAGATGATATTATAACACGACATTCTTCTCACTAATGCTTTTCCTTTGCTCAGCTCAATGTCTTGAAGGAAAAGGAGATTTTAAACATTCAAAGAGTGTATAAATACTTTAGCAGGCAATTAGTTGACAACATCCGACCTCATGTACTATAACCTTACATTCAAACCCAAATGTTCTACCTTTTGCTTATGAATGGTCTGTTTTTTATGCATATGTATTGCTTTATTGTGCAATATTTAACACAGACATCACTTTGACCGGCATGTCCAATTACAACTATTTACAATTATTGCCTCCCCATTAATCTCTGAAATGGGCTAACAGTGATCAATAGTGCTGGGAAAAACAATTATAAAAATGCAGCTATGAACTTATATAAGATACATGATGTCTTCTTTCATTAAAGTGGCAGCTGATGCTCAGAGGCCGACAGGAACCATTATGAGAATCATAAATAAAATTAACTAATGAGATATGAATTGATTGATGAAGTGGAGAAACGTCTGGCGCCTCCATTCAGCACTCTGAAAATTAACAGTCATTCCCCAATTTGAGACAGTCTGTTCTCTCTCCCGTCACTTTCATGAGAGTTAAATACATCTATCTGTTTTTCACCACTAAGTATATTATTATTTCATTTAGGACCTGTTTGTACATCATAGATCATGTGATTTTACTCAATAATTAGAAGAATGGCATTATGTAATGTTCTCCACTGGGACACTTGGAGAAGTGCGCTGACAGGCATGATAAATACACTATAGTCTTATTCAGATAAAACAGACTTGAAGATGTTGGAAAGGTTTTCAAAAAAAAAAAAAAAAAGATTAGGTTTTTAAAATGTAAATGTATTTTTAAAAAAATAATTTTTAAAACTTTGTTGACTTGAAATTCAGTCTTTTTCTCAATTGGTAAGGTTACTGGGAAGGTTACTTTTAAAATGTATTTCATTACAGATTACAAAATACATGCTTTAAAAAGTCATTTGTAATGTATTTCGTTAGATTGCACAAGTTTTGTAACAATCTAAATACTTTAGAATACTTTGGAATACAAACCCGATTCCAAAAAAGTTGGGACACTGTACAAATTGTGAATAAAAAAGGAATGCAATAATTTACAAATCTCATAAACTTATATTTTATTCACCAATAGAATATAGATAACATATCAAATGTTGAAAGTGAGACATTTTGAAATGTCATGTCAAATATTGGCTCATTTTGGATTTCATGAGAGCTACACATTCCAAAAAAGTTGGGACAGGTAGCAATAAGAGGCCGGAAAAGTTAAATGTACATATAAGGAACAGCTGGAGGACCAATTTGCAACTTATTAGGTCAATTGGCAACATGATTGGGTATAAAAAGAGCCTCTCAGAGTGGCAGTGTCTCTCAGAAGTCAAGATGGGCAGAGGATCACCAATTCCCCCAATGCTGCGGCGAAAAATAGTGGAGCAATATCAGAAAGGAGTTTCTCAGAGAAAAATTGCAAAGAGTTTGAAGTTATCATCATCTACAGTGCATAATATCATCCAAAGATTCAGAGAATCTGGAACAATCTCTGTGCGTAAGGGTCAAGGCCGGAAAACCATACTGGATGCCCGTGATCTTCGGGCCCTTAGACGGCACTGCATCACATACAGGAATGCTACTGTAATGGAAATCACAACATGGGCTCAGGAATACTTCCAGAAAACATTGTCGGTGAACACAATCCACCGTGCCATTCGCCGTTGCCGGCTAAAACTCTATAGGTCAAAAAAGAAGCCATATCTAAACATGATCCAGAAGCACAGGCGTTTTCTCTGGGCCAAGGCTCATTTAAAATGGACTGTGGCAAAGTGGAAAACTGTTCTGTGGTCAGACGAATCAAAATTTGAAGTTCTTTTTGGAAAACTGGGACGCCATGTCATCCGGACTAAAGAGGACAAGGACAACCCAAGTTGTTATCAGCGCTCAGTTCAGAAGCCTGCATCTCTGATGGTATGGGGTTGCATGAGTGTGTGTGGCATGGGCAGTTTACACATCTGGAAAGGCACCATCAATGCTGAAAGGTGTATCCAAGTTCTAGAACAACATATGCTCCCATCCAGACGTCGTCTCTTTCAGGGAAGACCTTGCATTTTCCAACATGACAATGCCAGACCACATACTGCATCAATTACAACATCATGGCTGCGTAGAAGAAGGATCCGGGTACTGAAATGGCCAGCCTGCAGTCCAGATCTTTCACCCATAGAAAACATTTGGCGCATCATAAAGAGGAAGATGCGACAAAGAAGACCTAAGACAGTTGAGCAACTAGAAGCCTGTATTAGACAAGAATGGGACAACATTCCTATTCCTAAACTTGAGCAACTTGTCTCCTCAGTCCCCAGACGTTTGCAGACTGTTATAAAAAGAAGAGGGGATGCCACACAGTGGTAAACATGGCCTTGTCCCAACTTTTTTGAGATGTGTTGATGCCATGAAATTTAAAATCAACTTATTTTTCCCTTAAAATGATACATTTTCTCAGTTTAAACATTTGATATGTCATCTATGTTGTATTCTGAATAAAATATTGAAATTTGAAACTTCCACATCATTGCATTCTGTTTTTATTCACAATTTGTACAGTGTCCCAACTTTTTTGGAATTGGGTTTGTACTAATAAGGCAAGAAACACAACGGGACCACCAAGCATATTTCCTCTGCATATTATTTTAAACAATATCAGTTTTCCCACAATATTTCTTGAAGCAAAAAATGCAGACAATCTTAGAAAACATAAAAAATAAGAAATACTGACGCTCAAGAAGGCAACACGATGCATTAAGATCTGGGGTGTGTAAACTTTTTGAATGGGATGAACAGGGTCAATTGTACTCAATTTTTCTTCTGGGAAACATGTAGTTATCTTCTGAAGGGCAGCACTAAATTAACAAATATGATCTTTAAACAAAATAAGAAAAATGTGCACATCCTGTTCAATAGTTTTCACCCCCTGCTCTTATTAAAATACTGATATTCTGCTCTATAACTCCTCCCCCCTGTATCTTGCTCTCTCATTGGCTGTAGGTCATCACCGATGTCATTTTCAGTCAGAACACATTTCACACAGCAGGATTTTGAATCGCCGACAGGTCCAGATATTTAGCATGCCAAATATCTCACGGGCGTCGGCGACTCGTCGGCGATTCTCTCAGATCGCTTCTTTGATCATTCAAACTGCGTGATTGTCACTCGCGCGAACGAGCACCGATTTGCCTATGATTTCAGGCATTTGTCTGCAATTTCGCAAAACCTGTCGAATAAGTGTTCTCAGTGACAGCCAGTGCAACATCTACACAAATTCAGCTCTTAAAGGGACAGTTCACCCCCAAAAATGTAAATTCTGTCATTAATTCCTCTCCCTCATGTCGTTCCAAACCCGTAAGACCTTCATTCATCTTCAGGCACAAATGAAGATATTTCTGATGAAATCCGAGAGCTCTCTGACCCCTCCATAGACAGCAATGTAATGAACACTTTCAAGCTCCAGAAAGGAAGTAAAGACATTGTTAAAATAGTCCATGTGACTCCAGCGGTTCAGCCTTAATGTTATGAAGCCACGAGAATACTTTAGTGCACAAAAACAAACAAAAATAACGACTTTATTCAAGAATCTCTCTGTCAGACTCTTACGCTGTTGACGTAATGTAAACAGTGCAGTGGTTTCTAAGCGCTACATCAGAACGCCAGCTCACCATTGGCTGACGCTGTTCACGTGAACACCATGATGCATGCGCATGATGCGGACGCAGGAGCTGACCAATGGTGAGCCGGTGTTCTGATGTAGAACTCGGAAGCGTTGCACTATTTACACTACGCCACTTGTTGTGATTTGTGTCTTTCTGAAATGTGTAAAGCCAAGTAGTTCCTATTGGCATTTTAATACAGCTTTACTAGAAGATAGAAATCTTTGTATCTTTTTGGAAAAATCATCAAAGTAGAAAAAATTATTTTATGTCTTTACAACAGTGGTGGGACTTTGGAAAAGTTCAAACAAAACAGTTGTGTCAACAATATAATTGTAATGTTACCAAAGTCTTGATGAAATCTGAAGTGTAAGAACTCCAGGGTTTAGCTGAGGCCACAAAGGATCAACGTTATGTTGAAGCTCTTGAAGTCTGTGTTAACTAACCTGAGTTTTACACTGGTCTTGCCCAGGTCAAACAAGAGAGTAATGCAGTGTTGGATGCAGATATTTCCCTGGGTGAACTTCATGCAGCTTTGCAGAGTATGCAGAGAAAAACTCCTGGATTAGATGGTCTGCCTGTTGATTTTTATACATTTTTTGGGTTTGTAATTGAAGAAGATCTTTTGGCAGTGCTGAATGATAGCCTAGCCAATGAACCTTTGCCTTTAAGTTGCAGAAGGGCAGTTCTTACACTGCTGCCAAAAAAGGTGACCTGCAGCTCATAAAAAACTGGAGACCTGTGTCCCTGCTTTGTACTGATTATAAGATACTCTCCAAAGTTTTGGTAAGTAGACTTAGTAAAGTGACGGAACAAGTTGTTCATCCTGATCAGATGTACTGTATCCCTGGAAGGTTGATTTCTGATAATATTGTTCTCATTCGAGACTTGTTAGAAATCTCTAAGCTTTTTGGTCTTAAAATGGGAATTATTTCTATTGATCAGGAAAAAGCTTTTCGATCGCGTTGAACACAAATATTTATGGCAAACAGTGACTGCTTTTGGTTTTACTACTGGTTTTTATCAATATAATCAAGACTTTGTATTGTGGTGTTCATAGTGTTTTGAAGATCAATGGTGTTTTGAGCGCTCCTTTTCATTATATTGTTATGACCCCGGTCTAGGTCAGGACCACAACATAAGTGACACAACACGGACTGGCTGTTAACATACTCATTTTTATTTTCTTAATGTCTTAGATCTTTTGATCAATCTTTTTGTGCGACAGCAGTTGAAGAATACTAGCAAAATCATAAGAGAAAAAAAAAAAACAAAAGACCTGAAGCAAATGATCAGGGGTGAGCAAATGCCAAAATAACTAACTTCCCATTAATGAACTAACTTCCCTGCGCATCAAAATAAAGAAACCAAAGTACAGCAATCTAACCTCACTCCTTATCTGTTAAAAAAAAAACAGGAGAAAAAGGTGGTGGCCAAGTGGCCTACAAAAATAAATAAGGCACTCACCCCCTACAGCTTCAATGTGGGTTACAAACATGTACGTGAGACATTGAAGCTCAGGACATAAAGCTCTCGCAATGGCTAACAGCAAGAATGTAACTTGATTTAACAGCATTGTCACTAAAGCTTAACACCAGAACTAACACATGGGCAATAATGATCAAGGAGAGAGACACACAGAAGAGAACATGGCAAGTAACAAAGAGAGTACAATCGGGTAAAGAGCGAGAGCAAAAGTGAGAGCGCCCTCCAGTGAGACTTGGAGGAATTTATAGTCCAGGCCTCATCTCTGGTCCAACCATCGACAGTCTCTCATTAAGCCTTGGGCCAATCCTGTCAGAGAGGAAGCACAGGAACATATACACAGCATACAATACGTCATAGATGTAACACCCCCACACTTAAAAATTACAAATAAACAAATATTTGTAATACAAACCAGAAAATTCTTAACTCTCAAGCTTACTTGAAGCATGCGACAAAGCGTCAGCAATCACATTCTCACATCCTTTCTTGTGCCAGATTTCCAGGTTAAACCTTGGATCAGAAGAGACCAGCGCATCAACCTCTGGTTTGAATTTGACATTCGGAAAAGAAACACAAGGGGATTATGGTCAGTATACACCAAAATAGAAACAGTACTAGAGTCAAGATATATTTCAAAATGTTGGAGTGCCAACAACAGTGCAAGGGCTTCTTTTTCAATGGTACTGTAATGCTGCTGTGACTTCGTGAATTTCTTTGAGAAGTAACAGATTGGGTGATCAATTCCTGCAGCATCTTCTTGAATAAGAACTGCACCTGCTCCCACGTCACTTGCATCTACTTCTAATTTAAATGCTCTTAAGAAGTTTGGAGCGGACAAAACTGGGGCACTACACAACAACCTCTTGATAGCCTCAAAAGCTAGTTGACACTCTATATTCCAATCAAACACTTTAGACTGACTCAGTAGATTTGTGAGTGGTGGTGCAATTTCGGCAAAGTTTTTGCAAAAGGCACGATAATATCCCGTCATTCCCAAGAAACGACGTAACTCCCATTTTATTGTTGGAGCTGGGAAATTAACAATACACTCAATTTTTGCTTCCACAGAACGCACCTGTCCCTGACCCACACGTTTTCCCAGGTAGGTCACAACGGCCTTACCAAACTCACACTTGGCAAGGTTCAAAGTAAGTGATGCAGCATTTAACTGCTCAAACACTGAACAGAGACTTGTCAGATGCTGTTTCCAGTCGAATGAATAAACGACAATGTCGTCTAAGTATGCTTCGCAGTTCTCTAATCCAGCAAGCACAATTGGAACGTTGGAATGTAGCGGGTGCATTTCGCATTCCGAAAGCCATCCTCTTGTACTGAAGGAAATGATCATGCATGACAAAAGCAGATATTCCTGAAGCCCTGGCCGTCAGAGGGACCTGCCAATAGCCTTTTAACAGGTCAAGCTTGGTCACGAACTTTGCAGCGCCAACCCTGTCAATACAGTCATCCATCCTTGGCAAAGGATAAGAGTCAGGTTTCGTAATGGAGTTTACCTTACGGTAATCTGTGCAGAATCTAAAACTCCTGTCGGACTTCGGCACCAGCAGACATGGTGAGCTCCACGAACTCGAACTTGGCACAGGAAAACCATGTTCTAGCAGGTATGCAGATTCTTCTTGCATTATTCTTCTTTTGACTGGATTTACACGGTAAGAGTTCTGTTTGATGGGAGAACAACCACCCACGTCAATGTCATGCTCCAACACTGTGGTCTCACTGGGCACATCAGAGAAAAGAGAAGAAAACTTTTCAATTAGAGCAATAACGACACACTTCACTCAGGTAACACAGATGAGACTTTAGGTTCGTCAAGAGCTTTGAATTTTCCAAGCAAGCACACGATACTTCTCGCACCCTGAGTCCGTCCTCCTCAGGACAGTATGCAGCTATGACAGCAGCGACAGGGGCAGTAGTTTTGGACACATCCTGTGGCACATCTCTCGTTACATAGGCCTTTAACATGTTAATGTGACACACTCTGGTCTTACGTTTTCTGCCGGGTGTATTGATGACATAATCAGTGTCACTTAGTTTCTGCTTGATTGTATAAGGACCATAAAACTTTGCTTGTAACGGTGACGTAGGCAGAGGAAGGAATACAAGCACCAGATCACCTTCCTGAAAACTGCGATAAACACTCTTTTTATCAAAGTGCGTTTTCATTTTTGTCTGAGTGGTGCTCAAATTCAAAAGTGCCACTTCACGAGCTCTGTATAAACGTTCTCGAAAGGAACTCACATACTCAAGTATGTAAGTTTGTGGTATTGTCTCATTCAACAATTGTTCTCGCAGCAGTTTCAATGGGCCACGCACAGTGTGCCCAAACACTAATTCGGCCAGACTGAAACCCAGGGATTCTTGAATGGTCTCTTTCACAGCGAACATGACCAATGGAACACCCTCATCCCAATCTTTTCCTGTTTCAAAACAGTACGAATGCAACATACTCTTTAGCGTCTGGTGAAATCGTTCTAGTGCCCCCTGTGACTCTGGATGGTAAGCACTAGAAAATGTATGCTTCACAGACAGACAGTTCAAAACCTGAGCAAACAGCTTGGAGGTAAAATTTGTACCTTGATCTGACGGTATGACTCTGGGAATGCCAAAGGTAGAAAAGAATTTAGTTCTTAGATTCAGTTCTCGTCACGTTTTTAGCTCTAATCATACGCATAGGAATCGCCTCCGGATACCGAGTGGCAGCACACATTAGAGTTAACAGGTACTGATAACCAGACTTTGTCTTTGGTAACGGACCAACACAATCAATAATGATTCTCTCGAATGGTTCCGACAGAACTGGAATAGGATGAAGAGGAACATTAGGAATTCCCTGATTAGGTTTACCAGATAACTGGCATACATGACATGAACGACAGTATCTGGAAACGGCTGATTTCAAACCAGGCCAGTAAAAATAACGAACGATGCGACTGAAAGTTTTATTTACTCCCAAATGGCCAGAGAGAGCATGATCATGAGCTAAACACAGAATCTGTTCACGATCAATATCAGGGACCACGACCTGAAACCCAGTTTTCCAGCTCAAATCCTTCTTTGATGGAGACCATTTATGCATGAGCACCCCATCTTCCCAAACGTAAACTACATCCTTATCCGCTACCTCATCCTTCTGTACAGCCCCGGCAACACATCTGTCTAATGACGGATCAGCTTTTTGCGCAGCAGCCAGCTGCTCCCTCCCTGTTCCCAGCAGAGACTCAAGTCGGACTGCTACATCTTGATCAGGAATACAGACATTAGAAAAAACATCCTGCACGCATTCCTTTTATCGTTACCCAGATATCGTTACCCAGAATCAGATCGACTCCAACAGGAAGCTGAGAGCATACTCCCAACTTCGTAAAGCCTGTGAACAAATCAGACTGGAGATAAACTGAATGTAAAGGCACTTTAACACAGCCAAGCTCTCGCAATGGCTAACAGCACTCTGTTAGAATGTAACTTGATTTAACAGCATTGTCACTAAAGCTTAACACCAGAACTAACACATGGGCAATAATGATCAAGGAGAGAGACACACAGAAGAGAACATGGCAAGTAACAAAGAGAGTACAATCGGGTAAAGAGCGAGAGCAAAAGTGAGAGCGCCCTCCAGTGAGACTTGGAGGAATTTATAGTCCAGGCCTCATCTCTGGTCCAACCATCGACAGTCTCTCATTAAGCTTTGGGCCAATCCTGTCAGAGAGGAAGCACAGGAACATATACACAGCATACAATACATCATAGACGTAACAATATTCTCTGGCTTTTGAACCTGTATTACATAAACTTCTGTTTTACAAGGTGTGATTTTACCAGGGTGCAATATACCTTTAAAGTTATATGCTTATGCAGATGATTTAGTCATCATGGTTGATAATCAGCAAGATATTGATATGCTGTAATGGTTCCATTGAAGGCGAGCGTAGTTGAAGAACCCAAGTGCAGTTTTATTGCCAATAAATGCCAAAAGTTTATTGCAAAACATGAACAGATACAAAACAAACGATGATTTGACATGACAAAACAAAGAACTCACCAACAGCAGTTTACAGGAAACAATACTCTACAAGGGAACAAGGCAAACATGAGGGCTTACACAAAGACTAATGACTAAACAAGACACACCTGTGAACAATCAAGACAATGAACCAATGACAACATGACACAAGAGACTAGGTAAGCACATGACATGATCACATGAGGGCACAATGGAATCACATGACAAACCAGGAAACAAGACATTGAACAACAAAAAGAGAACATGAAATATGAACATGAAACAAAACCAAAATAAACCGTGACATATGCTAACAAATGTTGTAGCTCAATATGGCATAATTTCTTCAGCCAGAGTAAATTGGAGCAAAAGCGAAGCAAGAAACTTATCAATGTCCTTAAAAACTGGGATAATGTTCTTGAGAAGACTAAAGGTCGTTTTGCCGGATGGAAGTGGATTTTACCAAAAATGTCTTATAGAGGTCAAGTTCTGATTTCATCCACTTTATGGCATCGCCTATCATGTGTTGAACCTCCTCTAGATTTGCTGTCAAAGATTCAGGCACTTCTTGTTGATTTCTTTTGGGATCGTCTGCATTGGATGCCTCAAAGTGTTTATTTGAAAGATGAAGGAGGACAAGGTTTAATTCATCTGAGCTGCAGAGGGGCAACTTTTCGTTTCTACACTGTAAAATCCAACAGTGATTCTAACTAACACTTTTGAGTTAACTTTACTTAATGTCTTAACTTAATTGTAAAAATCTAGTAATCTGTACTATTCACATACTATGCCTTGTTTACTAAGAAAACCCAAGTTAAGATTAATTGATTGGTTTGAGTGCCATTTTGTCAAGCAAAAAAACAAAAAAAACAAAAAAAAAAACTCACCATTATGGGGATAAGTGTTCCCTTTGGTTGGGTACTTGGAACATTCATATTATTGTAATTCTCTTC
>CM077176.1:43444759-43564759 GCA_039654105.1 Coreius guichenoti | reverse complement strand
TTCTGAAAGAAGTCAGAAAAGAAGACGTGTAATTGAAGAATAGTCCAAAATAAACACACACACAAACAGTGGTTTTGCAGTTCAACATTATTAGTCATTTTTGGTCCCACTTTATATTAGGTGGCCTTAACTACTATGTACTTATTGTGTTCATATTGTATTGAAAAACACTTTTGCTGATATTGAGCTTGGATACGGGTAAAGTTAGGGGCAAGTGTGGTGGTATGGGTAAGTTTAATGGTAGAGTTAGGGACAGGTGTGGTGGTATGAGTAAGTTTAAGGGAAAAGTTAGGGACAGGTGTGGTGGTATGGGTAAGTTTAAGGGTAAAGTTAGGGACAGGTGTGGTGGTATGAGTAAGTTTAAGGGAAAAGTTAGGGACAGGTGTGGTGGTATGGGTAAGTTTAAGGGTAGGGTTAGGGACAGGTGTGGTGGTATGAGTAAGTTTAAGGGAAAAGTTAGGGACAGATGTGGTGGTATGAGTAAGTTTAAGGGAAAAGTTAGGGACAGGTGTGGTGGTATGAGTAAGTTTAAGGGAAAAGTTAGGGACAGGTGTGGTGGTATGGGTAAGTTTAAGGGTAGGGTTAGGGACAGGTGTGGTGGTATGGGTAAGTTTAAGGGTAGGGTTAGGGACAGGTGTGGTGGTATGGGTTAGTTTAAGGGTAGGGTTAGGGACAGGTGTGGTGGTATGGGTAAGTTTAAGGGTAAAGTTAGGGACAGGTGTGGTGGTATGAGTAAGTTTAAGGGTAAAGTTAGGGACAGGTGTGGTGGTATGGGTAAGTTTAAGGGTAGGGTTAGGGACAGGTGTGGTGGTATGGGTAAGTTTAAGGGTAGGGTTAGGGACAGGTGTGGTGGTATGAGTAAGTTTAAGGGAAAAGTTAGGGACAGATGTGGTGGTATGAGTAAGTTTAAGGGAAAAGTTAGGGACAGGTGTGGTGGTATGAGTAAGTTTAAGGGAAAAGTTAGGGACAGGTGTGGTAGTATGGGTAAGTTTAAGGGTAGGGTTAGGGACAGGTGTGGTGGTATGGGTAAGTTTAAGGGTAGGGTTAGGGACAGGTGTGGTGGTATGGGTTAGTTTAAGGGTAGGGTTAGGGACAGGTGTGGTGGTATGGGTAAGTTTAAGGGTAAAGTTAGGGACAGGTGTGGTGGTATGAGTAAGTTTAAGGGTAAAGTTAGGGACAGGTGTGGTGGTATGGGTAAGTTTAAGGGTAGGGTTAGGGACAGGTGTGGTGGTATGGGTAAGTTTAAGGGTAAAGTTAGGGACAGGTGCGGTGGTATGAGTAAGTTTAAGGGTAAAGTTAGGGACAGGTGTGGTGGTATGGGTAAGTTTAAGGGAAAAGTTAGGGACAGGTGTGGTGGTATGGGTAAGTTTAAGGGTAAAGTTAGGGACAGGTGTGGTGGTATGAGTAAGTTTAAGGGTAAAGTTAGGGACAGGTGCGGTGGTATGGGTAAGTTTAAGGGTAAAGTTAGGGACAGGTGCGGTGGTATGAGTAAGTTTAAGGGTAAAGTTAGGGACAGGTGTGGTGGTATGGGTAAGTTTAAGGGTAAAGTTAGGGACAGGTGTGGTGGTATGGGTAAGTTTAAGGGTAGAGTTAGGGACAGGTGTGGTGGTATGGGTAAGTTTAAGGGTAAAGTTAGGGACAGGTGTGGTGGTATGAGTAAGTTTAAGGGTAAAGTTAGGGACAGGTGTGGTGGTATGGGTAAGTTTAAGGGTAGGGTTAGGGACAGGTGTGGTGGTATGGGTAAGTTTAAGGGTAAAGTTAGGGACAGGTGCGGTGGTATGAGTAAGTTTAAGGGTAAAGTTAGGGACAGGTGTGGTGGTATGGGTAAGTTTAAGGGAAAAGTTAGGGACAGGTGTGGTGGTATGGGTAAGTTTAAGGGTAGAGTTAGGAACAGGTGTGGTGGTATGGGTAAGTTTAAGTGTAGAGTTAGGGACAGGTGTGGTGGTATGGGTAAGTTTAAGGGTAGGGTTAGGGACAGGTGTGGTGGTATGGGTAAGTTTAAGGGTAGGGTTAGGGACAGGTGTGGTGGTATGGGTTAGTTTAAGGGTAGGGTTAGGGACAGGTGCGGTGGTATGAGTAAGTTTAAGGGTAAAGTTAGGGACAGGTGTGGTGGTATGGGTAAGTTTAAGGGTAAAGTTAGGGACAGGTGTGGTGGTATGAGTAAGTTTAAGGGTAAAGTTAGGGACAGGTGCGGTGGTATGAGTAAGTTTAAGGGTAAAGTTAGGAACAGGTGTGGTGGTATGGGTAAGTTTAAGGGAAAAGTTAGGGACAGGTGTGGTGGTATGGGTAAGTTTAAGGGTAGAGTTAGGGACAGGTGTGGTGGTATGGGTAAGTTTAAGTGTAGAGTTAGGGACAGGTGTGGTGGTATGGGTAAGTTTAAGGGTAGGGTTAGGGACAGGTGTGGTGGTATGGGTAAGTTTAAGGGTAGGGTTAGGGACAGGTGTGGTGGTATGGGTTAGTTTAAGGGTAGGGTTAGGGACAGGTGCGGTGGTATGAGTAAGTTTAAGGGTAAAGTTAGGGACAGGTGTGGTGGTATGGGTAAGTTTAAGGGTAAAGTTAGGGACAGGTGTGGTGGTATGAGTAAGTTTAAGGGTAAAGTTAGGGACAGGTGTGGTGGTATGGGTAAGTTTAAGGGTAGGGTTAGGGACAGGTGTGGTGGTATGGGTAAGTTTAAGGGTAAAGTTAGGGACAGGTGCGGTGGTATGAGTAAGTTTAAGGGTAAAGTTAGGGACAGGTGTGGTGGTATGGGTAAGTTTAAGTGTAAAGTTAGGGACAGGTGTGGTGGTATGGGTAAGTTTAAGGGTAAAGTTAGGGACAGGTGTGGTGGTATGGGTAGATTTAAGGGTAAAGTTAGGGACAGGTGTGGTGGTATGGGTAAGTTTAAGGGTAGAGTTAGGGACAGGTGTGGTGGTATGAGTAAGTTTAAGGGTAAAGTTAGGGACAGGTGTGGTGGTATGGGTAAGTTTAAGGGTAGGGTTAGGGACAGGTGTGGTGGTATGGGTAAGTTTAAGGGTAAAGTTAGGGACAGGTGTGGTGGTATGAGTAAGTTTAAGGGTAAAGTTAGGGACAGGTGTGGTGGTATGGGTAAGTTTAAGGGTAGGGTTAGGGACAGGTGTGGTGGTATGGGTAAGTTTAAGGGTAAAGTTAGGGACAGGTGCGGTGGTATGAGTAAGTTTAAGGGTAAAGTTAGGGACAGGTGTGGTGGTATGGGTAAGTTTAAGGGAAAAGTTAGGGACAGGTGTGGTGGTATGGGTAAGTTTAAGGGTAGAGTTAGGGACAGGTGTGGTGGTATGGGTAAGTTTAAGTGTAAAGTTAGGGACAGGTGTGGTGGTATGGGTAAGTTTAAGGGTAGGGTTAGGGACAGGTGTGGTGGTATGGGTAAGTTTAAGGGTAGGGTTAGGGACAGGTGTGGTGGTATGGGTTAGTTTAAGGGTAGGGTTAGGGACAGGTGCGGTGGTATGAGTAAGTTTAAGGGTAAAGTTAGGGACAGGTGTGGTGGTATGGGTAAGTTTAAGGGTAAAGTTAGGGACAGGTGTGGTGGTATGAGTAAGTTTAAGGGTAAAGTTAGGGACAGGTGTGGTGGTATGGGTAAGTTTAAGGGTAGGGTTAGGGACAGGTGTGGTGGTATGGGTAAGTTTAAGGGTAAAGTTAGGGACAGGTGCGGTGGTATGAGTAAGTTTAAGGGTAAAGTTAGGGACAGGTGTGGTGGTATGGGTAAGTTTAAGGGCAGGGTTAGGGACAGGTGTGGTGGTATGGGTAAGTTTAAGGGTAAAGTTAGGGACAGGTGTGGTGGTATGGGTAAGTTTAAGGGTAAAGTTAGGGACAGGTGTGGTGGTATGGGTAAGTTTAAGGGTAGGGTTAGGGACAGGTGTGGTGGTATGGGTAAGTTTAAGGGTAAAGTTAGGGACAGGTGTGGTGGTATGAGTAAGTTTAAGGGTAAAGTTAGGGACAGGTGTGGTGGTATGGGTAAGTTTAAGGGTAAAGTTAGGGACAGGTGTGGTGGTATGGGTTAGTTTAAGGGTAAAGTTAGGGACAGGTGTGGTGGTATGGGTAAGTTTAAGTGTAAAGTTAAGGACAGGTGTGGTGGTATGGGTAAGTTTAAGGGTAGAGTTAGGGACAGGTGTGGTGGTATGGGTAAGTTTAAAGGTTGGTTAAGGTGGAAGAGATGGGTCAACAGTGTAATTATAAATGTAACTACAGAAATTAATTACAGATGTAATTATGTGCAGGTATTTTTTAAAATGTAAGTACAATGTATTAACATGTATGTACACAACAAGAGCATTGTATCAAATTATTAATTTAAATGTTAGTACATAGTTAAGGCCGCCTAATATAAAGTGGGTCCGTCATTTGGGTTTTTACAGAGTATCCTGATGTAACGCTAGATTATCAACAGCATTTTATGAGTTTCTGTTTGCAAGGGTGTGAGGAATATCCAAAGCTGTATTTGTGTAGATGACGTTTAGATGGAAGGAGAGCAGCCGTGTGTTTCTCTCTCTTCATCTGTCTGCTGCTGGATGAGGAGAGCTGGCTGTCACCGGGTCTGATTAATGACCCGTCGGAGGCACGTCCAGCCGCATTAGGGCCCCATGTGTCTCGCAGAGTCTGCAAGGGGCAAGGGCCTTTGTTCTGGAGGAAATGTTCTCCGCACCCCACCGCCGCTCGCCACGGAAAAGATAAAGATTTACTGTCATCAAAGGCCAGATTAAAGCCAACAACACCGACATTGATTTTTACCAAAAATGCACATTTTTGGGAAACCCATTTTAGACCCCAGTCGAGATATGATCAGCTTATTTGGAAAGGGATAATATGGAATCTTCTCCCAGAATGAACTTTGAAAGAAGTAAATTGTAAATATTGATTTCTGAAATGAACTGTCAATCTTGGTTGTGCCAGATTATTCCTATCATCCAGCTCAACCCCTGGTGACAATGAATTCAGAAACGCTGACAAAGTGGAGTGCATAGGATTTCTGTTAGGAGCAGTCGGCCCGCCGCAACTAGAGCCGGTAATGGCTGTTCAATTTGATCAGATAACGGAGATCTCATCAGAGGCGAAAAATGAAATGAACTGTGTCTCGGAATCAGGATCCCTGCTCTTATCCCAGCAAAAATCATCCAAGTGAGGCAGAGCGCTTTCCATTATTTCAGGTCACTTCATTACGGAAAGGCACATAGGAACCAACAGCAGCAAACAAAGCGGGCGTTTTCTGGCTCGCACAGGGGTCGAGTGTGAGGGCCGGTGTGATAGGACGCCCGTGTGTCCGGGGTTATCCTATTACCACTTAAAAGATACGGTGAAAGGCAGCAAATCACAACCACTTGTTTATCTTTTCTCACTCTAGCCCATATTTTCATTGTAGCATCTGACCTTTCTCCCTGTGAAACACGAAAATGAATCTTTTCCTCATTTACCAATTGTTTTGACATGATTTCCTTTCACTTTCTTTGTCCCAAATTTCCTTGTTTCCCTTTTGAAACAGAAGAACATCTGGCCGTTTGTGGATTCCAGAAGGATTATTTCTATCTTGTGAAAAACGTATGACACATAACTGGCCTGTAGATAAATGACTGCATTGAGTCCTAGATTTCAAAGAGTAACACTGTCTAATCAGACACGACACGACACAACACGACGTGCGATTAAAGCCGATAAAAGTTTTTTCCTAACCGTCATGATGGCGATACACGGCGATTCTATTTTAGAACCGGTTTCTATTTCTGCAACGCTGTGGCTGGAACAACAACATAACAAACGATGACAATGATGATCTGAGCTACTGATTATGTGTTTTATTTAATGTTAAAAGCATCTAATGTGAGTTTGAATATCATTCATAGCCGTAATGAAAGTGATAAATGATGGATAAATAAAAGGAAACAAGAATGTTCAAACTGTAAACTCAGTGTGAACAAACAAGTGTATTCTATGACAAAGATTGTTTCAGTCACTCAGTGTGTATTTTTAATAATGTTAAAATGGTGTAATATTTATGAATTTGATTATCTGTTTATCCATTTGGTTGCGAGTGCAGTGCGCTTGCAGAGAGACTCCGCCCACACGCTCTTCTGATTGGCTGTGGTTTTTGATTGATTTGGTTGCGAGTGCAGTGCGCTTAGAGAGACTCCGCCCACATGCTCTTCTGATTGGCTGTGATTTTTGATTGATTTGGTTGCGAGTGCAGTGCACTTACAGAGAGACTCCGCCCACACGCTCTTCTGATTGGCTGTGGTTTTTGATTGATTTGGTTGCGAATGCAGTGCGCTTAGAGAGACAACGCCCACATGCTCTTCTGATTGGTTGTGATTTTTGATTGATTTGGTTGCGAGTGCAGTGCGCTTACAGAGAGACTCCGCCCACACGCTCTTCTGATTGGCTGTGATTTTTGATTGATTTGGTTGCGAGTGCAGTGCGCTTAGAGAGACTCCGCCCACACGCTCTTCTGATTGGCTGTGATTTTTGATTGATTTGGTTGCGAGTGCAGTGCGCTTAGAGAGACTCCGCCCACACGCTCTTCTGATTGGCTGTGATTTTTGATTGATTTGGTTGCGAGTGCAGTGTGCTTAGAGAGACTCCGCCCACACGCTCTTCTGATTGGCTGTGGTTTTTGATTGATTTGGTTGCGAGTGCAGTGCGCTTACAGAGAGACTCTGCCCACACGCTCTTCTGATTGGCTGTGATTTTTGATTGATTTGGTTGGGAGTGTTGTGAGCCTCCAAAACTTTCGTCCGTCATAAAAAACTTTGGATCGGGTTCGAATTTCTGCGCTTTTTGAAAGGGGTTTGGACAATTCAGAGCCACCGGATGACGAATATGAAAAAATTAATATGAAAATTTCGGACTTAGTGTGCAAAGACCTTTACTCTCCTTCCCTCTTTATGCCTCACTTCTCCTCTTTAAGGGATTCTTGGAGGTCAGTCACTAGCAGGATGGGTAAATTGGTGTCTGTTTTGGAGTAGCGCTTAATGTTTGTGTAAATCATTTTGGGAATTAGAAATGATTTCATGTTCATTAACCACAGTTAAGGTTTTGTGGCTTCATGTTGATATGTTCAGATGGTTTGACAGCAGGAATGGCAACCTTTGTTTTCTTCAGGCTAATTCACAGCGTGCCGACCGTCTCCAGATCACACTTCTTAGACATTCAACAACCCTACACCAATTCAACCCTACACCGATTCTGCACCGTTCCCGCCCAAAACTTTCATGTTTTGTCCCTTTCCCACCCGCAGAAGCCCATAGAAAGAGGTCTACGCAGTTTGGTCTCGGTCTGGTTAGATTCTGTCTCGTTTCGGTGTCAATAGGATATTTTTTCCAATTTCCACAAACACAATGCTTCAGATCTCCAGTTACAGACTACTGTGTGCTGTTATTATTAGATAATTAGGGTTAATTAGGGTTGGAGCCCACGAGTCATTTCTTTCTCCGGCTTCTTGCACACATATCAGTCTCTTTCCTCCCGCATCCGCACTCAGACGTGTGTTCAAAACATGAGCCACGCCACACTGTGTGGCAGATTGCAGACCTTTACTATGAAGCAGGGACAGAACTTTCGGCCCAAAAGTCAGAGATGCTCATAGATTTAGGGAAAGCGTAAAAGGGAAAGAAAGGGAGCAAGAGCAACAGAAAGAGCAGGATAGTTTAGCAGGGCAGACCGAATTGGCCTGTATATCTTTGGAGAAACAACACAAAGCTACAAATAGTCAGTCCCAGCAACATGAGATACACTTTGATTTCAATAGTTAATTGCCAACGATTAATTTTATTATTGATTAATCTGGTCTGCACACCATGCACAGAACAGTACTGTTACACACACACACACAAATACACTATACTGCCAAAAGTTTTGGGACGCCTGCCTTTACATGCACATGAACTTTAATGACATCCCATTCTTAATCTGTAGGGTTTAATATGGAGTTGGCCCACCCTTTGCAGCTCTAACAGCTTCAACTCTTCTGGGAAGGCTTTCCACAAGGTTTAGGAATGTGTTTATGGGAATTTTTGACCATTCTTCTAGAAGCGCATTTGTGAGGTCAGGCACTGATGTTGGACGAGAAGGCCTGGCTCGCAGTCTCCGCTCTAATTCATCCCAAAGGTGTTCTATCGGGTTGAGGTCAGGACTCTGTGCAGGCCAGTCAAGTTCCTCCACACCAAACTCGCTCATCCATGTCTTTATGGACCTTGCTTTGTGCACTGGTGCGCAGTCATGTTGGAACAGGAAGGGGCCGTCCTCAAACTGTTCCCACAAAGTTGGGAGCATGAAATTGTCCAAAATGTCTTGGTATGCTGAAGCATTAAGGGTTCCTTTCACTGGAACTAAGGGGCTAAGCCCAACCCCTGGAAAACAACCCCACCCCATAATCCCCCCTCCACCAAACTTTACACTTGGCACAATGCAGTCAGGCAAGTCCCGTTCTCCTGGCAACCGCCAAACCCAGACTCGTCCATGGGATTGTCAGACAGAGAAGCGTGATTGGTCACTCCAGAGAACACGTCTCCACTGCTCTAGAGTCCAGTGGTGGCGTGCTTTACCCCACTGCATCCCACGCTTTGCATTGCATTTGGTGATGTAAGGCTTGGATGAGCTGCTCGGCCATGGAAACCCATTCCATGAAGCTCTCTACACACTGTTCTTGAGCTCATCTGAAGGCCACAGAAGTTTGGAGGTCTGTAGCTATTGACTCTGCAGAAAGTTGGCGACTTCTGCGCACTGTGACCCTCAGCATGCGCTGACCCCGCTCTGTGATTTTACGTGGCCTATCACTTCGTGGCTGAGTTGCTGTTGTTCCCAATTGCTTCCACTTTGTTATAATACCACTAACAGTTGAGCGTGGAATATTTAGTAGTGAGGAAATTTCAGGAATGGACTTATTGCACAGGTGGCAACCTATCACGGTACCACGCTTGAGTTCACTGAGCTCCTGAGAGCGACCCATTCTTTCACAAATGTTTGTAGAAGCGTCTGCATGCCTAGTGCTTGATTTATACACCTGTGGCCATGGAAGTGATTGAACACCTGAATTCAATGATTTGGAGGGGCGTCCCAATACTTTTGGCAATTTAGTGTACCATATACTCTGCATTCACCTAAGTAACATTGGACAGTATATTCAGCTTTTAAACGGACAATATTTAATTGAAATCCTACATGTAATGTAGGCAATTGAATCTTTATGAGAACAGTGACTGTGATTAGATTAATGGGATGTAAATGTAAGGTCTCTCTCGTTAAATGACTGTATTGTGGCCAGTGGCGGGTTCACGTAACCTGAGTTATGCCTGATGCTTCTGTGCACATAGGGTTCATTTGACTTGCTTCGTTTGACACATGGTTTGCAGTAACGATGGCAAAAATCAACAGAGAATCTTTTTACTTCACCGTCATCCATTAAGAACAGTGTTTTTTCATCTCTCATCTCAGCCAAACTGAAAACCCTGAAATAAATACTGACATAAATGCAGTTCGCTAACAGGAATTCAGATTCCAAATTTGAACAAATTGTCTCTAATTCCCAGAAAATATAAAAGCTGAACCTCATATCAATTTAGCATCAAACATGCTTATCAAAATGACACTTATTATTTCCTTCCTTTTCTATAACCGCACACATTCTTTTGAATACGCATTCAGTCTCTGTTTGACAAGCACACGGAGAGTCTGACAAAAACACTCCGACTGGTAATAAATCACAGCAATACTGTGCCTCTTTCTCTCTCTTTCCTTCTAGGTGTAAAGTTTTATTATTACAAATATTTTCTTCAGTCGCTTCATATGAACAGAATTATGCTGTGCCATTTACAGACAGGTGAAGATTTTCTTGTTGACTAATGGCTGGTGGTGTGTCTGGTGCGTCTGAAACAATGTTTTAAGTAAGCTCTAGTCATCTTTTGACTGTTTGATCACAGGATTCACAGAGATAAACCAGTGGCGGAGAAATCTCACACATGCCCCAGACGGCTGGATCCATACATTGACCCAGTCTACTATTACACTTGCACAGCGTGTCACACACTTAATGATATTGATACCAAGCACTGTCTCAGCACAACTCAACTGGAAGAAGTCTAGAGTCGTCTGATCTCTGCAGAGGTAATTCACCAGCTTTACAGTCTAAACGTGGCTGTTAAAAATATAGGTTTCTCTGCTGCGTCCTGTCATAGAGCCGTGGGACTTTTGGTAACACTTTATAATAACTCAAGCTATGAATCATTAGTTAAGCTTTAGTAAATAGTCAATTCATCATTTATAAAGCATTAATAGACATTAGTTAGCAGTTTATAAATACAGCTATAAATGCTTTATTCTTGATTTATAAGCCCACCTATAATGTGTTTAATAATTGTATCTTCATGCTTTATTAATGATCAATTTATCATTTCTAAATTAAGTATTACATTATTTACAAACCAGTTATTTAGGAGTTGTCAGTCGTTCATAAGATCATTTAGAAAAATGTACATTTATACATTTTATTATTTAGACATATAGAAAAAAGTGCATCCATCCATCATAAAAGTGCTCCACATGGCTCCAGGGGTTAATAAAGAACTTCTGAAGCAAATCGATGCGTTTGTGTAAGAAAAATATTCATATATTCAACTTACGAAAAAGCGTAACTGGCGTTTTGAACTGCGAGAGGCGTTACACTTTTTCCCGTAAGTTGAATACGGAAGGCGGTCCGCCAGAAGCTAGATATTTTACTTTATAACGTGTTAAATATGGATATATTTCTTACACAAACGCATGGCTTCGCTTCAGAAGGCCTTTATTAACCCTTGGAGCCATGTGGAGCACTTTTATGATGGATAGATGCACTTTTATGATGGATGGATACACTTTTATGATGGATGGATGCACTTTTATGATGGATAGATGCATTTTTATGATGATAGATGCACTGTTATGATGGATGGATGCACTTTTATGATGATAGATGCACTTTTATGATGATTGATGCACTTTTATGATGGATGGATGCACTTTTATGATGATTGATGCACTTTTATGATGATTGATGCACTTTTACGATGGATAGATGAACCTTTTTGGGCTTCAAACTCAGTGGACCCGTCACTGCCATTATAAAGCTTAGAAGCTTAGAAGCGTCAGGATATTTATTAATATAACTCTGATTGTGTCCATCAGAAATAAGAAAGTCATATACACCTAGGATGGCTTGAGGGCCGTGAGTAAATCATGGAGTAATTCATTTTAAAGTGAACTAATCCTTTAATTTGCATCCCTTGTGGGACATTTGATTCACGGGAAGCAAGGGAAGAGACACTGTGATGCACTTGCCTCTGTTTATCTTCTAGCACTTCTCAGAGAGCATGATTTCCTAAGAAAAACAAGCACGCATACAAGTTGATTTAGATCATACTCAGGTGTTTTTGGAGCTATCTGGGTATTTACATAACATCTGAATCAAGCTGCGCCCCCAAAACCTCATTCATCCCTTATCAAAACACAGAACGTCCAAGATAACTTAAACTGTTTAAAGAGAAGCGGCATCACTCTTCTCCGCTGAAGGCCCTTCTACTCTGCGTATTTAAGTCATCCAGCACTCCATTATATGGCTCTCTCAGGAGAGTCCGTACAGTGCCTCTTTATCTCTCTCCTCACCTTCTCCTCTATAAAAAACAAATTGTGCAGCAGGCAAGAGCATCATCAACATGCACAGTGTGCTCGCTGTCATGCAGATAGCCCCTCTTTTTGGTAATGGAGAGAACAGAGATCGATAAAGAACTGGAACTGGTGCAGACGCACAGGGGCCTGTGTGGTTGGCCCTAATCCTGATGAATAATGTGGCTGTCATAATAGCAGGCAGAATGCAATGCTGCGACTTAGCAGAGTGATGAATAGCCTGTCAGCTCAAGTACTGACATTGTCACACATAACAGCATATGAGCGAATGACTGTGCAATGCAAAACATATACATTTCCTTTGTACAGCATTAGCATCAAACAGTCAACTCAAATTTTAGTTCAATTTTAGTTTAGATGGTGTGCAGAAACCACATCAAATATGCATTTATTCAGATAATGATTGACCAATAGCAGCCTTCACTGCTGAGGTTTAGCTGACCGTCTTCACATTGGCATGGCTGAGTGTTTGCTCTGTGTACAGACATTTAAATGAGTTTGATTCTGGTCTGCCTTATCTATGAATGTAAGGGGATAGAACAGATTTAGGATTTATTACTTCCAAGCCTCAAAGTCTCCTGTCGACACACAATCCAAGAACACACTTCTTATCCAACTTAGCCCATCTCTAGTGACGCCAAGACCCAATACTGAGCCATTTTGCTCAAACAGACGTTTTGATTCTGTTGACAATAGTATGAGAAAGAAATAATGACATGATAAAACTGACACAATCAGATTGTTTTATAAATGACATGTTTGGGAAAGTGATGGAGATGTGCCTATTGATTGTGCTAACATATGGATAGGGTAACATTTGTTTTTCAAATTGGATATTCAATGTAAGGAGTGATAAGAGGCCTGGCTATCATATCATTTTCATTATGGTTTATAGAGGACAAGAGGGGATTTATCTTTGATTTGGCTGAATCAAAGATTTATCATTAACATATTATTATGAGAAAGCCTTTTGCACATTATGGCACAATTAAATCATAACAGTGGTATTGTTAAATGCGTATGAACCCCAGCCCAGATTCAGATCAGATCATTAGGCCACGCTTCGATCGACAGGACCCTATTCCTAAAGCATGTTCACTTCACTTGACAAAATGCATTCGTTCTGAACACCCTGCAGCGCCATCATACATGTGATGACATCCAAGTGCATTTATAAAATAAGAAAGTATAAATTTTATTATCTTTTATTAATTTTATTATCCTGTGCTCAGGGAATAGGGAGCAGTGGACATCTTTTTCACCCATAATGAGATTGCATCCCTTGTTGTGAACAGTATCAAATATATATACCTTTTATATATATATATATATGACTGACAGAAAAACAGATCACATTAAGATCTGCCTTCATTCTGGTATGCAACACTCATTTCTCACTGTCCAATCAACAACCAGTGGATAGAATCAAGCACTTGCCCTACATTCACCCAAAATTTACATTCTGTCACCATTTATTCACCCTTATTCCATTCCAAAGTTGTATGATTAGGGTATTAGCTGTGCTGATGTTGCTTGTGTGATTATTAGGGGTGTCCCTGACTAAGGATTTACATAGTCAAATCAGAATTGTCAAGTCTTGCCTATAGTCGACTGATAGTCGAATCGTGTGTGAACATTTTGGAGCAGTTTGCCACCTTCCACACAACTTGTTGTGTATGAAAATAAATTCCCTGTGTGTTTGTGGACTCTTTTGTTATTTCCTGTCTTGTGCCATGTTTTGTAGTTCTTTGTAGTTTTTCATGTTGATTAGTCTTCCCAGGTGTTTCCCATTAGCCACACCCCCTTGTTATCGTGTTAACCTTGTTTCCCTTTGTGTATATATACCCCAGTGCTTCAGCTGTTGTTTGTCGGTCATTGCTCCTGTATGTGTGTTCCTGCTGCATTTGGATTCTCTCTCCGCGTCATCCCTGCTCATACGTTACAAGTGCGTATTTTCCGTACCCATGTTAACAGGTTAGAGCTTTCACACTGCACAGATGCACAATGGATGACACTCGTTGTTGAAGTGGAGAAACAAAAGACGACCCGCAGGACTTTTTATATAAAGATTTAAATGCTAATATGTTGTTTAAATTTAGTTTGTTTAAATGTGAATAAGTCTATGAAAGATTGTATAAATGTGTTGTGTACAAAGAGAATTACAATTCTGACAAGTCTGGATTTGAAACAATAATGAGTCATTTTTGTATTTGTGGTATACAGCCATGGATCAGTTGCGCACTGCAAATGTGGCATATGTGAAAGCACATGAGCGCGTGCTGCTCCTGCATTGCATATGTACTGCAAACGGAGTATGTGTGAATCAGGGTAGTGCAAACAGCTTTCTTTCTCCACACAGCTGTTTTAGGGGTCAAGCCTACAAGGCTGGCCTGCTCAAGGACTTGCATGAGGGTCCTGGCCGCATTTGGGGTCCTGAGGTGCTCCAGGAGGACAGATCAGAGGGAAAGTATTGAAAGGTTAAGCAGGCACACGAAGCAAAGTGCCTATGGCCCCGCTTTCTTTTGAGGCCTGAGATGGTTAAGAACCTATTATCTCTCATTCTGAAGAGATCTTTGAAGCACAAGGTTTGGTCCTGCAAAGATGTGAATGGTTTCTGCCCCCGAGGGGGGACTATCTAATGGCGCTTCTCCACTGCGTGGTACGACTCGGCTCAGCTCGGCTGGCTCGCTTTACTTTGTCTCGGTTTGCTTTTCCACTGCAGTTTAGTACCGCTTCAAAGTAGGTGGGATTATAGACTAATCTTTATAGTTGTGCCGCCTCTACTGCCGTGACATCATTGTAAACGCGACACAAACAAACGCACAACACAGGATATCGATGGAATGGTGTTCTTGATTCTCGGCATGAGGATATTTTTCACTGCAAGACGAAGAAGTTTGTTTTTAGTGGGTTTGGTGTCTTGTGTCGGAAATCCAATTACGCAGGTAGTGACAATTCTCTCTGACCAATCAGTGATCTGCAGTGTTTACACGTCACATTTTAGTATCGGTACGGGTTGCTTGGAACCTCAACCGAGGTGGTACTATTTAAGTGAGCCGTACCAAGCAGTGGAAAAGCGCCACAATAGGGTCTGGTCTTTTGAATGAGGTCATTAGACCTCTCAGCTGCTAGCTCTCTCTGGATTCAGTGCTATGACAGGCTGTGCCTTTCCACACACTTTTAAAATACATGGTATGGGCAGGTTTTTAACCTCAGGCTCCTTTTGGGTTAATATTTTTTGCTCACTAGGTCTGTGCTTGCCTTAGTTCACAGCTTGGTTTGGAAGGCATTTGGTCAGTATGGCGGAGGGGGTATTAACGTTCCCATAGCATCAACACCATGATGCAGTGTGGAAGTTGCTTCGAAAGGGAATGTCTCAGGTTACGTTTGTAACCAGGTTCCATGAGAAGAGAATGAGAAGCTGTCTCGTTGCCTCGTCTTCCTTCAGACAATTCAAATCTGGGGATTGCATGACGCAGGTGCCCTTTATGGTCCTGATGATGTGCTACACTGCGTCATTGGACCTCCGTCAGCCAATGATATTGGCATATTTTTACACTTTCTTCAGACACTGGTCACTCTGGAGGCATTCCTATAGCGTCAACACCATGAAGCAGCATCTCATTCCCTTCTCAGGGAACCGGCTTACATACATAACCTGAGACGTTCCTCACGTTGCCAAAGCAGGCCGTGCTATTTTGTGTTGCTTCTCCCCATTGTCTGTGTGCGTCTCCCCCTCCTTCTTGTAAGCTTTCCGTGTTTGACGTGATTTCACTCTGCATTTCACATATTTGCAAATATTGCCTCTGATTCAATGTAGGCATCAAGTGTAATTTCTGTGACAGTCTATTAGATTGTGTTTCAGTATGAAATACTCCTCAAATTCTTCTAGTACTACAGCAAATGTCTACTTATCATTATCAAAGCTAAAAGAAAGCTAGAATCTTCTCAATCTCGCCTCCCATTGCATAGACGAGAGCTGCGGTTTTCAATCCTGATCTTGGGAAGCCACCACGCTTCACAACTTGTAAAATACATTTAGATGACTAAGTAGTCTCTGTTTTCAACCGTGGTCACAATGACTATAGTATCATCATGGCAAATTGTAGAACTACGAAGAAAAATCTGTATAAACTCCAGACGGTAGGAAACTCGAAGAAAAATCCGAAGGAAACTCCAGACGGTAGCAAAGCTAGTGCTAAGCTAACAGGAACTGTCTGAGCAATAATGGTTAAAATGAGGAGATGAAGGCTCTTGCAGACATGAAAAATTTGGTGGAAGACTGATCAGAAGCTGAGCACCGAATCAGCGAAGCTGTGGATAATGTTGAGAAGTTCCAGAAAACAGTGCATGCAATTTCCGCTTAATCAACCTGCCTGGAAATGCGAAAGGGAAGGATACGGCAAACTTTTTGGAAAAGTGACTGACTGATGTGTTTGGATCATCTATCTTTCCAAGCCCACTAGTCATTAAAAGAGGACACAGAATCTGCAAACTCCCGACAAAACAGCAGAAATATCCACGGATCCTGACAATGAAGTTTACCAACTTCTTTGACCGACAGAGTGTTATTCAGGCTGCCAGAGAGATGAGAACAGTAAAGTATGAGGAGCACAAGGTGATGATATTCCCGGACGTTTCGGTAGCAGTGAGACAACGACGAAAGTTTTTTGCCTCTCTACAAAGCGGACGGCTCTGGGGCCGTTGACTCTCAAGCCGAGGCACGACTCCTGAGGTCCTAAAGCTCTGTGGCACGGAGTGCAAAGGAGTGCGGAACGTACAAACAGTCTGCTATTGTCTAAAGTGCCTTGTGCTTCAGACTTAACAGGTCAGGCTCCAGAGGGCAATGAGTAGAAAGACAAATACGCTTAGTAGTTCGCAACATTCCTTCAGAGGGGCTAGTCATGTAAATGAGGCACAACTTCTGTGCTCCAAAGACTTGCTGGGGAGAGAACTTCCGTCTAAAACACACAGTTAAACTGCCTTTGAAGCATGTGCCTGTCAAGCATGGGACTCAAACTTGGGTTGGTTGCATCAAAGGCTTTGACACTCAGAATGTGAGCCAGAGAGCAGAACCACTGCAATCCATGAGAGAAAAGTTTACCCGTCTACTTGCTTTCCATAGAAAAGCCGTGCCTTCTCTCCACTCGGGTACAGTGTCAGCCGATTCACCACCAAACTCCTCAGAGTCCAACACAGCCATGTTAAGCACGTCACTGAGACCGAAGGAAGCACACAATGCAGTTTCTTGACTCGGACAAAACTCCTCATGCATAAACTCAACCAAGGTTAATGTGATCCGGGGAGAGAGAGAGAGAGAGAGAGAGAGAGAGAGAGAGAGAGAGAGAGAGAGAAAGATAGAGAATGGCAAAAATCCATCTACTCACTCTCCATAGCTTCGAGCTCAACATCGGACCCCCAGGACGCTGATATATGCGGCCACAGAACCAGCGTGCCAGGGGTGGGCGATTTTCTTCTTTATGCAAAAGGTGAGCAGAGAGCATTTTCTTTTTAAAAGCATTTTAAACACTAGTCAGCTGATGATGCTACGCCTCAGTGGATGGTGCACAGCAACAGCAGTATTTCAAAAATCATAGTGGGTTTTCTTCTTCGTTATGGCGCTCTCTGGGAGAACTGTTGCCTGTGTAGAATGTGCAGAGATGTGGAGTGATATTTCACATACTGGTGAGGCCTTTCAGCCTTCAGTTTGCTATAGGGAGAGGGTTAAAGCTGAAGCAGAGTAAAGAATAAAAACAAGTTGATATTCAGCAGACCAACAGCCTGAAGGAAACATCAGTTTCTTAGTTCTACTGCACCTTTGCATTACTGGCATGGCTTTGAGTGTTTGCTCAACTCAGATTGATGCATGAAACCCTATTATGACGAACATCTTTGTTTCTACAGCTCAGTGTAAGTTGTATATATTTTATAATTCTATGTTTGTTATCTGTGTCAATTACATATTTTGATTTGTGTTTTGCATATTTGTTCAGAGGGTTCTCTTTTGGCCTCATTCATCAAACAATAAGAACACTTCATCTGGACTATGATTTGATCTTGTTCTACACCTTTGATTACCTGGACTGATGCTTGGTTATGGTTTGAGACACTTTCCCCCGGTTTCACAGACAAGGCTTAAGCTAGTCCTAGACTAAAATGCATGTTTGAGCTGTTTTAACTCAAGGCAACTTGCACTGACATATCTTAAAATATGCCAATGTCATTGTTTTGTCTCAGGATGCTCACCAGTAATGTTTTTTTTTTTTTCTAGGGCACGTTTAAAAAAGCTACTTAAATGCTCTAATTGAACTAAGGCCTAATCCTGGCTTAGTCTAAGCCCTGTCTGTGAAACCAGGCCTACATGTTGGACATCTATTCATGGATTTCTATTGAACTGTTGGAATATTGCAAGATACTCACCTCTTACCTGAACTATTTGGGAGTGGTGAGAAATTTACTTTATTTCTGCCTGGACTGGTTGGGCTGAAATGCTCTAACAAAATAAAGTTGTGAATTTTCTTTATTTCTTTTGATGTAATGTTTTGTTGACATTGTTGCTGTTGCATATATATATATATCTACTCTTCAAACTTAAATACTCTTAACTCTGCTCTTGGATGAATGGATCCCCTTCATATGTGACCAAAATGAGAGTGTTACACATTTGTTTTCCTCGAGTGAAAATGGAGCACTTCCCTTGAAGGCATACTTAAGAACACGAATGTGATGCTATTGTCATACTTAATTGAATTAAGGCAACGAGTTTGCACAATTGAATTAAGTAAACTGAACAAATTTGTTTTTACGGTGAAGGGTGAGTAAATCTTGGAATAAATTTAATTTTAAAGTGAACTAATCCTTTAAGTTGCAAATTGATAGATTCATGTGCTGTTATTTTTTTTTTTATTATGTAAATACTAAACCAAAAAAAAAATATTTAATATAGGACAGTTTAACATACTGACAGTCTAGACAATTAAAGTAATATAAGGTTTGTTTATATTATTAAAGAATATTAATGAATATTAGCTGGTTAGGTAAATGATTTGAAATTAAATTAATATTCAGGGGTTGAGTTGATACTGTAGAATACAATCCTTTCCTAGTATACAAACAATATATTATTTTTTCTTTAGTCATACCCTCATATTGAAATCCTAGAACCGCCCCTGTGAAAGAGAGTCCTGATGCAAACAAGTTCATCTTTGCTGAAGTTGTATTGATGAAAGAGAATTTATTATTATTATTATTATTATTATTAAGTGTGAGTGATAACAATAGTGCCTACTAAAGTCAAATAGAATATCAGTATGTTGGCTTATCATAATAAACTTAACATAGAAACATCAAGACAAGTTTGAGCAAATGACTAAGGAACCAAAGGGGGCTAAACAGGAAACAGGTGTGCACAATCAGTAACCATGGTAACATAATCCGTAACTGTGGAAGAGAACACAGATACCAAAAAGGAACAAAATCAGGAATAGAGGTGGAATGTGACAGTCAGAGGTTCCGTCAGTCCATTTCGGATCATCTCGTGGTTACGGCCCTAAGGGTCTATCAGTCTCTATTTTAGATTAGCAGCTCACGATCTCTTATCATTTTCAGCTGTCCAAGCGTAAACATCCAAGCAAAAATAAATGATGGCTACCAGGCAACTTTGGGAATCAATTAAATTCACTTTCTTCTTCTTTTGTAGAATTTTAAACTAATGACAAGGAATCCCTTCTAAATGTAATAGTTTTACTTCTCTCTTGGAGAGAAAAACACACGTTCAGAAGCTTACGAATAAATTTCCCCCCTGTGAAAGTTGCTTCTTCGAGGACTGTAAGGCAATTTAAAGCTAAATGCCATGGTTAGTGATTATTGCCTTATGTTTGCAAGGAGCCAAGCTATTATTGCTCAAGCAAAGGCATCGTGTATGATCCATGCATCATTTGCTTAATATAATAAGGTAATACAATACGTTTTCAACTTTGCATAATTAGTTCAGTCGTTTCATTATTGCAAACTGAGGTATTTGGGAAAAGGAACGGTAGGACTGAAAATTCCCGCCTGCGAGCAGGAATGCTAATCTAATTATTGAGGCAGTACATTTTATCTTACTTTGCATTCGCAGGTCAGGCTTTGTGGAGCAGATGTGCTGTGAAATTAATTTTCTTTGGTGTAACAGCAGACATTTTCTCTGTCTTTGTTATGCAATTTCCATTTCACAGATGATAACCTATTATCACTTTATTCAAGGGAAACATGCTAATGGCCAGGAGCTAGACTGAATTATTCATATAGCCTCAGTCTGTTCATGCTCTAGGAAGAGGCTAATGCAAACATGACCAGATCCTTGTAAATTGGCTTGTAGAGGAGGCTGTTAGCATAGCGCCTGGGGACGGATGGTGATAACAGCTGATATCTCCAAAGTACAGCCTATTTGTTTGTGTCTAAGTATACGCATTTGTTTAAAGTGTGTGTGTGCCTGAGCGAAAGCATGTGTTTTTTGCGCAGCATCATGTACGACTGCAGGCTGACAGGGCATTTTCCAAGCTAATCTGAATTTAACAGCTTTATCTGCAGCAATATCTCATCGCAACTCCAAAAGCCTTCACAGTCAAAGGGTTGATATTTCACTAGCTGAAGAATGTAGAAGAGTCATCTCTCTGAACGGTTAAAACACCACAGAGAAATATGCAATACAATATTTGTTTTGTCCGAGCAATGCTGATCTGATAGAGAGGAAAAGTTGACACGGGAAAGGGTCCGTTCGGCAAGTAATGAGGCCCTCCGCGTGACGCGAGCTCAACATAATGACTGATGTATTAAAGTGTAGCCCAAGGCGGAAGCAAACTATCGTCTCCGGGAGGAGGGGGCTGGGGCGATTCGGGGGGTGGGTTTACAATTTTCGGGTGTTGGTAATTGGCATCACCAAGCAGATAACAGTTTGCAAAACATACATCAAGGGAGCAATCAAATCAAAAGGAGCCTCACTTAATGCTGAGCAGCCTTGCATGCTTAAATGCTGTTGCTCAACATTTGGTTGATTTAATGGTGATTGGCTGCACTGGACAAGCTACGGTATAAAAGTAAAATTATCAGAAGGTCACGGCTTCTTTACATGATTTAGGGGACAGCTGTGTCCAGTATAATTTTGTCAAAAACGCATGTAATAATGATATTATACTTCACTCTAAAATTGCTGGGTGGTTTCAGCCCATGTTTGGGTCACATATGGACAAACCCAACCATTGGGTTTAAAAATGTAATTAACAAATTTAAACCAATGGTTGGGTTTGTCCATATGTGACCCAAACATGGGTTGAAACCAACCAGCAATTTTAGAGTGTTTTCTTGATCAAAATGTAATCACTAGAACAATTGGATTAAAACAGAATAAAAGGGATTATGGTCCCTATTTAGTTATGCATAATAATACATTTGGCATATGGATCAAGGTATATTTATACACAATTTTCAGTAAAACAGATCCCAAAATTCAGCACAAAATTAGAAATTCAAACTCTTCACACTTGAGCCATTAACAGCTGTGCTGTCCACTACACCGATCAGGCATAACATTATGACCACCTTCCTAATATTGTGTTGGTCCCCCTTTTGTTGCACTGTGATTGATACTGCGATGCACTGTGTATTCTGGCACCTTTCTATCAGAACCAGCATTAACTTCTTGAGCAATTTGAGCTACAGTAGCTCATCTGTTTGATCGGACCACACGGGCCAGCCTTCGCTCCCCACGTGCATCAATGAGCCTTGGCCGCCCATGACCCTGTCGCCGGTTCTCCACTGTTCCTTCCTTGGAGCACTTTTGATAGAGACTGACCACTGCAGACCGGGAACACCCCACAAGAGCTGCAGTTTTGGAGATGCTCTGACCCAGTCGTCTAGCCATCACAATTTGGCCCTTGTCAAACTCGCTCAAATCCTTACGCTTGCCCATTTTTCCTGCTTCTAACACATCAACTTTGAGGACAAAATGTTCACTTGCTGCCTAATATATCCCACCCACTAACAGGTGATGAAGAGATAATCAGTGTTATTCACTTCACCTGTCAGTGCTCATAATGTTATGCCTGATTGATGTATTTCCCTTCACATTATTTTATTATTATTATTATTATTATATACAGCACATATGGGAATGAACACAGAGCGGCTGTAGTTGGTGAAACGATAGACATTTCCCCTTAATCTGGAGTTCATGGCGGAGTCAATGACCCTGAGATGCTTCTCCCATGGCAGAAGAACATTAGGATTACATTTCCGCTAAAATCCAGTTATAGGAAGCTAAGAGGGGCCAAATACATTGTAAGCATTTCTCTAAAAGCTTTAATTGAGACTCTTTTTAATTTTTATGGCAACAAATTTGATTAAATTTGACCTGAAATGTAGTCATCTTCATTCTGCAAGCTTCCATCATTAGAGTGGCTGTTCACCTCATTATGAATCAGAAGTCTGATGTTCGATGCCAGTGAATTTGGAAAGCATAACAAAAAAGCCTTTGTGCGTCCTTTTCAATTATGAGGGCATTAATAAATGATCTGGAGAACATTTATTAATCATAAATGATCATTATTCATCATACAGTACATGTTATATTAGTGTGGTGTTTTGTTTTAATTAATATGAATATATGGAAGAAAAAGCATGCAGCACATCAGGTTATTTATTTGAAAATGCCTTTCTAACTATTACAAACATGCATGTGACTGACCGGAGGGTTTGTGGAGTCACTAGATGGCAGTATTTCACCCTGAATCACAAACAGCATCTGCTCATTTGGCTGATTTTGCATACCTGTCCGAATATGACAACTGATATGATTGCAGTTGTTATAGAGTGCAACTTTTCCTCTATAGAATTATGGGGGAAAATGGGTTAACTAAATGTTAACGTGAAACTGAATCATAAAGGTCAAAGCACCTCTAATAGTTTATAAAATAATAATAATAAACATTTAATTTGCACATTCACTGACAGCACACAATAACTGCACAGGAGCTGATGTGATTTATCATCTCTCCATCTCTTATATAAGACTGAGACCATAACTGTCACAATCCTCATTGATTGTCTGACCACAGTTTATCTTCAAGAACTCTTTATTATACTACTTCCAAACCCCGATCTATATCAATTCAAATCCATATCAATATCAATTTACTCATATCAATATCTGTTCTGGTCCCATAGCTCCTCTCATGGTGTTTCCTTGACAAACAATCACACACAAGCACAAAACCTTTGACCGAGGCTTCAGCCGTTTCTGTGATTGTATTAAAGCTGATCACGAATGCCCTTGATTCATTCCTGTCTGTTTTTATTCATGCTTCCACGGCGGTACCTTGCGCTTTCCTTATAATGTCATTAGAGACGCCTTTTTAGATGACATTTTCTCTATAAAGACAGAAAAAAATTATGACACAATTTTTCTTATTAAAAGAAAAAAAAATGCTCTATGATGAAAAACAGCAGTGAAAATATTATTTTTGGCGAGGTTGTGTATTTTAACAGTTTTTAACACAATATTTTGTGTAATTTATCAATGTAACTGTAACACCTACTAAGAATAGAGTAATTTTAATATTTAGACACAGGAATATAGATATTAAACAAAAATGCTTGTGGAGTTTCAATTAAATACATAAATCACACTAGTTCATGGTCATCCCTTTTTTGTAATAATTGCCACGGATGTGCCACTCAGATATATATAATCTCACAATATCAACCAAATGGATGCACGTTTGGAGGAATCTGTGTTTTTGTGTCTCCTCTGCTTTAGATTGCCTTCTCAAACTGAATCCAGCAGAACAAAAGCATGGTTCAAAAACATGAAGCATGTGTACATCCTGATCTCTCATAATATTAGTTATAATCAATGGCTGCCTTTTTAATTATTGCTCATGGTACAAAGCAGGGAAGGCTCATTTAGGGGCGGATCGATATGTGCGAGTGATTGGTGGATGGTGGAGCTGTACATCAGGTGGCTTGATGTGAAAATCATTGGGGCCTGTGCCGGCGCTGATCAGAGCGGTTAGTCCCCCGGCCGGCTGTGGGCTCTGGGTAATGGGTGAACCTTCCGTGAACCAACATCTGCGGCCTCCTCTAAACAACACTTCATATACGTTCCACCAGAAATGTGAGTTGGGCAAAATTAAGGGGGTTGAAACTTTGCTGAATTTTTCTTCCCTGCCTTTGTCTTTAGTTCCTCATGCCTAATAATCTTTTGTTAATTTTCATTCTCTATTCACCCCCTCATTCTATCACGTGAGAGGTGATTGTTTTTCCAAGATCATCTCTATTACCTTCTTTCTCTTGCTCCTCTGATTGTAACCCGCCTGGCCAAGCTCTAAAAGGTTAATGACTTTGGCCTTTGGACGTTATTTATAGCGCTGGTAAGAGGAAACACACCGCCGTTCTGTGGCGCTTTACCTTTGCTCTGATCTATGCCGTTCTCTCTCGTGAAAACCGCCACTTCGCCTCTTCCCTTCACGTAGTTTGCACTTTTACATCTCCTTAATCATTTATTTTCTCCTTCAAGTGCCTAAACTGATATAAATGACGGTAATCTCAGAATGTGTCAATGCTAGCGTTTCGTAGCTGAGCGGCATTATTTGTCACCCTTCTTGCCCTTAAATGAGCTCCATTGCACAGCCATCCTATGTTAAATGGGCAAATAATTGTTTTCACCGTTTGTCAGGGAGTGTGTTTTTCAACTCATTTATATCAGTCACATGATTAGCAGACATCTGCCGAAGGCGCATCAATCCCAATGAGCTCTGCCCCAACAGCCCAAAAACAGTTAAACCCCTTAATAATGCCATGCAGTTTTTGCCTTTTGCTTTTATAATTTATAGAAAGATATTATTTTTGCCATGGCTTTACTGTAGCGTATGAGGTAGGGTTAGTTTTAATAGATCAAGTAAAAGTGCAGCTCTCTGCCAGTGGTTAGTAATTTGATTAACTTGATGAACTCTGCAGTTTCTATGGCTGCTTCACCTAAAAACAAGTCAGATCCAATAACTGAAGTAATTAATTCATTCGTCACTGTGGAAAAGGAGGGTCAAGTCGAGCACATTGCATTATTTGCACAGTAACCCATGCAGTAAGCTGTGTTTATAACTGCACATTAGCTAATGTATCTGGCCATTGGGGACTTCCAGATATAGCAGTGTAGGCTTTATGCCAAACGTCACAAAAAAACTGTGTTAATTTTTATAGAAACACCTGTTAGGGGGAAAACAACCTCATAAAAATAAGAAATGCCCATAAAAATCAATTCCAGGCAGAAATGTTGCCCTTTTAAAGGGAAAGTTCAAAAATAAAAATAAATAAAATGTTGTGAAACATGAAAAGATGATATTAGGCAGAACAACATTCATTGTCATTCTGCTCAACATATATATATAAAAATTGTCAAACAGATTTGACGAAAACGAGACGATAACTAAAGTTTTGGATGACAAAAACTATGACGAAAATCTACTGTCATCGTCAAGGAGTAAAAACGAGAGGAAGATGTTAGGGAGGGCCGATTAGGGAAGAGATCCCGTCAGAACTGATGTCCTGTGTATTTGAGATGTGACGTGCGGATCTAACGGCGGGAAAACACGGCTCTGTTGAGCTTCTACAGGCTCACGCGACAGCGCTTCAGAGCTGCTCAATCAATGAATAACACACACTTATGAGAGGTGATGTTTATGAACTAATGCTGAGGAATAATGACAATGCTTACTTTATGATGTTTATATGATAATATGTTTTAGACGGTTGTAACGATGCATATTTCATCTCCCTCATATGAACTGCAATAGTAAGGCATTTCAAAATAAGAGTCCCGGTGTATTTGAGCTTGTTTATAATTAAAAGTCACGCATTATATATACGTTTTTGGTTACACAATAAACTATTTAATTTAATTTCCATTTAATTCATAGTCAGGAGGAAAGACTAAGAACAGTATTTGACACACATTATTCAATAAAGTGTCAGGGTTATAATAGTTCACTAAAACCATTAAAACATCTTCATTACTTGAAATTAAATAAATGTTAACTTAAACTTATTTGAAGCTTTAGCTTAATCTGATATACTAACTAAAACAGAAATACAACATTATAAAAACTATATAGATGTTTTTAAAAAACAAACAATAAAAAGTGAATTGAGCTCTCTTTCGTGTGTTTTTGTGCTTAAACGGTCAAAAATTGCCACTCTCATTAATAGAGTTAAGCACTGAAATGTCATGAAATCATTATCCATAACATTTTTTATATGAATTTAAATAGAAACATTCGTAGTGGATGCGCTGCTTTTGAGCACTTTTCCTGTGGCATGCTGAGTTTTAATGTTTTAACTAGTGAGGATTGCTTGGCTCATGATAAATCGGGTTCTGAATAGCAGAACTTCTGAGAAAATATTTTGGCGTGAATAACGATCAGTGATGCGCACTTGACTCCGTCTCAGCAGATATTAGCAACATATTAGACAGCACAATGACACACTGAAGGACCCGTCCACTGGCCGATGACACTGTACAGCCTCAGACAGACAGTAGCCTAATCATAACCATTTTCATGGTCTTCCCAATATTATGAAAAATACCATGGTATTTGAAGGATAGAATTCGAAGGATATGCACGTTTTATTTTTTAAATGATTTGACGCTGAGTCAGACATTAAAAATATAAATATCCTAAAATATATGTTTACCTTATAGGCAAAACTGCATACATTTGATGAGCTTAAAGCGATTAGAAATACTGTTTGGCCAGTGGAAAACATTCAATATTAAATATAAAGAATAAAATATTAAGAATAACTCTTCTCTGAAAACTTTCTCTGAACAGTATTTTACAAAATTTTGATTAATTTATTCTAAAACAAGGCAATGGTTTTTAGCAATGTAACGTGAGGCACAAATTACATTTATAGTCATATTTTCCTAATGCCTTCTACCGTTAAACGTGTTATGACGTGGATGGAAATTATATGCAGATGACGTTATGCACAGTAAAACTGGTTATTTCGGGAGGAGACGCACGTATGCACAATCTTCCGCTGACTGGGTTTATAAAGGGTTCTGGCTTACGCATGGTTTTATAAATCTGAAAACTTTTGTTCATATGCACACTTTTAGGATGAAATCTAAGCCCATTGTTATATTAAGACTGAACACTGATGCGATTGAATCTCTGTGGCACTGGTCTTTAGCTTTGCTAGTATGCACTATTGACGTGCCGATTATTGTGATATTATTATGACTACACTGATTATTGTTAAATCAATCTGTGGTTCACAAAGGGGTCATATTTACTAATTAAAATTTTAAAAATAGCATAATTACAAGGCATTAAAGCCTTCAATCCTTTGAAAAGGCCTTGACAATAAAATCAATCAAGGCAAATGCAAGATATCAATCAAGGCCATGTGAGTGCTTTAACGAGCTCAACTGTGTCTGATCTCAGAGGTTGTTTTACGCCTCTTATTCTCGTCTTAGTAAGATGTATTCTATGAAGGTATTCATAGAATACATGCAGTATATACAGTATAGGTTTGTAACTGTAGCAAAAATGTGAGCGTATGAGTTTCTTCATGTGTGGTTCGTAGAGCAGGATTTGTGCACCTGCAGTGAAGAGTGTGTGAAGGTGTAACTGTTGTTTGTAGGTGAGAAAAAAAATCTACAAGTTTACAACTCTTAAAAGATTTTTCTCTGTGACTTCAGATTTATTGATACACACGTGTGGATATGCTCTACAGCTACAAATTCCACTCTCACACGTGTTCAGGTGTTTTGCACCAAAAATACCTTCATAGTATTCAGTCGTTCAGGGGGTGTTCCAGAAAGCAAGGTTATCTTACCGTCACACATACCCGGAACTCCCGGCTGATTAACCCAAACTTACTCGAGGTATGCTGGTTACTCGAGGTATGCTGGTCCGGGAGTAAGTTCAGACAACCCAGAGTATGTTCCCGGTTAACACACAAGACATTCTCAACAGAGCGACGAATCCACGAGTCACCATGGAAACGGACGCTAAGAAAAAGCGTGCCATACTACTTCTTCTTTCTTTTGTTTAATGCTGATTTACATACTGCATATCACCACCTATTTGATGGTTGTGCAATATTTAATCTTTAATCACTGAGAATAAGAATTATATTGTTTGTTTGATGCTAATTATACAATAAGACGTCACATATGTATTTTATTATAGAAATACATTATAGCATAGAAAATGACCCGCTGCAAAAAGAAAAGAAAAAAAAAAACAATAAAACAAATAATATAATTGACAATTAAATAAATAATAAATATATTAGTATATATTATTATTATTATTATTATTATTATTATTATTATTAAAGGTTCAGTGTGTAGTATTTATGAGGATCTATATACCTTTATATATATTTCATTGGGCCCCTGACCATACAGTAAATTTCATTGGGCCCCTGTACAGTATATTTCATTGGGCCCCTGACCATACAGTATATTTCATTGGGCCCCTGACCATACAGTATATTTCATTGGGCCCTGTACAGTATATTTCATTGGGTCCCTGACTATACAGTATATTTCATTGGGCCCCTGTACAGTATATTTCATTGGGCCCCTGACCATACAGTATATTTCATTGGGCCCCTGTACAGTATATTTCATTGGGCCCCGTACAGTATATTTCATTGGGTCCCTGACTATACAGTATATTTCATTGGGCCCCTGACCATACAGTATATTTCATTGGGCCCCCGTACAGTATATTTCATTGGGCCCCCGTACAGTATATTTCATTGGGCCCCTGACCATACAGTATATTTCATTGGGCCCCTGACCATACAGTATATTTCATTGGGCCCCCGTACAGTATATTTCATTGGGCCCCTGACCATACAGTATATTTCATTGGGCCCCTGACCATACAGTATATTTCATTGGGCCCCTGACCATACAGTATATTTCATTGGGCCTCCATACAGTATATTTCATTGGGCCCCTGACCATACAGTATATTTCATTGGGGCCCCTGACCATACAGTATATTTCATTGGGCCTCCATACAGTATATTTCACTGGGGCCCCTGACCATACAGTATATTTCATTGGGCCCCTGACCATACAGTATATTTTATTGGGGCCCCTGACCATACAGTATATTTCATTGGGCCCCTGACCATACAGTATATTTCATTGGGCCCCTGACCATACAGTATATTTCATTGGGCCCCTGACCATACAGTATATTTCATTGGGGCCCCTGACCATACAGTATATTTCATTGGGGCCCCTCAGCTGAACGCAATCTATCGCCGTGGGCCCCTCCTACAGCTCTGGACCCCCTGCGCTCAGCCCCTCCCCCCTGCTGGGACACAACCTGTGCTTTCGGTCACGATAAACAGATTCAAACAATACACACAACAGTGTCTTCATTCATTCATCTTGTCCTCTTTCATTCTGATATCTCATAATGCCTCAGTCCACCTGTCATCTGCCTGCCTTCATACACAGCCTTTTTATATTTCATTGTACCTCCTCTTCTCCCAGATTAGCTTATTCATTCTTCACATATGACCGCCAGCCTGTTAAAGTCATATTAAACCAAAGCAATCCACTTTAAATGGGTGTCTACTATGAGCATTAAAAATCTCTTTGCTGGCCTTTAAATATTTTGATTGGGTGATGAGGAGGGGCCGTTTCAGAGCGCTGATCTCTCTCCCTGGAGGCCGCTTCTGAATATAAATTGAGTAATATTATAAAGGCGTGGAGAACGAAAGGACTGGCTAATGAATGGGATACGTGATCTACAGGGGAACAGGAGGTCATGCTGTGAAGTGAAATACCCTTATAGCTTCAATGCTAATTCCCACAGATGATGATACATTAACTGGGGGCTCTTATAATTCTATTTTTATCAGCTGAGTACGCAGAGCATTGACATATTTGTATTAAAGGAGATTTAACTGAATTAAAATAAAATGTAATCAGAATTATTTCTGTAGTGTATTGCTTGACTCCAACCCTGGATGTATAACGTAATCAAATGAAAACCAGGGCATTAAGAAAGCTGTTTTGTATTGCTGGGATGTATCTAGATCATCTGCAGATGTCTCAAGGAGTCTACAATGTCCTGGACCAGATTAACATTAAGACTTAATACTAGATATTAAATACAGCATTTAATCCCATGTCTTATTTATTTTTCATCTCTACAGGGAATTAAAGTCATACCCTCACATATATTTCTTCAGATGTCATATTAAAGTCTTAAACATCGGGTGTGTTTTTCAATAATAATGAATGATAAAACCTAAAATTAGGTAGAAGTGTAGAAATCAGTATAATCTTAGTTATTAGGACATTATCAGACCTCGCTGTCAGCGGTCAGCCATTTGACCGGTTCAGACTATAGGTCTTTGAATATTAGTGCATTTAAAGCATTTTTTAGTTTTAACTTCTGGATAATAATGATGATAACTTCTGTGTGCTTAAATGAGTGGGACATATACACCAGTCATAACATTATGACCACCTTCCTAATATTGTGTTGGTCCCCCTTTTGCTGCCAAAACAGCCCTGACCCGTCGAGGCATGGACTCCACTAGACCCCTGAAGGTGTGCTGTGGTATCTGGCACCAAGATGTTAGCAGCAGATCCTTTAAGTCCTGTAAGTTGCGAGGTGGGGGTTTGATTGGACCACACGGGCCAGCCTTTGCTCCCCACGTGCATCAATGAGCCTTGGCCGCCCATGACCCTGTCGCTGGTTCTCCACTGTTCCTTCCTTGGAGCACTTTTGATAGAGACTGACCACTGCAGACCGGGAACACCCCACAAGAGCTGCAGTTTTGGAGATGCTCTGACCCAGTCGTCTAGCCATCACAATTTGGCCCTTGTCAAACTCGCTCAAATCCTTACACTTGCCCATTTTTCCTGCTTCTAACACATCAACTTTGAGGACAAAATGTTCACTTGCTGCCTAATATATCCCACCCACTAACAGGTGCCGTGATGAAGAGATAATCAGTGTTATTCACTTCACCTGTCATAATGTTATGCCTGATCGGTGTATAATCTAAATTTGTAAACTGAAAGTATTCTCTTTGCATCTTCGATCACTCCTGTATAATTAAATTATGATGAATGACGGATTGGAGATATCAAAAAGGGGTGGGAACAAAATCGACTTTGGCAAACAGTGAACGTCCTACCGGTCCCACCCGCAAATTACGCCTGTGGAATAAATCCACCGTAAAGATTAGTCTACTAATTACACAACACCGATCCCAACAAGGATCAAACAGTCATAAGGACTGATTTGTACATCATCCTTTGTTTATGTTTTTTTCTACATAATGCTTTCCCATCTTTCTTTCTTTTTTTTGCCATCACTGCTAATCACACAATAGAAAAGCCGTTGTGATGCTCTATAGGCACTGCCGTACCTCCACACGACTGAATACATGTATCTCAGTCTGTCTACATAATAATGGGGAAAGATTAAAAAAAAAAAAAAACCTTTGTATGACTTTTTTTTTTTAGACCAAAAGCATGTAATTTTACCAGTTTGGTAAGTTTTTTCAGAGTGAAAATATTTCTAAGAGCACATTATTATGTGCAGTAGAATTCTTCATATTCCTCGCAAGTAGCATAGCATAGACTACTGCACAAATAAAGCAAGACACTGCTGTCAGTGGGTACATCCAACCGTTCTCTGCAATCCTTTCAGAATCATCTGCCTTTGGCCAAAATGCCATTAATACAAGTGTCAGCAGGGTGAGTGGAATAGGGCTGTTGCAATGTTTTTGACTAGCTAGAAGACAAAACGTCCTAGATCCAGGGGGGACAAATCTGTCTAAGACATTGTCTGTTTTTCAGCCTTTTGTGATGCTGCTTCCTTGGGACTCTGTCTTTTATTTGTGTTAAGATTAAATTGCACGGTTTCTAATGTTTTCACCCCTCTATCTGTCATAGGTCACTGACCTTGGTAAGGCTCAGATAATAGATACATCTTGTGTTTGTTTCAGAAGGTGAAACACTCGTCCGCCACAGCCTAGTGACTCACTATTGTCGCCATCTCAAGCAATTAAGAAAAATACTGAAATCATGCCTCACTGCATCGTTTCAATATTTATTATGTTTCTTTTGCTCAAAGCCATTTTGCCACATTATCAGAAATTATCTTTAACACAATTAAAACTGCATTTAGATTGCACATTAGAATACACATTTAGACTAAACATCTTGTGGCATTATCAAACTGAAACCTGAAACAGAATATATAATCGAGGACCACAGATATGCTGCTAATATGACTGATTTGGAAATTATTTTATGATTTTTGTTGACTAAATTATAATGATGGGCAGAATTTACAGTTCAGTTTTGGGCTTCAATTCCAGTACAGCTGTCTTAAAATCATTTGTTTTATACACACGGTGGCTGCAACAATTCTTATCATGAAGGTACTCATTTGCATTTCATAATGTGATTGCATGTGCATGTCATAAACATTAAATCTTTTAACATTAACCATAAGTTAAAACAGTAAAAATAATCAATATTGTACAAAAAAAAAAAAAAAAAATCAAATGACAAATAAAGAACAAACAAGTGTGTAAATAAAACAAAGTCAGTGTTCAAATTCAAACTCTTGCCTTATCCTGATTCACTAAGATAGGCCTTCTACAGTGTAGAAATTGTAAAATGCAAAAGGGCTGTAACAACATTTCTTATGGCAGATTATAACTAATTTCCGTGGATTATCCTGTCTGCTTGTTGTATGTTGTGGTTAAAATTAAGCATTAATCATTCAAATAATTAGACACATTAGGGTTTATGCAATTTTTTAAAAACATCTTTAACAATTAATATTGTTCCTTAAAAGGGAGGGTTTATAGTCAATAAATCAATTAAATCAACACCTGGCAGAGGAAGAGACCTCAGTGGATCTGGAGATCCCCCATGGTGAGTCGGCAGAGTCCTAAACAGCTAATGAAACTGATGCATGACAATATAATTAAACTTTATTAAAACACTGCATACATATAATGCATTTTAATTACACTAGTAGTAAAAGCCTGTAAAAATGCTATGGTAAAAACCTGTTAAAGAAAGGTGTAGTTTACCCAAAAATTTAAATTTCTTTAATTTACTCACCCTCATGCCATCCCCGATGTATTGTGTAGAGAACCAGAAGAGTTTGTTTGCATGATCTGTTTATGTGTTCAAACGAATTGCACATATGTTCTGTTTATGTGTTAAGGGGATTTTTCTGGGTCTTTTGGGGGTCTGCGTGTTCTAAAGCAGCGAGTCTGTGCACTCTGTGTGTGGGGGGCTAAGCTGTTCATGCGTGAACGTGTACGGCGAGCGCATCGGTCAAACGGGTGCTCATGTTAATAAAACTTCTAAAACAGTCAAGAGTGTCCGAGAGCTTTTTATGATCGTTACAATACTTTCTTTCTTTCTTTCTTTCTTTCTTTCTTACTTCAGATCAATACAAACTGATTTTTAAGAAAATAATCCATCTCTGTGTGTCCATATAATGCTTATAATGCAAGTGGCTGCCGCTCATTTGATGCTTGAAAAACCACACACAGCGATCGTGACGGTCATTTATATATGACCCCAGTGGATGAATCAATGTCTTCTGAAGCAAAATGATAGGCATGTGTAAGAAAAACACTCATATTTAAAAAATATAAATCATTGCTTCCTGTGTACTGTCATACGAGCAATCGTGAGGGGGGCATTGTGAAGCTCACACAAGAAATGGCGGTTCTCTTTGCTTCTGCATTATTTCTCAAACTTACTCTAGCTGACAAAATGACACTGTTGTCTTCTGTAGAGCTGCTGTAATGTGTAGTACAGCACACACGAATCACAGTCATTTCAAATGTTATTTTTTTTTTAATAAACAAGGAGAACAAGAATACAGCAAATGCATATTAACATAAATAACAGAGAACACTGAACTGAGAAAACCAAGGGCTTATAAACACAGGGATTAATCAATGGAAAACAGAACAGGTGAGTGTATAATCAGAAACCATGGAAAATAATAAGCTAACAGAATTCAGGCAAACCGGAACAGGGAACAGAATGAAAACAAAACCAAAACAGAACTAGAATTTAACAGAAATTCCCCCCTCCCTGAAGGCGTTTCCTCGAGCCGTAACACAATGCCAGCGGGGGAAACCAGGGCGGTGCTGATGGTGGGAGGAGCCAGGGAAGAGTTGAAGGCAGGAGGAGCCAGGAGGGGACCCAGAGCACAGACAGAATGAAGTCCCATGGCGGAGTCAAGGGGGTGAGGAGCCATGCTGGAGACTTGGCAGGCAGACCCAGGGGGATGACAGACTCAGACGGACCTGATGGAGGTGGAGACCCAGGCCCGGAAGTCCGTGGCACAGCCAGAGCAACGACTGACGAGGGATCCCGGTGAAACCGTAAGGACGATGGCACCAGGTGGAGCCGAGGGAGGGAGGAGCCAAGGTCGAGCCAACTGGTTGACGAGCCAAGGTGGAGTGATGGGCTCGGCAGCTGGAGGAGGAGCCAGGGGATCCCCTTGCCAAGGTGGAGCAGGAGACCAGCAGATCCACGCAGCAGAGTGGAGTCAACAGAGGGGGAGCCAAGGGACTGAAGGGAGTGGGTGGAGGCGTGGTCAAAGGACTGACTGTCTTTGGTAGAGAAGGTTGGAGAGAGAGGCTGGGTGGGATCTTTGGAGACGCAGGAGGCGTGGTGCTGGATGGGACCAGCGGAGACGCAGGTGACTTAGAGCTGGGCAGGACCAGTGGAGACGCAGGAGACTTATGGGACAGGTACTAGGAATAATCCTCGTCCAAATCCTCCTCCAATATTACAGAGGCCAGCTGCAGCGCACCCTCAGTGGCGGGAGTGTGAGCGGGGCTCCATTCCATTCCCTCAAACTCCACGAGCACGCCCACTGGGACAGACGGCATCGCTGGCTCATGCACCCGGTCCAGGGCGATGATTGTCACAATATTATTGATCTGACTGTACTGACGCTGCTGTATGAGAACTGAACCGAACTGGACAATGACATCACTGTATTCTGCAGAACTGCTTTATAGATTAAATGAACTAATTTAATAATTGACGCTCTTTACAACAGAACTGAATCAACACTGAACTGACTTCAGCTGAACAATGACACCAATTTCATTTAGAGCTGCTGTACAGCCGAAATGAACTCTGTTTGTATTGTTGAATCATTTTCCTCTTATCACTGTAAAGCTGCTTTGAAACAATCTGTATTGTATAAAGCGCTATATAAATGAAGATGACTTGACATGACAGGCATCCGCTCTGGCGCTGGCATTGCGGCAGGCTCGGGCTCTTCATCTGCAGTGGGCTCTGGCATAGGCTCCGTGCAGTGGCTGGCTGGGCTCTGGATCCGGAGTGGGGCTGGTGATATCCTACTCAGCGGGGCAGATGGTAAACGCAGATCCATTGTTCATCAGCACCCACTCCACAAATGCAGTGAAATCCCCCCGAGGATTATTTATGGCCAGGCGTGCTTTGGAGCGCTCGCTGAGGCTGGTGTGGAAAAATATGCAGAGCGAGTGGTCCGGATAGTGGGTGAGGCACACCAGATCTAAAGTCCATTGTGTGGAAGAGGCTTGGATGATACTGTTTTCCTTGTGAACACTCTACATCAACACTTGAAGAGAGGGGGCAACTTTGCAAGATTGCATCCCTTTATTTTAGCAAAGAAACTTGTTAATGAATTTAATGTTAGTCATGGGCTGGTCTCATGGATTTTGGACTTTTTAACAGGCAGACAGCAAAAGGTCAGGATAAATGGAGTTTTATCAGACACACTTTATACATCTATTGGATCTCCTCAAGGTTGTGTACTGTCAGCAATTCTCTTCATACTTCATACAAATGAGTGCCGAAGTTCTCAGGATATCAAGTTCGGAGTATGATGATAGTTTTGCACTTCATTAGTTTATTACGTGGTTCAATGGAGCGGAGTTGCAACCGTAGTTAGCTAACGATGATTTCAGGAAATGCACCCCAAATATACAGTACTTCACAATAGGGAAGAAAAGACAAACACAACTTTTTTTTTATGCCAACTTTAATTTACCAACTTTTTCAAGATACATAATTACTTGATCTGATCCATTTATATGCAGCTGAAATGCTAAAATGTTTTAATAAGGTCTTGAAATCCAAGCTTTCCCAGAACCTCGATCATATTATAGCAGCAGACAAAGCATTCATGAAAGGTTTATTGTTAAGAAATCAAGCATGTTATAAACGAAAGGTCCCTCATATAAATATACTAATCTTTTTGGTTGAAGAATTGGTTCAGGAGCAGACAGATGGCTCATTACCGCTGATGTGCTTTGTTGATAAACCTCTCCTTGCTGGTCACAGTAAACAGGTGGCACATAATGTTTCCTGGGTTTGAATAGTCTCCAGATTACTTCAAATGATTCTTACAAAAGTAATCCATTTTCCCCATTAATATTTTTAGCTTACATCTGTGTCTACATTTGAAACAATCATTTTGATGCTACAAACAGATGCAGAAGTGAATTTGCTGCAATGTAGGCCACAGATATCCTTTAATTGTTTTCAATAGGCCGCATGCCTACTTTGCTATACTCAGGTTGTATTGGAAAATATTTTATATTGAACTGGTATACACTAATCTGCTTTTTAACCACATTTCAGAACATTCTGTGTGCTAACATGTTTCTATTCTTTTTTTTTTTTGTTCTCTCTCATTTCTCAAAATATCTGCAGAAAGATTGCAATAAACCCCTTAAAGAAACTCCTTCCCAGTTCACAGATATCTTGTTGAAATCGTTTCTTGTACTTCTTTTCTTTTTAAATCTTTGTAGTCATTGTATCCTTCTGTAAGCAACTCTTGTAGAGGCTTCATAAAAAGCCTGCAAGCCTGTGGGTCAAGGGGCAAAGTGCTGATGGATTATGGGATTGCTCTATGCCCTGCTCTTGCTGACAGCCTTTATTGGTTACTTGAGGATGAGCGTGTAACCCTTTATATAATTATTGTATTAAAGTCAGTGTGCTCCTGCCTCGCTGGCACTTGCCCCTGGATCAATGTGAAGATAATTTCAGAAATGAATAGTTAGTATCGATCGCCCCCTCCCCATTCTTAGAGGTGGCTTATCAGCGACAGGGACATGTCGCTGTAGATTATTGCACCAATGTCATTTATGGGCTCTATGATAGTTTTTGTGTGATTTTGGAGTGGGCTGTTTCAAACAAAGGAAATTCAATTTGAAATGGATTTCTTGCTGTCTGCTTTTTCACCCTTTACTCTTATGTACACAAGTAGCAATAAATCACAATCGTTTGGATTTCTTTCTCTTTTATCTCATTTCTAGGGCTCTTTGGAGCCAAACAGGTGTTAGTCTGGTGTGGTGAGTGTTGTCAAAGGGCAGGCATCAGCACTTGAACTCCTGGCTGAAGGATTGCATGTGGTTTGGTATAGACACATTTGTGACTTTTGGCCTGCTGTTTGGAGGAGCTTAATGTTATTGTTGTTATTTTCCTCGCTCGGCCATTATCTGAGGCTTTTGCAGTGCCACTTTGCGCTTGCATCTTTATTTAAGGTTATGGCATGCAGCATGAAATATAGAACTCCAAAATATGTCCTCAGTAAAACAATTCCTGCTTGGATTTGCATGTTTTTCGCACGAGATGATCTTCTGCATCAGAGTGTGTGTATCAAAACCCATAGGGCTGTGTAAGTTACAACTTTACTTAATTGCGACGTAAGAGGCACTAAGTTACAACTTACGCATTAATAAACATTTTTGCGTTGCACCATTAAACTTAGCTGAAACGTAACTCTACGTATAAACTAAATATTTACAGAAGCCTCCGATCAGGAGTAATGTTTGGAATAAAACAGCAGACTGACTGAACTGCATCAATAATCTCATGTTTTACCTGACAATCTTCAGTCCTTTAGACATATGATAATGTTGACATTTGCACCCGTTTACATTTTAAGAGAGAAAATATTGTTAATAAATGACTTGCGGCTTTTGTCCATTGTGCATGCCAAATAAAATCAGTCATAATCAATAAATGTCATTTCTTATGCTTTTTTGTATCAGTATTTATTCATTGCCCCTCGTTAATTTCAAAATTCTGAATGTCATTTACATAAAATAAAAATACTTTTTCTTTATTTAATGATTAAGCATCGTATTTCAATTTTTTAGCGTTAGTTACATGAGGCAAAAGAAGTTACACTCAACCTTAACAGGGTAAACTGAAATTCACAGTGCTTCAACACACCTTTTGTTCATGAATTTAAAGGATTTATTGGATCATTGAAGGTAAATATCATATTATGCGGCTATGCATTACTTTACAAAAACCTTACGGCCTACTAAATAATGGCAAAATCACGTCTTTCTATAAGTTGTCCTCGCGGGCTGCACGCGCCCAGTATAGTCAGCTTCATTACCAAGTGACTCTAATGAACCGGTTCTTGGTGAGTCAAAGCAACCAGTGGAGCCCAATTCTTGAACAACTTTTCCATTTGTTAATGAATCGGAAAATTGCTGCTTCTCGGCTAACCCAGAGGTCCTCTGAGAAATCTAATCCCGCCTGGATAGGCTATGTCTGGGATTGTGTATTGTTTGGCAAGCAGATCCTCTGATAAAAATAAAATGAAATCAATTAGAAGATCCCAATCATGGACACTGATAGCAGAGTCAAGTAAGAATCTAATCTTAATTAACTTGATTGAAAAGTTTAAATGATCATTTTTATGTTAAAGTCTTTTTAAATAGTTTGAAGTTAGCTCAGAATAGATGGATAGATGCTCTGGGTGTTTGTGAAAGTGTTGCTAGATCAGGGGAGGCCAGCCCTGCAGAGTTCAGATCCAACACACCTGACGCAGCTCAGGAAGATCTTCAGGAGCACTTGATAATAACCGACAGGTGTGTTGGATCTGAACTCTGCAGGTAGTTAGTATCCCTATGCCCTACACACTCCGACGGGCAGAGCCCTTGAAGTGGGCACTTTGCAGGGAGCGGGGCACTCATGTGTCATAATGAAGCCGTTTGGAACGCACTTGGTGAAGAGAGCAACAAAAGACCTCGTCATTTCCTCATCAGCTTCACGTGGAGTGTTACCAAGACAAAGCCAGGCAGCGACAACAGGAATATTATTGCTGTTAATATGGTTTAAGTTTTTAAAATATGCTTTACGTGTGTATGTGTGTGTTCCCGATTTGCTCTTAACTTTATAAGATAAGCATTAAAAACATTTCTTACCTATGAAACTTGTTAAAACTTATTATGAAATGCATGACGACATTGTGTGTAATATATCACAACAAAACAAGTTTATCTATCTGTTCATAATCGTGGAGAATCGTGATCTCTGTTTAAAACAAAAATTGTAATTATCAATTCATCCAGAATCGTGCAGCTCTAAACCGTATAGATCATTACTTTGTGGTAATGCAACTGTTTTGCATGTTCATGAACACAAATGTGTATGTCAGGCCATAAATCCAAGAACTATGCATGGGCACTAGCTTTGGTTCTGCCCCTGTTGAAAAAAAACAGCATATGCTGGTTAGGTATGTTTTTTAGCATAGCAGCTGGTTTGAGCTGGTTTGAGCTGGTCCTAAGAAACTAGCTCCAGCTCAGGACCAGCTCAAGTTATAGAGTTATGCGTTTTCAAGCGCCTCCATACTTGAAAAAACTACTTTTAAACAGGAAATGACAGAATATTTAAGTACATATTTACAGCGAGTCTATTCGCACAGGATTTGTATTACCTGATGTAATTTTTCTGGACCTTTTTACAGAAGGTAAAAGTCGCCGTATAATCTTTCCATAATGATGACTGAGATGGCGCATTCGGACGGGACAAAATCACTGAGAAGCTCTGGTAATAATTATTTACCCCACCTCTCCATGTTAAATATGCTATAGACAGATTAAATACACCAAGTTGTTTAAAATGTGCTCACGTCTTGTTTGATCTTACGGTTACATTTTGTTAAGTGTTTGTGAGGAATTCATTATCCTCATCTAATCGAGTCACTTTTATTTCTGTAGCGCTTTATACACTACAGATTGTTTCAAAGCAGCTTTAAACAGGAATGTAATGATTTAATGATGCAAACTCATCATTCAAATTGAAAGTTCAATTCTGTTGTAAAGCAGCTCTAAAAAGACAATAGTGTCATTGTTCAGTTGAAATCAGTTCAGTGTTGATTCAGTTCAGTTCAATAACTGTGTAAAGTTTATCAATTATGAAACAAGTTTTATTAAAAACAAGACATTTTACTATCCCAGCTCTTATATATTTGATACATATTTCATTACATATTTTTTCTTAGTAGTTTCTGTATTAGACCAATATAGAAATACACAGCAGAACACAATTGGTACCAACACAGCACATGTTGACTGTCTCCCTTATCTGTCACTGTCGTGAAGTCTCTGCTTATGAGCTGGTGTTTTATAAGGGATCATACAAAATGTGCAGTGTTGTGGGGGCGTCCAGGAACAGGGTTGAGAATTACTGCTCTCAATGTTTGTTGATGGTGACAGCTCAAAATAAGTTGTTATACAGACAATTTGTCATCAAAGAACACACTTTCTCAAACCTCCTGTGCTTATTTGCTCACCTCTCCCAGCTGACTCAAGAGGCAGTCCTGCTCACTGTTCATCTGAACAAACAAAAGAAGCACATAAAGATCACCTTTGCCATTGCACACAATTGATTTGTCTAGCACAACAAATGGGGTTTAGGGGAGACAGCCTGGAGCATTACTTGTCCTTTCATTTCCATTTACATACCAGGGGAATCATTTATTCCCAATTCCCCCATTACTCAGCCCAACACTTCTTCTCCCGAGACTGTATCAGTGTCAGCTTTTATTGGTGTTACAGACCACCATGTATTGTTACGCTCTGTTCAGGGTCAAATCACAACAAAAATGATGCTTCAGACCAAAGTATTAAACATATGAAATTCATAACTGACCATGCCAAAAAAAGGATAAAACAAAAAATGTATCCCTTGTAACTATCCTCAATCAAAAGAAAACCAAGACACAGCTGCTTGCCTCACTCCCTATTACAATTAAAAGCCCAAAGAAAGTGGCAACTCCCTATTTTCCTAACCTACATGTGTAATGGATGTTGTGTCATGCTATTAATGTAATCTAGTGTTTCTTACTTTGACCATTAAGTGACACTGTACGATTTATAATGGTCCTTTCCGATTGTTGCTTGTCAGACTGTTCGGACATGATCCCCGCTGTGATCCGTGTCACACTGTAGGATCTCAGCTGTCGTTAATGTCAGACTTCATGTGCAGTCAAGACGCGTTAAAAACGGACACACACAAGAAGACTCGTCCGGAGGTTCACGTCATCAATCCATGACAAGTTCGGTGACTCTGAAATTAGTGGCTAGCAAACAAAAACAATTTCTAGCTTTAATTTTGATCATGGCTTGTCTTGAAAAGAAAAGCAGAAAAAAAGATGCCATTAAAATTGCAAGGCAAAAACGGAATCCACTGATTATATCACAAAGTGCATGAAAAGCAGCCACAGTTTACCAATGCAAATGGTACAAGCTCAAAAGAAAGGCAATAGGCATAAACGCAACACAGAACAGGGTCTGCAGTTCAACCCAAAACTGCACTTGCAACAGTAGGGAAATAAAGAATTTTAGACAACAACAAAAAAAGAGCATGTTGATTTGCTCTAATAAAAAAAAAAAATGCATCACATTAATCATTTTCCATTTTATTTTGCTTTAAAAAAAATTTGTTTACATGATTTCAGTGGTTTAAATTTGGTCGGATATAGTGTGCTGCAGGGATGCTGCCCTGGAGGCTGACGAGGGCGTGACTAAGTGGACCAGGAAGCCTCCAGGGCGGCGCCGGCAGTTCAGGGGACCAAGGAGGGGCCGGCAGTTCAGGGGACCAGGGAGCCTCGGCCTCCGTAGCCTTTCCCCGGTAACTCGGCTCGCTCATTATGGCCAAGGCCGTATAGCACCCCCCCAAAATATTCTTGGGAGAAGCTATGGGGCTGTGAACTGGAGTGGGCTTTTGGGCTGGTGTAGATTCTGGAGCGGACACCGCGGCTGGAGCAGATTCATGGGCTCTGCCCACACACACACACACACACAACCTAGCCGTGGCCACAATGGTCAGCGCTGCACACTTTGGAGACTCAGGCGTGGCGGCCATCTTGGCTGAAGACTCAGGTGTGGTGGCCATCTTGGCTGAGGGCTCAGGGGTGGCAGCCATGATGGGACGAGACTCTGGACTGGCGGCCATGATGGGACGAGACTCTGGACATTCTCTTATAGCTATGGTGGTGAAGCTGTAGCCTCTCTTGAACGGGATTTTCATTAGGTATTCAGTTAGGTCACGGCCAGTCAAGTCCATATTAACTGCTGCTAGATCCATACTTAAGTGGTCTGTCGTTCTGTCACGTGCTGGTTGCGGCAGAGAAGAAACTGGATCTAAGTGCAGCAGTCTTTTATTAAATTTACAAAAACAAATTCAGAACTTCATAGAACAGGATCAGTGACAGGTTCATTTGACAAAAAAAGCTAATAGGATTTCTCCACTGCTGATTGGATTATCACAGAAAATAAGCTCTGTAACCAACTAAAATGTATGTTTCTTTTACATTTTCAAGTCAAGTCAGTGACTCGCCTCAAGCAGTGCCTGTGTTTTAGTTTTATTTAGATTTAGGCTTTTTAACAATTATGAAAACATAATGCCACTTTCCGCGGTGCACTGTCACCCATGCGTAACCAGTCGAATCATGTAACGTCACATGTCAAAGCGTATTGAGCTGTGAAAGAGACACTGTTCAACAGGTGGCTTTCTTTCCGAGATGGAGAATAGCACGGACAAGTACATGCTACTTTGGACTTTGGGTGTATGTTATGTTTTTCAGTTATGTCTTTGGTGAACATAAACAGCTGGGAAAGTAATCAAATGCTTGTCAGTGAATTAGGTCTATGTGTCTGTCATTTAAAGGGGTGGTTGATTATAAAATCACTTTTTTAACTTTAGTTAGTGTGTAATGTAGCTGTTTGAGCATAAACATATATAGATGTTATATACATGTATAAGTTACGACGCTCAAAGTTCAAAGCAAAGGGAGATATTTTCTTTTAAAGAAATTGCTTTTTAAGGACTACAACAAACGGCTTGTAGGGACTACAACTAGCTTATTCACGGATTAGTGACATCATTAACCCCCTGAACCCGAAGAACGCGCCCGCGCGTTTTGCTTGATTTTTTTTTCCCTCATGACAGTGTAAAACAACTTAAAATACTCCGTCATTTTTGGCCTCACAGACATGAACGATATGTCTTTACAAAGCTTAAAGTGTCTATTTTTTATGTACACTCAAAATAAAAACTAAATGTTGTGCTTTTCGCTAAATAAAGAAAACAAACAGGATGTGCGTTCTCCCGTCTGTCTCCCTGTGATGTCTACTCTGAAATGCGTCTGAAAATAAACTCAGAGAATACTTGTCACACAGACACGACAGATATATCTTTATAAAGCTTGGAATGTCTACTTTTAAATTAAGTCATTTATATAAAAAACAAATATTCTCTGTTTATGTAATGTGTATGAAAACAGCGAGAGGTACATTTCCTCCAGCGGCGCCTCATTATCTTTAATGTGACCACACCCACGCTTGTGCAAAGCGATTCACATGCAAATCGTCCACGAGGAAGGAACGCGAACCTGTAAACGCCCCCCATCACCTCAAAACAAAGACTGGTCTTCATCATTCTTCTGATTTCATCGAGTTCGGAAGACACGCTGTGAGTTTACCTTGGATTTACCTCAGAAGAAACAGAACGTGATTTATGAGAATTTTTAAGGTAAAACATTTCTTCTCACTTATATTAGCGTTATTGCTGCATAAACTTCACATTGTAGGCTACTAGTTGAACTATTGCCAGACTAAAATGTGTGAAATCAACGGAAACATGTTGAAATATTAAATAGGTAGGCAACCTTTCAATGCTAAATAAAGATACAGTACGACATGGTGATATTTTTATGCTCTATAATATTAAACGCAGCATGATATAAAAGTAGGGTTGCCAACTGTCCCGTATTAGCTGGGACGTCCCGTTTATTGGGCCCTAATGTCCCGTACATGACTGTCCCGTTTATTGACTGCTACGCTGATGTGCACTTACTAAGGGGCCGTTCACATATGTTGCGTCTTTTGAGCGCTCAAGTTCGTTATTTTAAATGTAGACGCGCGACAAGCGCGCTCAAATAGAGAGACTAATTCGTTTTCGTTCATCTTGCACTGTCCCTGTTTGCACTTTTGCCCTCAACGTCTCTGTTGCGCTGTATTTTTTTTTACCACTGCTCTATGTGTTGTTTTCATGTGTAAATCCAAGTAGCTATATACACTACCATTCAAAAGTTTTATATTTTCTTTTTATATTTTTTTTTTATATTTTCAAATTTTCTTCTGCTTAACAAGGCTGCATTTATTTGATCCAAAATACAGCAAAAACAGTAATATTGCGAAGTATTTTTATAATTTAAAATAATTGTTTTCTATTTGGATATATTTTTAAAATGCAATTTATTCCACTTTATTTACTTCAGTTTCACATGATCCTTCAGAAATCATTGTAATATGCTGATTTGCTGCTCAAGAAACATGTCTTATTATTATGAATGTTGAAAACATTTGTGTACAATTTATTTCAGGATTCTTTGATAAATAGAAAGTTCAAAACAACAGCATTTATCTGAAATAGAAATCTATTGTAACATTATACACTACCATTCTGAGTAAGAGTTTAGTTTTTTTGTTGCTGTTTTGTTTTTTGAAAGAAATTAATACTTTTATTCACAAAGATGCCTTATATTGATCAAAAAACACAGTAAGACATTTATAACGTTACAAAATCTTGAAAAAAAACTGTTTTCAACATTCATAATAATAAGAAATGTTTGTTGAGCAAATAATCATATTATAATGATTTCTGAAGGATCATGTGACACTGAAGACTGGAGTAATGATGATAAATTCAGCTTTGACATCACAGGAATAAATTACACTTTACCATATATTCACATAGAAAACATTTATTTTAAATTGTAAAAATATTTCGCAATATTACTGTTTTTACTATTTTGGATCAAATAAATCCAGCCTTGGTGAGCAGAAGAAACTTATTTTTTTTTAAAAAACAAAACATACAGATCTAAAACTTTTGAACGGTACTGTAGGTCTAAAGTCTTTATGTAAAGAAAATGTATAGTCAGATTACTTTTAAATTAAACGTGATTTTGTGAATAAGCTACAAACAATACATTCAATCATGAAGTCTCCTCACATGCATTCTCTATAGTTCCCTCTGTCACATTCCTCATTGATATTCAGGGGAGGAGTCGATGACGCCTCAGGTGTGAATCTCAGCATTATTCATGATGGTCCACACCCTCCCCGCATACAGCCATTCTCACAATAAGTGTCTTACAGAAGTTAAATGACTATATTGTTTTGTATGAATGAGTGATCAAAATGGTTTTCACATTGTTTTGAAGAAAAAACTCTAGACAACAACATCCAGTTCTGAAAAGCCTTGTGAACAAATGTTTAAAGTGTGTTATATGGCCTGATTTCAGTGATTTAACATTTTAGTTTTTTCAAAAACTACGCATAAACATTATTTTCTCAAAACTACAAACTTTTATGTACATGTTGCTCACATATTACTGTAGCCCTGTTTGTGCTGAATACAGTGTAATCAGACTTTAGCCATTAATATGCTTTAAAGCAACTGAAAAAAAAACACAAATGTCAGAGCATGTCAAACTTCTTCAGGGCCACAAAATATCCTTAGGGTCCAGAGGGTTAACTCTAAAATTTACATAGACCCCACCCCCGTTAACACGCAACAAAGACCATGTTGAGAAGAGGAAGAATTGTTCTAGTAGAGCACATTTAGAAGTCTGCTCAAGCTGTGCACAGTGTGCAGTCGTCGAGGAAGAGTGCAGAAAGAGCGATTCAAAAACAACACGCTTGAAACAGGAGGAAAACACTACAATAGATGGCAAAATTGACGAGCGTTTGTGCGAAGTTTGTGCGTTGTTGTTTCTTCTGAACTGTGTTGCAATGGTTGATCCACTACTTTTCTTCTTCGATCCTGCTGAGTGAATGTCCTGTTGATGACACAACTCAAGTGCTGCCCTCTGATGTCTGGTAGAGTATAAAATTTTTTTTTACTGCGCATGTGTTGAACTCGGCCATCCGCGGTTGCGTATACTTTGAAAGCTGTGTGGACACTACCGCATGCGAGACGCGTCCGGACGCGGAAATTTAAGTATACCCGAGGCTCACATAGTCACTTCTAGGAGTGTGAAAAAGGATTTCCAGACCCTTTCCAGACCCAAGAGATGAATTGATGAATTGAGGACCTTGATTTTTTCAAGCAGTATTAAATGGCTTCTGGTAGTCCAAATTTGCGGAAGACAAGATTAACCATCATCTTAGCTGTTTCCATGGCTGTAGGAAGACACTTGAGGGGCATGAGGTGGCAGGCTTTAGAAAACCTACCAATGATGACCAGAACACAGGTATATCTGTCTAATGGTGGTAAGTCCATGATAAAATCCACTCTTAGGTGTGACTAGGGCTGATGAAGAACGGCAGCGGGAGGAGCCAGATGGAAGATGGCGTGGACTTTTGGACACTGCACATTCCTTGCATTCTTGGACGAACCTTTCCACCTTTACATCCTGTGCCATGACGGGCCACCAGAAGCGATCTCGTAGCAGCGAGAGGGTTTGATTGGTGCCAGGGAGGCCAGTGCCCAAGAAGGAATGAACTGATTCCATCAGAGGGATGCGTTGAGTTCTTGGAACGTAGGTGTGACCCAGTGGGCGCCCCGGCAGAGTGGGCTCAGAGGCATTGGCTTCAGAGATCCTTTCTATAAGATTGGGGGAGATTACAGGCTCAGGATTATCAGGAGCTTCATCAGGAGTGTGGAGAAAAGAGAGGGCATCTGCTTCACATTCTTGGACCCTAGATAATAGGACATGGAAAAATCAAAACTGATAAAGAAAAGGGCCCATCTGGCCTGTCAGGGGACTCCAGATTACGATGTCCAAATGCCCTGCCTTTCAGGAAATTGGTGAGTAGAGCTGCGATGGAACTGTAATTCTTGATAAACCAACGATAGAAATTGGAAAACCCTAGGATACGTTGCAACTCTTTAATAGTGGAGTGAGTTGGCCAGGAATGTACTGCTTCCACCTTCCCCTCATCCATCTTGATACCATCTTTACTGATTTACTGATATGGTTTCGTCTTCTGTAACAGAATACCAGAGTCAGAGATAGGATTATCGGCAAACCCAAACAGGTATTTTTTGAACAGATGGAATGCACAGATACGTGTGAGTAATAGCGAAGTCACAGTTATTGATGACCGATGAATAGTGAATAAAGTGCTTTCCTTTTACCAGCTAGCTTGGGATGAGATGATGACCGGTGAGTGGAAGAGACTGGAGAACACACTTCTTGGATGGTAGGAACAGGTGAGTAATGGAGCAGGAAACAGGTGAGGAAATACAAGTACGTAATTGGAGAGTCTTACTAGGAGAACGCTGGAGGAATACGAAGAGATCAGGTAAGGAGTCAGTAATCCACATTGGAGACCAGATGATGAGTGCCTGAGAAGTGCGTACTCTTATACTGTGGTTGATGAGTGAGCTGATGAGGGACAGATGCAAGTGCAGTTTATTTTAGTGATGGGACAGTTGATACCGGGGCTCTGATGCTCCGATGCAGTTTTCAAAGCACTATTGTATCACACACCGTACCGATGCTTGTATCAAAATGACAATGCCACGTGATTGATGACGTTTGAAGCTTCGAACGTCATACAGTATCGGAAGGTCGGGACAGCTAGTTTGAAAAAATTGGTGCTTTGTGACCCCACCCGATGCATAAAAGGGAAATGCTTATCCCGTCACTTCGAGGGCTGTCAGTAGGAGATCAAGACACGCAAATTACTGTATCTTGAGAGAGCGAGAGAGAGAGCGAGAATAGTGGTACACGAGGAGAAAAGAGAGGTCGATCCATAGTTTGGGAGCGTTTCGACATGGAATCCCCTTCTAAGGTAGGCTAATGCAATAATAATAATAATAATAATAATAACTCTTCTTCTTCTTCTTATTATTATTATAGTAGACTGATCATGATGTGTTGTATATGTATGAGCAATTAAATTGTTTTAGTAGATCTGTTAATCTGCTAATAATTGTATTAATGTTTATATTTTTCGAGGTTTGATGCTTGTTTAGTACTCAAAAATTGGTGTACAACAACAACAATGCGTCCTCAATGTTGAGGCATCTTAGGGCTAAGCATGCAGATAGCCCTACACCTCCACCCAATGCTGCAGGTGCTGCAGCAGAGCCTACTTACAGTAAGTAGCTTAACTTTTATTTCTATATATATATATATATATATAGTGGGGAGAACAAGTATTTGATACACTGCCGATTTTGCAGGTTTTCCTACTTACAAAGCATGTAGAGGTCTGTAATTTTTATCATAGGTACACTTCAACTGTGAGAGACAGAATCTAAAACAAAAATCCAGAAAATCACATTGTATGATTTTTAAATAATTAATTTGCATTTTATTGCATGACATAAGTATTTGATCACCTACCAACCAGTAAGAATTCCGGCTCTCACAGACCTGTTAGTTTTTCTTTAAGAAGCCCTCCTGTTCTCCACTCATTACCTGTATTAACTGCACCTGTTTGAACTCGTTACCTGTATAAAAGACCCGTCCACACACTCAATCAAACAGACTCCAACCTCTCCACAATGGCCAAGACCAGAGAGCTGTGTAAGGACATCAGGGATAAAATTGTAGACCTGCACAAGGCTGGGATGGGCTACAAGACAATAGGCAAGCAGCTTGGTGAGAAGGCAACAATTGTTGGCGCAATTATTAGAAAATGGAAGAAGTTCAAGATGACGGTCAATCTCCCTCGGTCTGGGGCACCATGCAAGATCTCACCTCGTGGGGCATCAGTGATCATGAGGAAGGTGAGGGATCAGCCCAGAACTACACAGCAGGACCTGGTCAATGACCTGAAGAGAGCTGGGACCACAGTCTCAAAGAAAACCATTAGTAACACACTACGCCGTCATGGATTAAAATCCTGCAGCGCACGCAAGGTCCCCCTGCTCAAGCCAGCGCATGTCCAGGCCCGTCTGAAGTTTGCTAATGACCATCTGGATGATCCAGAGGAGGAATGGGAGAAGGTCATGTGGTCTGATGAGACAAAAATAGAGCTTTTTGGTCTAAACTCCACTCGCCGTGTTTGGAGGAAGAAGAAGGATGAGTACAACCCCAAGAACACCATCCTAACCGTGAAGCATGGAGGTGGAAACATCATTCTTTGTGGATGATTTTCTGCAAAGGGGACAGGACGACTGCAATGTATTGAGGGGAGGATGGATGGGGCCATGTATCGCGAGATCTTGGCCAACAACCTCCTTTCCTCAGTAAGAGCATTGAAGATGGGTCGTGGCTGGGTCTTCCAGCATGACAACGACCCAAAACACACAGCCAGGGCAACTAAGGAGTGGCTCCGTAAGAAGCATCTCGAGGTCCTGGAGTGGCCTAGCCAGTCTCCAGACCTGAACCCAATAGAAAATCTTTGGAGGGAGCTGAAAGTCCGTATTGCCCAGCGACAGCCCCGAAACCTGAAGGATCTGGAGAAGGTCTGTATGGAGGAGTGGGCCAAAATCCCTGCTGCAGTGTGTGCAAACCTGGTCAAGAACTACAGGAAACGTATGATCTCTGTAATTGCAAACAAAGGTTTCTGTACCAAATATTAAGTTCTACTTTTCTGATGTATCAAATACTTATGTCATGCAATAAAATGCAAATTCATTACTTAAAAATCATACAACGTGATTTTCTGGATTTTTGTTTTAGATTCCATCACTCACAGTTGAAGAGTACCTATGATAAAAATTATAGACTTCTACATGCTTTGTAAGTGGGCAAACCTGCAAAATCGGCAGTGTATCAAATACTTGTTCTCCCCACTGTATATGTATGTATGTATGTATGTATGTAACGTGTAACATGTGGACATCAATTAACACTGAGGCTTAAATGGCTGTAACATGCCAGTATGTGACCTCAGAGTGGAAGCTCTCATCCATCCTTCTGGGTGTGGCCAAGTTCCCCAAGACCCACACAGCAGCTCACATTGATGGGGTATCTCAGGTATCTCTGGAAAAGTGAGCTGCATGATCACTGATGGTGCAGCAAACATTGTGGCTTGTTGAAACTTTAAAAATCCGCCATGCACACTGCTTCGCCCATGGTCTCAACTTGGTGGTGAAGAAGGCCATTGATTCAACCCCTGACTTAGAAGACCTCCGTACCCGAGGGCGCAAGATCGTGGGTCACTTCAGATCCAGCACCACAGCTAAGGACAGGCTGTCACAGTTCCAGCACCAGATGGGTAGGCTTCAACATAAGCTGATTCAGAAAGTAGAAACAAAATGGAACAGAATCTTCGCAATGTTTCAGCGGCTGTATGAGCAGCGAGAGCCTCTAGGAGCAGTCCTCCCCACAAGATCAGAGCGGTCACCTTTCACAGCTGAGGAGTATGATTCTATGAATCAGTGCCTTGGGATTCTTGGGCCTTTCCACCAAGCCACGGTGGAAAAAGGAAGACGTCAAAATTCAAATAGACCTGCAGATGTAACAAAGGCGGTCTTCTGGATACTCTCTGGTTCCATTTCCATTTGCCAATAGCCAGACTTAAGGTCAAGTGTACTAAACACTGTCGCTCCATGTATTGATTCCAGAATATCCTGGATTTGAGGTATTGGGTAAGCATCCAGGTAGGTTTTTACATTTAAGCCACGCTAGTCCACACATAATCTTGACTCCCCATCCTTTTTGGGCACTACTACTACCTACTGGTGAAGCCCATGGAGAAATTGATGGACGGATGATTTTCTTGTCTAACAGCTCTTTGATCTCTGCATCAACTGTTGTTTTTCCCTTGACATTCTATAAGGTCTTTTTCTCACTGGTACTTCATCAGTTGTAATGATTCGATGTTTGACTATGCTTGACTGACCTATTGCATGTGTACACACTGTTGGCCATTCCAGCATCAGCTCTTTCAGCGACTCTTTGTTCCGTTGCTCGGTATCAGTTTTTTGGACAAGCTGATGTATGGATTGTAGAGTTTTGTCTGAAATACCCAGAGTTGATAAAGCAAGATAGAAGTGTACTGTTGAACCAGATTCCTGATACAAAAAAGAAAAAGTTGCATCTTCATCAGCACCTTCCAATGGTGGCAGTCGATATTGAGATCTTCTGAAGTCAAGAATGATCCCAGAGGCCAACATAAAATCCATACCAAGAATAATAGGTACCGTCAGATCCGCATCTCTCATAACATACAAAGTCAGGTCCTTTGTTCTCCCTTGAAGTTCACATTCCCACTCTAGCTTTCCTATAGCAGTCTGTCTCTGACCATTAGCTAGTAAAAAAGATTGTCCTTGGCTAGGTTGGCATAGTTCTTGTTGTCGTAATTGTTTCCAGCAAGATTGTTGAATCAGGGATAAGGTACTACCAGTATCAATCATTGCTTGAAAATATCTACCACGTATAATGATAGGGAGAGTGATCATCTCTGGTTGAACAACACTTTTTCCAGCTTGCATGACTCTTGTGTTAGCTGGAAAAGATTTAGGCACAGTTTCTCTAGAAGAATTGGCTTTCCTCTTTTGTGTCTCTGCGCTGACTTGACTCCAGTATCTTCTGGATTCATCAAAGTCTCTTTCAATTTGCATGCCTATTCTCACAAGTTCATCCACGTCTCTCACAGTTCCTCTGAGTAGACTCGCTAGCCGGGGATTGCAGTTTCGCAAAATGCCATGCACAATTTCTCTTTCAGGCATATCTTTGTTCCTTCGAATACACAAAGCTCGATAATGGTAAGCAAAGTCCCTAATACTTTATTTTGCACCCTGTTTTCTTTCAAGTAATCTTCTAGCTGCTTCCTCTTCATAATCTTCACTTAGAAAAGATCGCAAGAATATTTTTTTGAACTGCTTCCAAGTCTGCACATTCCTCTTCTCTGCCAGCCACCGATCTTTAGCACTACCTTTTAGCACTGACGTAAGAGAAGCAAATATCTCATAATCACAGAGAGGTCGGATGGCAAAGTATTCTTCACATCTTTCTATAAAAGTAACTGGATCTTCTTCACTGTTACTAAAATTTGGAAAGTCTACTTTCACTGGAGGATGCCTATCAGAGATCTGGTAACAGGCTGGAAGTACTGGATACACACCTTCAGAGATTGCTCTTGGACGGAAACTAAAGGGACCACTGGAAAGAGCTATTCATCGACCACCTGATCCTAATAGTCCTACTTACGTAGTAATAGAAAGACAAGAAAGCCTGGTCCGTTTGGTAAAGGAGAATGTAGAAAGAGCTCAGTCCAAACAAAAATGCTACTATGATCAGAAAAGAAAACAGACAAACTTCCAAGTAGGAGATATAGTTTGGGTCCGAGCTCATCCATTATCCAAGGCAGATGATGGAGTTATGGCCACATTGTCTGCAAAATGGAAGGGTCCCACCAAAATTGACAAATCTTTAGGACCTGTGAGTTATGCCGTTTCATTTATTGATGATCCTGGACATGTTGACACCTTTCATGTACAGAACTTAAAAACTTACCATGGGTATGTCAACCCTTCTCCTGAGGGGAGGGATATGTAACAGTCTTCCAGCCTGTTACCAGATCTCTGATAGGCTGCAATTTCATTCCTCACCATTAGGGGGCGATCTAGTGATGCTGGGGTTAGATAAAGTTAATTGACCAGTAGAGGAAGAAAGTATGGCTACCTCTCAGGGAGCATGCCAACATGCCTTGCTGGCTGTTGTTTACAAAAGTCCTTGTTGGGAAACGGTTGTTTTCACGCTCAACTGTAAGTAACTTTTATTTTCAGTTAATTGCTGAAGAGATGTATGTTGAGGCCAGTTTATTTGTAAAAGAGGCTGAACTGTAATTTCTTTTGTTTGATTTAATGCAGATAATTAACAGAAGTTTTTTTGTATGTTTGTAGAAGGACTTTTCTTATTCTCTATATGCTCAATGCATTTTTATGTCAGCTTTGTGGATCTGGATGGGATTGTTACCACATCTGATGGCTATGGACTAAAGATCCTGCTCAGAGGAACTCTTTTGTGGAAATCAGCGAAGTCAGGAGGAACCATAAGGTTGTTCATGGATTGCTTTTTCATTGGATATCATTGTCATCGGACAGGCAACTCTGGACATCATAGTAACAGATAAGACATTCTCTGACTCTTTAACTCTTGCACGCAGCTTGCCTTACCCAATATGAAAAACGCTATAGTCTGAGTGATATGTTGCTGGAATGTAATCTCTGAGATGCGTATGTCATGTTGTGTATTTTGTTTTCTTTTTGGTGCTGTTTGTTTGGGGTGCAGAATTAATATGGTTTCTTTGAGATGAATTTGGTTTGGGGTTAATATAAAACCAAAGAAAGAGTTTGTGGCTGCCTTATTTACTAAGTGGTTTAAAATATGTTGTTTATGACCCTCCCTAAAATCAGATGTATAACCAGCGTTTGTTCAAAGTAACACGTGCAGTTATACACACATCCATGCATGAGATGCAAAACAACAACTGCTATAAATGAGTCTTGAAAATGTATAGCTTTGCTACGGTGGTGGGATTGCAGTGCTAATCAGTCACTTGTGCACAGAGGCAAAAGGTCAATAAGATGACCGCCCTGCCATGAATCACCCAACAATGAGAATCCTGCTCACTTCAAATAATACCAAACAAGCTTTGATTCGTTACAGTTGTATCTGAATAAATGCCACAATCTTGGAGGCTCATTGCAAAATGCATTTTCACAACATTCATTTTTGGTGGTAAATATTTCAAAGGGAGAGTACATTTTAAAGTGTGTTAAAACAATGTTCTGAAGATATTTCTGTGTGTAATGTGAGCAGGGATGAAGCGGAGTGAGAATCCAAATGCAGCATGAACGATTTAATAACAAACAACATCAACAGTCGATCCAAGAACAAGGGTATCCAAAAACAGGCAGGAGCGCAACGACCGACAAACAACAGCTGGTATATATACACAATACGTATGAGCAGGGATGAAGCGGAGAGAGAATCCAAATGCAACACGAACAATTTAATAACAAACAACGTCAACAGAAAATCCAAGAAGACAAGGAGGAGCGCAACGACCGACAAACAACAGCTGAAGCACTGGGGTATATATACACAAAGGGAAACAAGGTTAACACGATAACAAGGGGTGTGGCTAATGGGAAACACCTGGGAAGACTAATCAACATGAAAAACTACAAAGAACTACAAAACATGGCACAAGACAGGAAATAACAAAAGAGTCCACAAACACACAGGGAATTTGACACTACGTATACTTAAAATGTTGAGTGCATTCATGTCAAATATATTATGAAATTATTTTAAAGTGTTTATTACCTTTTGATATTGATATTTCTGCTGACATTGCCTCTCTATCATCTGTCAATGCTATGCAGAGCTGCAGCATATGAAAAGGACTTCACTCTTTAATGCTGCACTTCTATAAAGATCAAGTGCTGTTTCCACTTGTACTGAGCTTCTCTTCCTGGCACGAGGTCATGGAATAAATGAGCCAGAACTCTTCTGAAACAGATGATGCTGACACTGGACCACTTTTTCTCCTCATCCTTCCTATGTCTTTTGGGCAAGAGAAACAAACTATGTCTTTCAATGGGAGGATTTCAGTATTTCTTTTGAAAATTTGTGCTCCAAATTTGCAGTCTTCTCATTTCAGCTTTGCCTTTAATTACTTGCTTGTCTTCTTATTGGAAAGAAAAATATGGCTTGGAAGGGTTTATGGGGGCAAAAAAGGGCTGACCTGTTTTATCTGTGTAATGATGACAAAATGGAATGTTAACTGATGATTAGCAGAAATGGTAGCAGTTAATTAGTTGGTTCTTCGTTTATCGTTCCATTTGCACATTTTGGGGAGCAATTGTTATTAATTAGGGCTATCAAGCTGAAAGGGCCGAGGTGGAACCTTACAGCCAAGTAAATCATGGTGCAATGAAAAGTCCATTATCCTGTCCTGTACTGCTGGCCCGTGAGCCGTGATCTATACGCTTTATCTAAAAGCAGAATCGGGCTGAAAAAAAAGTACAGGATGTAAATGACAGGCTTTGATGAGGTATTTTCCTGCTTCACTTCTTGTATGATAATAACCTTGTGCAATAACATGTATCCATTTGGTGTTGATGCGTTAAATACTGTGAATTACAATCAAGCCGGAGATGGAAACATGTTGTGAAGTTTTATTTTAAAAAAATATGTTCATAAAATAAGCACATTTCACTATGGGTGTAAAGATAGCATTAGTGTTCAAAATGAGTGTTTTACCAGCGGCCAGCATAAAAACCTATGTTGTCTATGGAGCAGTTAAAGAGCTTGTGGACGCCAAACCCAGAAAATCAATTAAATAAATGAGAAAAATGACTCCAGTGGAGCAAATATGAGCATTAAAATAATCAAATAACTTTAAAGGAAATCAATCATATAATTTAAAGAGTAAACAGCCTGAATCTTTTCACTCTCCCTTGTGGTTTACAGGAACAGAGGTCTTTTATTTGGCCATTGATATTTCGCTAGACTTGGAGATTTTGCGGTTTAAAAAAAAGAACAACGAATGGGCTCCAGTTCTGAGCTCTTTATTAATTTCAGCAGAGAGCTTCAAGAGTTTGCATGGATTTTCCTTAGGAGATAAAGATGCTCAGTATTTTCTTGTTAATGTTAATAGAAATCGTCAACTTATATTCTGTGCTTCTACTATGAAGGGCTTAGTTATCTTAAGTTTTAAGTTAAAATTTGAGTATTTCAACATAGTAAATGAGAACCATAACTGAAATCACTATGATTGATAAACAGATATGATTCTGAGTTAGGATGTTTCTGTAATCCGGCTACTGTTATACGCCATAAGTGAAACCACTGCGCCATCATATTGTGAGATAACGACCCAAGTGTTGATTAATTTAATTGAACAATACATATAAATAACACTCAATTCCAATGCAAACTGTCATGCTAGTTAAAAGCTACAGAACTGACATTACGACAGCGATACTTTATCTATGTCCATCACAAAATGACATCGCACACTGATGTACCTGGTCATTTTAAAATTAATTTAATTCTAAAAAATGCAGTTTATCTTTGATCAAAAAAGCAGGAAGCACAAGCTTTTGTATCAGGTTGTTGTGTTGAAACACCAGAACAAGAGAAAATCTATAAAGTGTCAAGAAGAACACAGTCGAACAGTTGAAATGGACATTAACACAAAGGGCAGTAGAGGGGTGCAGGTTCCTTTGAGATTTTCCTATGGGGTTTTTCAATTTATGAGTAAAATAAAGCCTGTGGTAAAAATAACTTGATGATAATTTGAAGTTTTGATCTACAACGTACACGGCACGCACACACACTCACACCCCAAGCTGTCAAAATTTGTGTTGGGTGTGTGAAATTTACATCATAGAATAAAAATGTCCTGGCACGTGTTGTCTAACGTGTTGAGTTTAGAATGTCTCTAAATGCTAATCCCAATGCATCTTTTTCATTATCTATGTGGATGTTAAAATCACCAACAATTAGGACTTTATCTGCAGCTAGTATGGAAGCCCGTTTCCGCCACTAAATAAAAAAATAAAAAGAGTAATTGCGACTTTTTATCTCACAATTGCATGATATAAAGTCAGAATTGTGACTTTAATTCACGCAATTGCGAGTTTATATATCCCAGAATTCAGACTTTATAACTCACAATTGTGAGATAAAAAGTCACAATTACTCTTTTTATTTTTTTATTTAGTGGTGGAAACGGGCTTCCATACGCTAGTATTAACTTTTCTAGAAAATTAGCAAATCCAATAGATCCACAAAACAAACCTGCAACAATCTAGACACTTGATAATATACTCCTTGTACGTAGTCGCCCGCAAAGACTTGTGGATTTGTGTGCATTCAGTGCATCCTCAATTTCAACTACACATCGGCTAATTTCATGCATCCTTTGTAATTGTGTTCTTGAGTACTGGAATTGAACTTTGGCATTGATGATGAAGCAGAACAGTGGTTCCCATCCCTGGTCCTGGAGTATCCCCAACACTGCACACTTATCCAGATACATACATTCATTTCAAAACGCCCTCCATCCACACCAGCGTTTTCGAGCATTTTCCAAAAGTTTAAGACGTTAAAGTGGACCTATTATGCAAAATGGTAAAAATCCCCTCACTGATTTTTCCCAAGTCAAAAGCAGTCTCTTCAAACATGCTGATTCAAAGGACGTCATTGTAGTCAGAAGCCCCGCCCACAACCAAAAAGGCATTACAAGTGTTGGTTTTGGGATAAACCAAAGACTTCCGCCATCTGAGGACATCATGGTTAAATTTCATTTTCGAAGGTAACGTCCCGAAATATATCTATCAGAATTATCGTAAATATGAGTTTCATAGTTAAAAATTGCACATGGACGCCCTTTGGAGTCGCACACTTGAATGCGAAGAGCTTGTAATCACAACTTCAGAAGTGGGAATTATGAAATTTCTGATAGCACATGAAGGCACCAGGAGACCAGAGCTATGTCGTTATTTTTATCCCGCCATGCTCGCCATCTGCGTAACTCATAAACTCACATTTATTATGCACAGTACAGTCAGATGACAGATGACTGAACATATAAGGCTGAACACTGCTACTAACAGTTTCTGACATTTTCAGTGCGTGAGATTGTCCTGTTTTGTTGTTGCCGGTATGCTGGAGCATGAGCTCTTGAAGCTCCGCCCTCTTCTGGAAAGGGGGCCGGGAGCACCAGCTCATTTGCATTTAAAGGGACATGCCCAAAAACTGTGCGTTCATTTATTGATAGGCTGCTCACCCCCCAAAAGTGGCAATTTTAACATGCTATAAAAAATTATCTGTAGGGTATTTTGAGCTAAAACTTCACACACATTCTGGGGACATCAGAGACTTATTTTACATCTTGTAAAAAGGGGCATAATAGGTCCCCTTTAAATCTTCTTACTGCACATGCGTAAAACGTAATAAAACCTCACTCAGATGATACCAAGAGACCAGACATAATAAAGTTATCATGCTTTTCTTCTGGCACAATCACTTTATTAGCAAAATCTCTCACCACTCACTGCTGCGCTCAGGTCGCACTCAGTCACGACTCTATGTGTGGTCTAAAGTTGCTTTCATGTTTGCTTTGATTGCTTGCTCTGAACTAGAGTTTGATTGCTCCCCCCTTGCTCCGCTTGTCTCTGTTCACATTATATTATTTGGGTCCGAACCGCAGTACGTTTGCAATCAAACTGCAGACGCGTGCTTATGTTGCTAGGTAACGGCTGTGAAGAAAACGCTAGAAAGGATAGAGTTGCTCATATCACTTATGTTGTTCTTTTTTTTAAACCTTTGGTTTTGTTTCCAAAGCATTAGAGCATAACAGTACTTGTGTCTATCTGCCGCAAAACTCCTAAAGAAGAGTCCATTTGTGCTGAAGGCGAGCAGAAATGAGATATACATCGTCACTGCTTGCAGTGCGTCAGTCACACTTGTCAGGAACGTAAGAGAGGACACACACAAACACACAGTTTTATAGAATCATATGCCACCAATAGCGATTCACTTCCGTGATTCCAGGGGGCGCACCAAAGCTGCTAGTGTGAAAGCACCAGAAGAACAATTGCCCTCATGTTTTGCTGCAATTGAGAGAAAAATGTTCTGTCATTTTTTCAGGAATGTTATAATAATGTGTATTCAAAAAGCGTCTTAGAGAAAAAGTTTTCAAATGTATCCAGATTATAGACGTAGCCTTAGATGTCTCTCTTATCTGACACACTCTTATCTTGGTCATTTTCACAAAAGTTTCATGGCCCCCAGAATATCTTGTTGTATGAATATCTGAACATGCAATATATCAAAAGAAAGAACCTCTGCTTTTAAACAGTTTTATTCTAGCTTCATGCATTGTTTTTTATCAACACTTGAATGTGGGTAAGTTTAATAAAAAAAGCTCAACATTTGCTCAACATTTTGAGCAAAAAGCTGAGAACATTGCGTTTTTGTCAAAGACTACATCCAGATGGGATTCAGAACGATGATCAAACACAGATGGAGTCGATCGAGTCCATCAACACCCCAAAGCTTCTCAGTCCTAGAGCTCGTCCTGGGGCAACATTTCATTCAGTAACATTAGCCAGTTTTGATTTATATGATGTTTATTGTTGATGATCGCATTATTTTTCATATGCATCTGCTTACATATGAGATGGCTCGTTTCTGCTTCTTCTTCTCCTGTGTTTTGATCTGGAGATTCTGTACTCGTTCAGGAGATGCGTAATAGCGCCCCCTACCGTATAACAGTGGAAACACGGGAAGCCGTAAAATCTCGTCAATGGCAGGGAAAACTTTCAATTATGTTCTAATGCTGAATAGTGATGATAACTAATTTTATATCCAGTAATAAAAAAAAAAAGAAGTCTAATTTAATAGAGGCATCAGTATTAGTAGTGGTATCAGTGATAATGCCCTTAATTCATAGTACTTACTAAAAAGATACCATTAAGCAAATTTCTAAATATCAATTATTTAAATACTGGCTTTATGTTGTTTCTACATTTGAGATCTTATGTGAAAATATATTTATGATTATATATTTTAATGTTAGTTGGGATTAATTGTGATAAATTACAGTAATGTGTGTGATTTATTTAGATTTTTCCATCGACAGCCCTAAATGCTACTTCATATTTTGATTGCTGTCCCACTGTGATCATGGTGAAATATGAAAAATGTCTTTCAATATGCTTCAGCATGAAGTTATACTTTTTCAGAGTTATGTTTATGGAAATAATACAAATATTTGTCGTAAAAATCAATTTCTTGACAGCTGAATAGTGATAGCACTTACTGGGACATTTTTTTTCTGTCCCAATCTAGCCTGGGACCTAAATTAAGATTGACACCCCCAGTTTAACCCATTTTGAAGAAGAAATTAGTGCAAAATCCACAGGGTTAGGGTTTGGCAATTTATTCTGGGAAACTAACCTGGGCAGGGGCAGGCTAACTGTCAGTCAGATCCACATCAGGGTCTAACCATGGCCAAGATTAGTTCACCAGAACAGCAGGCTTAAATTTAGTGACGCATAAAAGATACAATAATTGTAAAAATGGACATTTCACATGTCAGTAAGTAAAAACTCAAAGTGGAAGGTGCCTCCTACTTCTATTTACACTAATAATGTGAGCCTGCTGGCTAGAATCTATTTATATGCCTCTCTGTTTCTCTTCCATTTCAAACGCTCTGTTAATCTCTCTGTATGAATGCTTACTCAAGATGATGAAATTGGGCCCAATGAGCTAGTCCTCTAGTGCCCGCTATAAAGCTCATTCATCTTTATTTGATACTTTGTTGACATGGGGTACAGGGCAGATGACAGAGGTTAAGTCAGTGAGTGACCGTTGCCTACTCATTTGGCCTTTCATGTTCCCTCCTTTTACCATCTTCCTGCCGGAGAGAGGCCGTGCTGAGAGGTTGAGGGGGATCTGATGTCAATTTCACGGGGCCACAAACTGGAACATCCAATATCGTTGATGCTCAACACACTTATGCCAGTATAGGGTTAGCTGGTATGTTGTTTAAATTTGAAAGTTCTAGCATGCTTTATATGAAGCCGATTCACTTAAATTATTTAATTATTTTGAGATTCTTAAACTTCTGACCTAGGCTGAGACTGCATTTATATAGAAATGGTATGACAAAATTAAAATCAGCAAGAGCAGAAAAAAATTATGCAATTGTTCAAATATTCCTGTAGTGGCATAGTGCAATTTGAAGCTAGTAAATATAGTATAGAAATCTAGATTTTCATGGTAATGCTTCGGTAATGTATTACTACATTACACATTACTTAGTATTACATATTATATAATGCTGAGATTATTAATTAAACATTTTAAAATGAGTTAGAAATGTCATGAAAGTTTACATATATTCTTCTGACAGTTCTTCTGAGAATATATATATATATATATATATATATATATATACACTATATTGCCAAAAGAATTGGGACGCCCCTCCAAATCATTGAATTCAGGTGTTCAATCACTTCCATGGCCACAGGTGTATAAATCAAGCACTAGGCATGCAGACGCTTCTACAAACATTTCTGAAAGAATGGGTCGCTCTCAGGAGCTCAGTGAACTCAAGTGTGGTACCGTGATAGGTTGCCACCTGTGCAATAAGTCCATTCCTGACATTTCCTCACTACTAAATATTCCACGCTCAACTGTTAGTGGTATTATAACAAAGTGGAAGCAATTGGGAACAACAGCAACTCAGCCACGAAGTGATAGGCCACGTAAAATCACAGAGCAGGGTCAGCGCATGCTGAGGGTCACAGTGGGCAGAAGTCACCAACTTTCTGCAGAGTCAATAGCTACAGACCTCCAAACTTCTGTGGCCTTCAGATGAGCTCAAGAACAGTGTGTAGAGAGCTTCATGGAATGGGTTTCCATGGCCGAGCAGCTCATCCAAGCCTTACATCACCAAGTGCAATGCAAAGCGTGGGATGCAGTGGGGTAAAGCACGCCACCACTGGACTCTAGAGCAGTGAGACGTGTTCTCTGGAGTGACCAATCGCGCTTCTCTGTCTGACAATCCCATGGACGAGTCTGGGTTTGGCGGTTGCCAGGAGAACGGGACTTGCCTGACTGCATTGTGCCAAGTGTAAAGTTTGGTGGAGGGGAGATTATGGTGTGGGGTTGTTTTTCAGGGGTTGGGCTTGGCCCCTTAGTTCCAGTGAAAGGAACTCTTAATGCTTCAGCATACCAAGACATTTTGGACAATTTCATGCTCCCAACTTTGTGGGAACAGTTTGGGGATGGCCCCTTCCTGTTCCAACATGACTGCGCACCAGTGCACAAAGCGTCGGTCCATAAAGACATGGATGAGCGAGTTTGGTGTGGAGGAACTTGACTGGCCTGCACAGAGTCCTGACCTCAATCCGATAGAACACCTTTGGGATGAATTAGAGCGGAGACTGCGAGCCAGGCCTTCTCGTCCAACATCAGTGCCTGACCTCACAAATGCGCTTCTAGAAGAATGGTCAAAAATTCCCATAAACACACTCCTAAACCTTGTGGAAAGCCTTCCCAGAACAGTTGAAGCTGTTAGAGCTGCAAAGGGTGGGCCAACTCCATATTAAACCCTACGGACTAAGAATGGGACGTCATTAAAGTTCAGGTGCATGTAAAGGCAGGCGTCCCAAAACTTTTGGGATTTCAATATAGTGTATAGAGAGAGAGAGAATTAAATCAAAATGGTGCGTGGTCTGATTAACTGTTCATTTTCCTCATCTCTCAGACTTTCATTACACTGCTTGACAACACTGTCCAATTTATCATTTTTTTTGTTTGTTTGTTTGTTTTTGCCCACCTATGCACAAATGTGGAAAACTTCAATGCCCAAAAGTCTTTCTGGTTTCTGGTTTCTTATGTGTTATGATGTGCTCACCACTTCTCCCTTTACACACATATTGTTGACCACTGTTACAAGAATTGCTGCCTTATTAAGACTATGACATTAATTATGTCAATGTTTAATTTCAGCAATGTAGCAAGCCAGCTCATTGGCAATAGTTTCCGGCACATCTTAAAATAAAGAAGGTGCCTCTTACTGGTGGTAATTCTGTACAAGCCTCATATAATTATGTCACATTCAATACACAGGCTCAATATTAGCACTTAACGTGATATCTGAGACATTTCTCTCCACCACCCCTGCACCCCACTGGAGTGAAATCAAAATAAGAGTTCACTTTTCCAGTGAGGTATCGATAAGAGCTGTTCAATTAACCAGTCTACTTTGTACTATATGCAAAGCCTAAAATGATGTGATCTGTGGACAGTTATACTCTATAATGTAAGTGTGGACTAGGTCAAAAAAAATGTTTCTGTTTTATGTCAGCTGAAGAGCTAATCTTGAATTATAACTGGAGTCATTGTTTTTCAGTCCTGTGAATGGTTTCTGTCTGTTATCCTACTGTACCCTTCTGCCTGACCACATTCGGTTTATGTGGTATTCTAAACAAAGGGGCTGAGCCTTGTTTCATTTCAGATGTATGTGTAACCCCTCCGGTTCTACTTGCATTGCTCAGAGCAGGATTCGAACCTGCGCTTGGGAGTCGGGCGCGCTAACAAGGATGCTAAAGGCCGCAGTCTCCAGCGCCTTTCACAAGTGCGCCTCTTGAGGCCAGGGGAGTGAGGTTTACTCACACAGCTCTTTACTAGCCGGCCTCCGTTACATATGCCAGTAATACTCTTTTGTGTTCCCCCTTCATATAAATAACATTCGCATTTTCTTTTCTTCTGAGAGGACCGTCTCCTCTCCATTACAGGAAAAGCTCAGCATTTGAATGTTACACATAAGTTATATTCTTGTGGCTGTCCTGACTTTACTGAAGTGGTCTTCTCTGAGTTTCGCTCGGCTTGGCAGCCCAAAATTTGAAGCCCAAAAAAAAGTGCATCAATCCATTAAAAAAAAGTGCTCCATACGGCTCCAGGGGTCAATAAAGGTGCGTTACACTTTCTGCGTAAGTTGAATACACAAACCCATCGATTCGCTTCAGAAGGCCTTTATTAACCCCCGGAGCCCTTTTATGATGGATGGATGCACTTTTATGGGCTTCAAATTTTGGGCTGCCATTCACTGCCATTATAATATATAGCCAGGACATTTATTAATATAACTCTGATTGTGTTCATCTGAAAGAAGAATGTCATACACACCTAGGATGGATTGAGGGGGAGTAAATCATGGGGGAATTTTCATTTTTGGGTGAACTATCCCTTTAATGTAGTCAGTACAACATCACCTTTAATCTCTCTCACCTCGTTGTTACTCAGCTTTGTTAGTCATGTGTCCTTTGATGGTATGTTCGTTTTTACCCATTAGCTATAATAACACTAAAAAGCTGCTGTGAATGGCTGTTATGGGAGTTTCCATTCTCCAAGCAAAAATGTGGATGCTAACTATGAAGGGCAGAATCATCATCCAGTTGCAACAGCTAACACAATGTCCTAACCAGACTTCCTTATGCAACAATTCTATTTTAGAAAGTTTCTATTTCTGCGACGTCGTGGCTGGATCAACAACATACTGTCAAAACTAAATCCACAATGAGTGTCAACAAAACAGTGCTAGGCACAGACAAAATCAGACAATGAACTACTGAAACTAAGGACTATATATACTGTGGGAACTAATGATCTAAATAAGGAGCACATACAAAGTATGGCAAAGATAATGTCAAAGACAAAAGATACTGAAGCCCTATTGAGTAACAGCAGTGAAATACTTTTACTTGCTTTTTGGCAATATTATTGATTTGACTGCACTGACATTATTGGATGAGAACTGAACTGAGCTGGGTGGTCACATGACTGTTTTCTCCAGAGCTGCTTTATAGCTAAATTTAACTCATTCCATAATTGATCAACTTTACACAGTTACTGAACCAAACTGAATCAACATTGAACTGATTCCAACTGAATAATGACTGTTTACTATTGTCTTTTTACAACAGCTTTACAGCAGAATTGAATTCTGTTTGCATCAGTGAATCCTTATTTTCCAGTTTACCAATGTAAACCTGCTTTGAGACAATCGATTGCTTCGAGCACGCCACTATGGGCTGATCCATGGCTTAAATATAGAGTGGCACAAACACCAACCCCTTAGAATCTTTCTCTTTGGCCACTGGCTTCCTCCGCTTAAATAAGAAGCCCACAGAAGGCAAGTAGGCTCACTTCCAGTTGGCAAGAAGAGGAAGAAGCAGTGGAGCTGGGGAGTCAAGCAGGAGAATTACATTACACGTTCCTCTCACTATCCCGATTCAGCATCTTAACGCATTCTGTTCACCCGAGCTGATATCCGCACCTCGACTGAAGGCCGCAGCTTGGATTGGATGTTGGGGATGATCATGCAGAAAGAAAGTGCACTCCTGGTGTGGTGCTACTGAGAGGAGTCTGTAGAACACCATTCTGCATGAGCCAGCTTAAAAGAAAGCCCATTCAGAGCTGATGTTACCTCAACTCCTCTATAGCTCAGGGTGGAGAGGAAAGTCAATAGAGAATGCAGTGATAGTGGGATAAAAATACACAAAAGAAACTGAGCTTCCCTCTTCTCATTCACTCATACACTGTGTGCAACGGTCACCTGCTTCAAAGAAGCAAGCCGTACACAACATTATTCAACCACTAACCAGTCACGCAGACATGCGGGAAGCCCTCACAGGTATATCAGAGTGGTTTAAAGATAATCAAATTCGGCTACACACTCCAATTTCCTCACAGACTGCCCCATTTCAGCAGTGTTTTGCACAAGCCAGCACCAAACACAGCCCATTCAGTGTTTATGTTACATCCACCCCCCTCAAGGCGGAGAGGAAATGTCATGTTTTAAAATACACAAAAGATATCAGAAAGGGGGTTTCCTCCTTTTTATGCACTCTCGCATATATTGTGTGCAATGCCCGCAAACAACACAAAAGATTATTCAACTACTATCCAGCCACGCAGATGTGTGGGAAGCCCTGACAGGTGTGTAAGATTGTATTATAAAGACAATTGTGTGTGAATCTCAGAGGAAAACCTTCTGATGTATTTTCTGTATTTATAAGACAGTCGTTTGAGAATCTCCATGATGTGCACCTGACTCACATCGATAGCACTATGGACAGCACAGAGCTTTTACCAGAGGGGTGTAGAGATGGGCTTGGACTCCAGGTGAAAAATGTAAGCAACCAGGATTCGCAACTGTCCGGAACCACTTGCAGTGTATCTGGCACACAAAGCATTTCTGCCAGAAGTACAAATCCACCATGCATTCCTTTGTACAAATAACAGCAGTGATAGTCCTAGGGTTGTGTGCGCTTAGCTCATTTGTGACAACATCCAAGGCCCTTACGATTGTGGTTGGTCCTGGTAAGTCAGATATTTTTGCTCTCAGCGGTCCTGCTGAGAGTACGGGTGGACAGGGTTAAACGCCTGTTGCTGGTAGCCCCATGTTGGCTCTCTCAGGTATAGTTTTCGGACCTGGTCAGTTTGTTGGAGGGCCCTCCTTAGAAGATTCCCCTTAGGCCGGACCTGTTGTCTCAGGCCCAAGGCTCGATTTGCCAACCTCATCCAGAGTTGTGGAACCTGTGGGTGTGGCCTTTTTGTGCTGGACACTTTAATGAGCTCTGGTCTTTCTGCTGAGATAACGACACCATTTTAAGCTCTAGATCCCCCTCTACGAGGCAGCTGTATGCTTTCAAGTGGCAACTGTTTGTCTCTTGGTGTAAGCAGCATGGGTTGGACCCAGTTCACTGCCCTGTGGTTTCAGTGCTGAAGTTTCTGTTGTGCCATTTTTCAGCAGGAGCAGCCCCAGCCACTCTTGAAGTATTTGCAGCAGTGATGGCTGCTGAGCATGCGCCGGTGGAAGGTGTCTCTGTTTGGCAATATCTTTTGGTTTCATGTGAGGGGCAAGATGACTTAGGCCTTTTCGCCCTGTGTGTGTATGTTCATGGGACTTATCGGTTGTTCTGGAAAGAATGGCAAGCCATCCGTTTGAGCCAATAGCGTCTTGTTCCCTATTCAGAGAACCAAGGTTACCCACATAACCGAAACGTTCCCTTTCATAGGTTCACTCTTGTTGTGTAACGACTCAGACAGAAGGTATACAGTACAATAGTAAGAAGTTTATTGCAGCAATGCAAGGTAAACAGGTGCTGGTGAGTCAATAGTAAATGGAGAGATGAAATGGTAATTGTTTTACTGTCTTTGCAGATGCGGAGGAGATCGTGGACTTCTGGACTGGAGAGAGAGAGCACACACCTCAAGTTGATGCTGGTAAGTATGAAGGTAAGTAGCACACATGGAACACATACACACGGAGAAGACTGGGTGACGAGGAGAACAGGAACTTGGAGAACTCATAGGAGTATCGTCGCTGGGACATGGAATACAGGTAAGCAGTCCTTACTCAAAACGAGACCAGAACATGACTGAGCTTGAGGTGTGTGCTTTTATGGTGTGGAGCTGATGAGGGTGATTGCCGGAAGGTGCGGGTGATTGTGGAGTGTGTGCAAGTGGAAGCCAGGGAGGATGATGGGACATGTATTGCGGAGGAGGTGACAGAGCTGGTGACCCTTACAACTCTACACTGCGTTATGTTTTGTTTATGTGTCCGAGAGGGGCTGCCGCTTTTACTTTTGTTTTGTGTTTGTTTATTTTTGGATTAAAATTTGTGAAACCTTTGCCAGTTCCTGCTTCCTTCTTCACCTATTGACTAACCTTGTTACAACTTTATTTTACAGTCCTGTTCCCCATGTACATACTATGTACCGTATTGTTCCGAATATAAGACTATTTTTTTTTCTTGGAAATACATCTGAAAAAATTGGGTCGTCTTATATTCAAGGTCTTTCACGTGTCAATAATACACCCGCAACAATAGGGAGCGGCAAATACATGTAAAACAAGTGTGCCCCCCAGGACTGATAAATGCAGCGGAGTCATCAAACAACTCTCATTAAGCAGCCAAGAAATACGGCGTGTAACGGTGCGTGTCCACTCGCGTGGAGCAGAGCGAGAGCTTTTTCAGTTCATTCCTATGGAAATTTAGCTTCACACGCATGCGCGAGCATGAAGCTCAACTTCCATGGGAATGAAATTAAAAAGCTCGCTCTGCTCGCATGGATTAGCATTACGCCACAGAACAAGTCTTGCCCAGCGCTTGCCCTCCCACTTCAGGGAGAAACTGTCTTTTCAGCACTATGTGTTCTGCCTAAGGATAAAACACTCATATCCCTGGATCAGATAGGTAATGCGGATCAAACGCTTGTGTTTTTTGACATGCCAACATCTGTCACTGTACATAATAAGGTGAGAAATCAATCATTGTGAAATCTACTGGAAATGAGATCTTTGATATAAAGTGTTTATTTTTGTTGCTAGATTTTACCAACATTTACCATACTTTCGATATAAAAATTTAAATATCAAAAATATACAATATGAAAATATTATAAAAGACAAGATGGGACCAAAAGGTACATCTTGAAAAGGGGGGGTCGTCTTATAATCAAGGTTGTCTTATATTCGAAACAATATGGTACTTATTATAGTTATTACAATAACTGGGTAATAACTGCATACAAACCCTGAACCTACCCCTAAACCTATCCTTAACCCATGTAGTTACCTTATATTAACCAGTACTTTCTAAGGTAAGAACACATAAGTGCACATAGTGTAAAATAAAGTGCAACCGAAATAACTTAGCACCCCCATCCAAAAATTCTGGAGCCACCCCATGTATATTAATAACATTTGTTATTATATATAAACATTAAATATCCATCCATCCATTTTTCAAGACACTATGTAGGGTTTTCCTATGTAGGGTTGTGGGAATGCTGAAGCCTTAAACATTAAAAAAGTGCACTTGAATTAAATATATTCTCTGTATAGCCACACAGTAAAAATCTATATTTCTGCAGGCTTGTTGTATGAAGGGTAGGAGCTGTGTGGGGCTCACACAAAAGCACACATCCATCAGCAGGGACACAGCTGCCTTAACCAGGTGTCATTGTGAATTTGTGGACTGTATGAAATGGTAACTGGCTCAAAGACATTTAAGATTGCAGTATTTGAGCTCATATTAAACTGCCATGCCTGATTTCTGCAGCGCTGTCATGAAAGTGATGAGGTAGTCAGCTCTTTCACCTCAAAGCTGATGGTTCCTGTTCAATAAAGAACACAGAAACTAGAGCAAGCGTGTGTGTAACAACACTGTTTTACCATCAAAGACAGAAAGACAGAGACGACATATGGAGCAAATGTACAAAACATCGTTCTGGCTGTCAGATTAAATATTTAAGTTTTTCTGCTCTTCCTTTATTCTGATATTTGTGAAGTTGTTTTACAATCTGCATTGTTGAATGATTATTATATTTTCAAAAATGATGTTTAGAAATCTAAAATAAATTTTTCCTACTGCCCCTCTATGTTAAAACAAATGCTTTTACAAGGCATCTAATGTGCCCATGACTTCTGTACAGTACGGTTTGAGAAAGTCTCCTTGTATTCATGCACATAAGTTAGGAATTAAAAAGCACCTTTTGATAAACATGTACAGTTTGGTTATGCTCATGCAGCAGTCAAAATGATTACAAGCTCAAATACCAAGAGTGACAGACTATTTGCAAGCATGACGTCAGATTATATTATCAAAGTAGTCAATTATTTACTGAACAGTCAAAATATCAATGAAATTTAGCTGTCTGCTGCTGTCCTTCGCTTTAATTGTTGTTGTTGTATTTAACACAATTAAGCAATTCAAAACAGCCACATTGAGACCGCTGGATGAAAGCAGCAAACCGTTGGTGGAATGGCCGACTGTTAAGGTCAGCTGTGACTTCACTCGTAGGCCATGTGTTCATTCTCACAGATCATGATTCCCCCACTGACAGTCACAGTCTGTAATGAGTGGGAGTGAAAACCACTGCAAAACTGTGAGGAAGTGGCAGTGGACAGATTCTCTTCAGTAGGGAAAGGTCACTCTGATCAATGCAGCTTAATGGTGACTGTATTGGGATCATATTAGGTCACTTAATGATAAAATATTAAATATTGGGCTGGTAAAGCTGTGGTCATTAGCAAGCACTTACAGTTATGGAGCTTTAATTAATTTGAACCTGATCCAAAGTCCAATACTTGCACATGTAAAAACATAAAAGCCCTCTTTCACAAACCACAGCCACTCAGTCAGCTGGATCCATTTACAGGCAGATTGACACTCCAAAGAGGAAACGCTGGAAATAGATCTTTACACCAGCAGTCCTCCTAGGTAATGACATACTGTGTCTTTAAACGATAAACAAACAGTCGTGTTCAGGGTCAGTATTTCTGCAGTTCCATTGAGTGAGTAACATTTAGTCATCTGTAACAAAATAAGCCTTCAAAAAATATCATTTCTCTAATAAAGTGTTTGCCTCAAGAATACCTGAACACATGAATAGAATAGAATAGAATACACAATAGAATAGAATACACAATAGAATAGAATAGAAAAGAATAGACAATAGAATAGAATAGAATACACAATAGAATTGAATAGAAAAGAATATACAATAGAATACAATAGAATACATAATAGAATACACAATAGAATAGAATACACAATAGAATAGAATAGAATAGAATAGAAAAGAAAAGAATACACAATAGAATAGAATATACAATATAACAGAATAGAATACACAATGGAATAGAATAGACAATAGAATAGAATAGAATACACAGTAGAATAGAATACACAATAGAATAGAATACAATACACAATAGAATAGAATAGAAAAGAATACACAATATAATACAATAGAATACATAATAGAATACACAATAGAATAAAATAGAATACACAATAGAATAGAATACACAATAGAATAGAATAGAATAAAATAGAAAAGAATACACAATAGAATAGAATAGAAAAGAAAAGAAAAGAATACACAATAGAATAGAATATACAATAGAATAGAATAGAATACACAATAGAATAGAATAGAATAGAATAGAATACACAATAGAATATAATAGAAAAGAAAAGAATACACAATAGAATAGAATATACAATAGAATAGAATAGAATACAGAATAGAATAGAATAGAATACACAATAGAATAGAATAGAATAGAATAGAATAGAATACACAATAGAATAGAATAGAATAGAATAGAATAGAATTTTTGGTAACACTTTCTATGAAGCCCATGCTTATAATGAATTATAGCCCCATTTATACTTATTTATAAGTAAATATTACTATTCTATAAATATATTTATAAAGACTCATTAAGACCTATACTGCATTATAAGAACAGTTATAGTTACACTTCTATTATTTTTAGAATTACTACTAATTAAGTCATGCATTTGCTTTTTCAATGTGCATGCTCATAATCCATTATACACTGATTTATGAATTAGTCAGTCGTGTGGATCTGTGAATGGTAATTTGGATTTGTTAAAATCTCCTCAGCCATATGCATGGTAGTTTGGAATTATACTTAAAAAAATGATGTTGCAATGTTTTGATAGTATGTAACATTAAAAACAAACTTTCTGCATTAATGATTCATTAGTTACATTTAAAAAATAAACAACTTCAAATGTATAATGAGCACATCTTCATGATTTCTTAACATTTGGTTTAGGAAAATTGCATCCTATGTTTCCACTTTACTTAAAGCCGTCAATGATGCATTTATAGAGGTTAGAACTGTATTATCACTCACAATAAGATAATAACAATATATTCACTTATTTGACAGAAATAAATCTGTATTACTAAAAAGTCATTGTAACTATAATATAATAACATTATAGCAATGCCATGCATCTTTATAAATACATTCACGGATCCACACGACTAACTAATGCTTATAAATCAGTGTAATGCAAATGCATGACATAAGTAATTCTAAAAATAATATAAGTGTAACTATAACTGCTCTTATAATGCAGTATAGGTCTTAATGAGTCTTTATAAATATATTTATAGAATAGTAATATTTACTTATAAATAAGTATAAATGGGGATATAATTCATTATAAACATGGGCTTCATAGAAAGTGTTACTGAATTTGTTTTCTTGGACTTGCTCGACTTACAAATGAGGAGAACAATAGAAGCATCAAACCAACAACGGGGCAACGATATGTGTGTGACGAGTCCCAGTGAGTCCAGCACAAACTATAAACGTATACCCCTTCCAACAGCATTAGTCAATACTAATATACACAGCACATTTTTATACCCCCTCTTCATATATAGCCCTAATAAAATAGTACGCAATAAAATAATAATGATAAAATAGGTGAATAAATTGTGAATTCATTTGAACCTCTGTGGAAACACACTCCCCAGACGCTCGTGTAATGCGTGAGGCGTCTCCAGTAAAACACAACAGAAAGAGGATGCTGTAGGTGAGAGAGACGGATGAATTAGAGGAATATAATGATTTCTGGGGACTCAAGTTCCCATAATGACACAGGCTAGATTAATTATACTTGAACAAGTCATAATTATCCATGCACTCACCATGATCTGGTTCTCAGCTCATAAATCAATGTACATATATGCCATCGTGGTGCATTCAGGCGCGTATTAACTTCTTTATTTTCACCCCTTTCTGGAAACGAGACAAAGTAGTAGTTTAGTTTTTCCGGTCTGGTCTGATCCCAGACTAATGAAATATTAATGTGCACCCAGCATGTAATGTATCTTTAATACCTTATTTTAAGTGAAATCTATAACACAGATTATATGATAATCTGATATAATTCTGCCCTACATTGTTCAAAAGATGTTATAAGCTTCTTCATATATTCGTGTGACCTCTTCATCTGAATCCTGTTCTCTAAGAGGTTTAAGATTAACATGCAGCGAACAGTGACAGCACATGCTTTCTCTATTCATTTCTTTTAGCTATGATGCTATGCTCTTTGTACTGACTGGATTGAACATGATTATTTCCTAAATTTAATGTTATATTTGTTATATTGTTATATTATAAATCAGATAGTTCCAACAATTAGGAGTGTGTTTCCCAAAAGCCGTCGTTACCAACATAGTACACCGATTTGGCGTTTTCCGAAACCATAGTTTCCAATGACCATTCGCAAACGGCATCGCAAACTTGCGTGGTTGGAACGCCAGCTCTCGGCCTGTGGATAGAAGCAGAGTTTCTAGTTAAAATGACATTAAATAGATCAAGCTCTTGGGCACAATAAATACATTCTATATATGTTTCACTCTGTTTAAATATATATACATTTGAATCTATATATAACGTATGACGTATGAGGGAACCTGCGCTGAATCAAACATCACATAAAACAAAATGACATGGAACAGAAACAGTGGAGTAGTGATCCTGTGGCATGTTCGTTACAGCAGAATAGATTAATCAGCAGAAGTTATCAGCGTGACGGCATTGACGGCAGTCTTATATTGTTGGACCAATGTGGATCAAACGACAGCGGTGCGACCATGTCGTGACTAGTCAGTTATTTTCTCCAACAATGCATCATACTATATGTGGCCCTGGACCACAAAACCAGTCATACGGGTAAATTTTGTGAAATTGAGATTTATACATCATCTGAAAGCTGACTAAATAAGCTTTCCATTGATGTATGACAATATTTGGCCTGAAAATCTGGAATCTGAGGGTGCAAAAAAATCTAAATATTGAGAAAATCGCCTTTAAAGTGGTCCAAATAAAGTCCTTAGCAACGCATATTACTAATAATAATACATTTGTGATATATTTACGGTAGGAAAAATATAAAATATCTTCATGGAACATGATCTTAATATTCTAATGATTTTTGGCATAAAAGAAAAATGGATAATTTTGACCCATACAATGTATTGTTGGCTATTGCCACAGATATACCCGTGAGATCATGACTGGTGTTGAGCTCCAGGGTCACATATTAGTTAATCAGCGAGTTACATCATTGAGCGGGAAAAGCACACCTGATCGGATGAGATGTGTTTGTTGGGATATTGCTAGGAAATTAATGCTGCCTTAAAGGGATAGTTCACCCAAAAATGAAAATGACCCCATGATTTACTCTCCCTCAACTCATCCTAGGTGTGTATGACATTCTTCTTTCAGACGAACACAATCAGAGTTATATTAATAAATGTCCTGGCTCTTCCAAGCTTTATAATGGCAGTGAACGGCTGTTTCTGTTTTGAAGTCCATAAAAGTGCATCCATCCATCATAAAAGTGCATCTATCCATTATAAAAGTGCATCTATCCACTATGAAAGTGCATCTATCCATCCATCATAAAAGTGCATCTATCCATCATAAAAGTGCTCCACACGGCTCCGGGGGTTAGTAAAGGCCTTCTGAAGCGAATCAATGCATTTGTGTGAGAAAAATATCCATATTTAACACTTTATAAAGTAAAATATCTAGCCTCCGCTGGACCACCTTCCGTATTCAACTTACGAAGAAAGCGTAACGCCTCGCAGTTCAAATGCTTACGCTACGTCAGACGTCATCGCCACGCCAGTTACGCTTTTCCCTTAAGTTGAATATGGAAGGCGGTCAGCCAGAAGCTAGATATTTTACTTTATAACGTGTTAAATATGGATATTTTTGTTACAGAAACCCATCACTTCACTTGAGAAGGCCTTTATTAACCCCCGGAGCCGTGTGGAGCACTTTTATAATGGATGGATGCACTTTTTTGGGCTTCAAATTTTGGGCTGCCATTATAAAGCTTGGAAGAGCCAGGACATTTATTAATATAACTCTGATTGTGTTCATCTGAAAGAAGAATGTCATACACACCTAGGATGACTTGAGGGAGAGTAAATCATGGGGTCATTTTCATTTTTGGGTGAACTATCCCTTTAACGTGCAGTCGGAACTATCGTAAATACGAGTTTCCTAGTTAAAAATTGGACATGAATGCCCTCTCAAATTGTACTGAAATCCCACAATCGTCAGCAAGCTGACTATCTAGAGATAGTGTGATGAATGTTTATATGGTTGTCAGTGAATGGGACGCTACATATCATTTTGGCTTTAATAAGATTTTCCCAATAAATAGGCAAGAATAAACCTGGTGTCCTCCATGATTCCTGTTCTTTCCGACAACAAAGCACTTGAATACGACGAGCTCAGAAGTGGGAAGTAGGACATTTCCAATAGCATGTGAAGGCAAAATAAATGTGCTAAAAAATTCAGAACATACTATATAGTGCACATAGATCCATATAACCAAGCAATCTCTCTTTTTGCACTCAAAAGGTCCTGTTCACATATGATCTCTAAACGGTGGTTTACTGGTAATTCTCCAGAAAACAAAGGCTGTATGTGTGAAAGCCCCTTGTGAAATTCTGGCTTCTCAAAAGGAAAACAGTGTCTTAATTCCCTGACATAAACATAACCAATAGATTAATGGAGGACGTCTGTATCTGACAGGAGGGGGAAAGATTGCTTATTGATCCATATCAAAATTTTCATGCTAATCATGAAGAGGAGTGGTGGTGTCTGGTATCAGAGTTAATAATCTGATTTCTAAGCTGTCTGAGATCATTCCAGTCAGTGTGAGGGCCTAATCAGAGCTCTGTTTCCCATCTGAATGTGCGAGCCGGCCAGGCCTGACTCCTGTCCCCAGAGCCCTGGCCTGCGTTATTGAATGGACAGTGATTGAGGATATGATGTAGACATGTCGACAAATTAAATTTTTAACATTTCAGAGGACATTTGCAGCAGATGGCTTGGCAAGAGAAGAAAGGGAAAAAGGGAGAGAGAAAGACAGGGAATATGAATGAGTCTGGTAGTGTTGGAGAGTGCCAATTACCTCCACACTGGGGCGATTATACAATTTAAGGCCTGAGCTATTGACCCCGTTTGAGTTTTTGAATTCTGTTGTGATTTTTTTTAATGCATTTTCATTTGGAAGCATGCTTGAAATTCGTGCTTTCTTTAATGTTTTAGTATATGCCATTTTAAAAAAATAAGCAGTTGAACTTGGTTTGGTTTCTTGAAGACTTTTAACTCTTCGCACTCTCTGCTTCCTCACATGTTCCTCAAAGGTGTAACGTTTGTCCTCACAGCGATTCTAATATGATTGTTAAGTCTGAAAATGGGTCACGATTCTAGAAATAATTCAGCGATTCCAAGTGTAGGGAAAAGTTCAGAATGGCACATTCATTGAGTTGTGTGAACTCATTTGTCTCCATAAGCTGTCATCTGTGCGCAGCACTCGCTCAGCGTGGGACACATGCGATTATACTGTATACATGCCCGTATACTGTGACTAAAACTGGGACTTTGTTTACTCCTGTTATGAGCATAATAACATCATAATTGCAGTATTCTGTACATCTAAAGCTAAAGTTCAATCACACTCAGTAGTGTAAGGGCATACACTGCAAAAAATGCTTTTCTTATTTAGTATTTTTGTCTTGTTTCCAGTCTAAATATTTCTGGAAAATAACATTAAAATTAAGTGCGTTTTTTCTTAAAACAAGCAAAATTATCTATAAAAAAAATAATCTTGTTTCTGATTAAAATCTTGTTTCTGTCCCAAACAGAATCAAGTTTATTTTTCTGACCCCATTGGCAGATCATTCTGCTTGTTTTAAGCAAAAACTCACTTCATTTTGATTTTATTTTCCAGAAAACAAGAAAAAATATCTTATGTCATTTTACTTATCTAGTAAAAGCATCTTGATTTAAGAATTTTTAGATATTTGGACTGGAAACAAGACAAAAATACTAAGGGATTTTGAGTATGCCCACCTAAATACAGTATGTGATACCATGCATATGATATCTCAAACTCTAAAATAGAAACTCTAGGTATGTTTACATGCACTGATTTTTATCATCTGTGCTTCAGATGACGGAAATTTAAGATTTGAACGAAATCAGAACATGCTTCAGATGATGCCTCAGGGACTTTTGATTTGGGGAAATCTGTTTGGACGTGATTATTCATGAGCCCAAGTGTTCAAGTGTTTGTGTACTTGAGTATTATCTGCACAGTGAAGAGAACACATACGCTAATAGACAGCCACCCATATACAGGAGAGAGTCTGGTGTGCACGTACACTATTCCCTACTCATTTTGACATAATAGAAATCCATAGAACATAGAACAGTTGGCCTGATTATATTTTAGTGTTAATTTCTTGTTATTTTCTTGCATACCGAGGACTGAACACATCACTGAACGTGTGATATTCGGTTCATTGTGGCCATCCCATGATATTAAAACCATATGAATTTGATGACGCTGCCCTTTTCACAATGTAAGTAATTCTGCTTCATTGCTGGAACACTATATGTGACCCTGGACCACAAAACCAGTCATAAGGGTAATTTTTTTGAAATTGAGATTTATAGATCATCTGAAAGCTGAGTAAAAAAAGCTGTCCATTGATGTATGGTTTGTTAGGACAGGACAATATCTGGAATCTGGAATCTGAGGGTGCAAACCCTTTTTTTTCCTTTAAAGTTGTCCAAGTGAAGTCCTAAGCAATGCATATTACTACTAATAATACATTTTTACAAAATATCTTCATGGAACATGATCTTTACTTGGCATAAAAGAAAAATGGATAATTTTGACCCACACAATGTATTGTTGGCTATTGCCACAGATATACCCGTGAGACGCATGACTGGTTTTGTGCTCCAGGGTCACATATTTATACTAGAATTCTTCACCATAATACTGTATTAAATTAAACTTTATGCCATAAGTGTACTTAGCCTTGTATTAATATTATTAACAGTATTATTATTTATAACATTATCATTATTTTTAGTGGGATTTTAGGCCCATTGCTTAATGAAAGCAAGGCAATGAAAGCTTAGGGAAACAATTCTGAAATTCAGTTTTCCTTTAATGCAATATAGATATGTTCTTGCATGCTTTAGACAGTGTCATAGCCTGGCTGTGTTCTGAATGACGCTCCACTGATGCTTCCAGGCAGAGAGAAAATTACCTCTGAAACACACTGACTTTACACACATGACGTCTTCAGGACAGGCCAACTATGAGTATAAAGGAATCGTTCTGGGCAACTGCAAGATTTGTGTTCTTCATAGGTACTGTCTCTCATGCTTTAAAACCATTTTAACAAATTATGATCATTTCATTGTTATCGCTCTTGAAAAAAAACCCAGATATAATAAAACAAGTCATGGAATATATACAATATTTTTTTTTTTTTAAACACAATCTATGGTAATAGAATGAGAAAGAGAGATAAGCAAATAAAGAGAGCTGATTGTTTTCTGGCGTTACCTCAGTAAACAGAAGCACTAAACCACCCCAAGTGTGCACTAAAGAGCAAGATGTGTGTTTATTATGATTTCAGACAAAATGCTAATGGAATTAAACAAATGAGGTTTAGGCAAATTAGGTGGCAATCTGATATTAGCAGAACCTATGATATAGGACATCATGATACGAAACACTGAGTTGAAGAATCACTCTCAGGCTCTGGCTTTCATCACACAGGCTCTCTAGAGAATATTTGTAATTAGCATCATTTGCTGAATACTTCAGGTTAATTAGAATATTTAATTGAATAGCTTAGATGACTATATTATAATCAAATTAGCTTCAGCACATGGCTGGGCTGTTTGCGGCAGACTGCCGGGCTCCTCGACGCAGACACATCATGGAAAACTTTCCCAACACAACACTTTTCAATATTTAATGGTCCATTTGAACTGTGCTATCAACATTTGATTATTCTTCATTGAAGAAAAAAAAGAGCATAGCAGTGACAATAAGTGGGGAAGTGCCCATAAAGGACTGAGCTCAAATTCCCATATGGCGACTGGAAAGATTAGCTTGTGCAGCATGAAGCTGGAGGAAGAGGAGGAGATGAGACCCTCGAGAGAATGCATAGATTTAATTATGCTCCTTACTCGCCATTTTAAAAGCACTCGCAACATCCTTGTGATTGTGTGTCAGTGTTAATATGTTCAGATATACAGACATGTAAGCATACGACAACAGTGAGTGACAGATGAACACGTCCATGTTTGGCAGTGGAAAACGACAAAAAAGCACAAATATTACTGTTCGCTCAACAGCAGTAAACAGATGGTGCTTAAATGAAATTATTCTGCTCTTTATGGCTCTGTACTAATTTGTACTTTTCTGCTCTGTAATAAATAAAGTTATCCAGTTTATGCTTGTATACCTCCAATCACATATGCAATCCATACAGAACCTGTAGAGAGCCATATGCTGCAGAGAAACCATCCGTGGGCCTTGGGTTGATTTGTTTCAGTGCTCATTTCAGCTAATGTTGCACAAGGGATGCAATAAAATCAGAGTGAACCGTTGTGTTCAAACAACTGCATATATATGTTTTTTATCATTGTGTGTGTGTGTGTGTTATCAACTGATTTGAACAAAATATAATTGTTGATAAAAGTGAATATACTCAAAAAGAGTGTTATACCATCATGCATCAATGCAATGCCTCCATCGCTATCAACCATAGGCTGTGAGTGTGCTTTCCTGATTGGCAGATGCCTGCATATGTGTTGGAAATCAGAATTAATACAACGTACAACCCAAGCAGTGTTTTAGAAAAAAAAATCTTCTTAAATGTACACATTTGTTCCAAAATGCATTGCTGCTTCCACTAAAGAAACTTAAACAGGAAATGGAAGAGCAGATTTGGCTGTTTGAGCGCTGCAGTCCCGTGAGTGCGGGAGACATTTGGGACATTGCAGGCCATGTGAAAATCGCTCAGCTCTGTCTTTGATAGAGTATGTCAGTCCAATCAGCCTGGCCGGCTGAGCCTGATTGGTTCTGCCAGCGCAGAAGGTACTCTAAGGAAGGCCTGATATTACTTTACAACCGTCTGACAGCCATAGCAGTCCAGGCCCAGACGCCCTGATTCACAGAGAAAGCTCCAAAACACACAAACACACAATCCTTTGCGACGGCCAGATATGTTAGTGTTGTGAAACTGGAAGATTCTTTGTACTACAGTATGATTTAGTGTTTTTATTTTTCATTATATGTAAGACACACAATTACATGCACAAATGCATACAGCTAAAAGTTTTTAGTTTTTAGAGATCTAGTAGACAAAAAGAATAAACTTTATTTGTGTAGAAATATGTGTAGCGAGTTAAACAAGTTAGATCGATTTTCTTCATTGAGAGTATTGTGCTAGTGCCTCTGACAGCATAAAGTAGAGCTGGATTTCTGTTACATTTATGTGCCACTTTCATTTTCCAATGTTCATTCTGTTATGTGTGTACTTTATGTTTATGCCAATTAAATTGCAACATAAACATTCATACAAAATGTTACTGGAAAACAAAATACTGAGTGCACACACACACATAAGCTGTTTTCCTCAAGGGGATAAAAAACAAATGTTTAGTATTACTATCCTTGTGTCCGCACAACGTAGGGTTTACCAGGACCACACACACACACACACACACAGTGGCAAGAATACGTTTGCCAACACTTTGAAAATATCTGTATTTTTGCATATCTGTATTTAACACAGTCTGTTTTACTAACATCCTAACAACTATGCACAAAAAAATAGATTTTTAGTGCATTTTTTATTAAATTAATTGAGCAATCATTCAGAGTGGAGAAATTACGTAAACCGTTGATTTTTTTTCTGATTTTAACCAAGTTTGGACCATGCCTCCCCACAAATCTGTTTCAGATGATCAATATTTCTGGGTTGTTTTGATAGCACATGCTTCTTTAGGTTATGCCACAGCATCTGAATTGGCTTAAGGTCCAGACTCAGGAAAAACACATTTTCATTTTTTTCAGCCATTCTTTAGTTGATGTACTTGTGTACTTTGGGTCGTTGTCTTGTTGCGTCATCCCTCCTCTCTAAGGCTTGAACTCATGAACCACTGGCCTGACATTCTCCTATAAAATGTCTTCATAAACTTTTGAATTAATTGTTCCTTCAATGATTGCACAGTGTCCAGACCCTGAGGCAGCAAATCAGCGCTAAACCCTGCTGCTCTTTCCTCCACACTTCACAGGAGGAGGTTTGGTGTTGGTCTGTGTGGAGGAGGGGTGTGTTCAAGTGCTTTCTGTGAATGGAGAGCGCACAACGTGAAGGGCACAAGAGCATGGCAATTTGATAATTTCTAAATGGCAGTGAGACGGGAGAGACAGGATAAAAAACACACGAGGAGAAAAATGGATAGATAGGTTTCCTGCATATCATCTTTTCATGAATACCATTTTGTTCAGTGTTTGTCTGACATTTAGTATCTTACTATGGATTGAACAACAGGTCTTTAGCAATGCTTTTGTAGACTTTTCCAGCTTTGTGCAAGTTTTTGGGATCAAGGCAAGATCCACACTTCCAATTGCAATCTCTTAAATTGTGCTTATCTATAATTGTGACTTGGATGAAGGCCAGACCACATATTATGAGTAATCAAAGCATATTTTCAAAGGGTTCACAAACTTATTCTTGCCACATACTGTATGTCATGTTTGCAGTGGAGTGGAAGGAGAGAACTGGAGGTGTGGATCTAATCGCAGGCTGTTTTTTTTATTAAAGCAAACCAAAACAGAAATGTGAAAACACTGCTGTGTAGGGGTGTAACGATTCACTTGTTTTCTCGATGCATCGATTACAAATCCTGAAGATGCATATGCATCGATCTTGAAACATGTATTTTTTGATTTTTTCAATAGATTTAAAATGCTAAGAATCTAATTAATTGCGATTCGATAGCGATTCAGTGCTTTAAAATAAACATTAGATTATACTACACGCGTGAATAAATGGAGTCATCCACGCCCTCACAGACACGTACTGCACTCTTTACCGCCTTTCACTGGACACTGGGTTGTGTAACCATTAACAATATCCTACAAAATAGTTAGCATGAACTAACAATACTTTTAAAGCTTTTTTAAATTTTGGCTTATGTAAATTTCTACAAATGCCAATTTTTATAGGCTATTAAAATAAAGTGCGTAATAATAATAAAATAATAAAATAATGTAACGACTGAGACAAATCAGACACAATTATTTGTTATATTTAACAAATAATCTTTAAAACTCACTCTGGGGTCTTTAGAACCATCCCCCCGACATACCACTCAGAAGGGCCTCAGTTACCATGGATACCAACTGATAAGACAGTTTATTGCTTGAAAGAATGGGAAAAACAAGGGCCATAGGAAAACCCATAGCCCTTAAACATACTTTCCTGCATTCATTTATAGACAAACTGATCTATAAATGAACATGCACCCCACATTGTGTGTATTAGAACTGTCTTGTGCAGTGTTTTCGGTATGGTATTTTTGTTTTATGCATATCTTATGAGCAAACTACTAGTTCATGTAACCTCATATATGTCTCCTATCAAATTAATGCTCGTTTCACGACTTACACTTTCGTGTGTCACTTCCTCATAGGTTTCAGTGTGTGTTTGTTGTATTAATTGGAGTATAAATGGGCACAAACCCAGTTTAATCATGTCAGAGACAAGAGCCATAAACTCCCCCACGAGGAATTTCCCGCTGGGAAATCCCAACTATCTCATTGGTCAGGTCGACCCTAAGAGGTGTGACTTCTTCCAGACCTTAAGGAGAGATGCACAGATCCGCCTCTCTCTCTCTCGGACCAACTACCGACACATGGCATCTGCTGGCTCCCACCTGGCCAAGCTGGCCAGGCTGGCAAGCCTACACACGCATCAAGCCATGTGCAACTTCCTTGACCATGACAGAGTCGAACTAACCATGCAAGTTCATCTTATCTTCTTCAGTCAACGCAGATTTCTTATCGATTGCAGCTTCAACACCATCAGACCGAACTATCAAGACTTTCTCCTGCGACAGTATGTCCGGACGTCCTTCAACCGCTCAGGCAAATGCAAGTAACGTACGATATACAAAATCGCTGCTTAGTTAGTCAAAGCTGTGAACCCCTTTGTTCAAACAAAAGGGCTTGCAGTCATAACTGATGGTTCTCCCAGGTGTTTTCCATAGCTTCATTCCTCTGTTCTGATCCGGTTCTTCAACCACTTTCACTTTCTATCCTACCCCATGTATGTGTGATTTTGTGTGTGTGCGTTTATGTTAGTTTAGTTGTGTTCGTGATTTAGTTAATAAAACTTGTGCACAATACATGTTTGGACTCCCTGCCTGCAAACAAATTGTCACTTAAATTATCGATTTTGTTACACGCTCTAAGCGCTGTAAATGCCAAGGAAGAATTATTTTTCTGTGGCCATGAAAAATACCCCTTTTCTTAGGATGAATTAATAATCAATACTGAGTGTTCACAGGATAAACTGATTGATTGATTGATTGATTGATTGTAATATTAATGTAGCTACATCAGGTTAATCTCAATAACTGATTCAAATATTCATAATTAATCATTATGCATAATCATAATGAGTTATGAATAATTATTAATATTTTCCCTTTGAGCTAACTCGCTACAGTAATAACATGAACTAACATTAACAATGGACAAAAGTTGTTTTTTTGTCCACTCTCTGACCCCTGAAGGCCGCTGTGTAATTCACACCCTGACTAAGACACATTGGGGGAAGCATTTTAATAATCCTATGACTGCATATAAAAAAAGGCAGAATCGAATCAAATGAATCGAATCGCATCAAATTTTAATGTGAATCGTCTCGAATTGAATCGTTCTGAATTTGCAAAAATCGTTCTTGAATCGAATCGAAAACCTATGAATCGTGAATCGAATCGATTCGCTGCCTACCCAAAGATTCACAGCCCTACTGCTGTGGCACAATTAAATCATCACATCTAAGACATAGTAAAACAAGAACCAACTAAAGAATACTAGAACAAATGACTATATACAGCTGGCCCTGGTGAGAGGAGGTGATGATAGACCCCTCCGACAGCAAATTAAAGAGGGTAACGACAAACAGAGCCGGTTAGAACGGCTTTCAGAAAGCCCAAGCATTTCCACTTCGATGAAAGTGAGGAACAATTCGATGCCTATTTGGAAAGGCTCAAACAGTATTTTGAAGCAAATGGCTTAAAGGACGCCAATGAGAAAACAAAAGCGGTATTTCTAACAATTGTTGGAAAAAGGACTCATAGTTTGCTAATGGATTTATGCACACCAGAAAAACCATTGCAAAAGACTTTTAAAGAGCTGACTGAGCCGTTAAAAAATGTGCCCCGGACGAAATTGATTACAGAGAGATTCAAGTTCCACACAAGGAATCAACTGGAAGGCGAATCTATAAGTGACTATGTTGCTAATTTGAGAAAATTGTCAGCCACTTGCAAGTTCGGCCTGTTCTTAGACGAAGCTTTCAGTTACAGATTCGTGTGTAGAGTAAAAAGAGTTGAGAGATATGGGTCTGGCATATGACATGACTGTAAAGAGCTTGCAACAGTTTTCACAAAAGACTTTCAAAACACATGTCATGGACAAAAACAGTTCTGCCAGGCCACTAATGTTCCATGATATAATGGAAAGGGGCACAAACCCGAAGTGTGGCGGTTCAAGGGTGTTGAATGCCGCGAGTGTGGCAAGCGGGGACATATTGCCCAAGCCTGCCGGGCGTGTCAGGAAGGAAAAAGTGATGTCAAGCCCGCAAAGTGGATGAAGCACCTGGATGCCACTGTATTACTAATCAGAGACCGCTGTGAGCAGGGTGGAGCAATGAACGCCGTGCACTGTGTAGCAGCGCACACAAGCACAGACGAGGAGGAGATATGCAACGTCCCCCAGCTACAGAAAGATCCTGATACAACGACGGAGTGTCCAGTCAGCTTGTTTTGCAGTGAGAGTGCCATAAAAGGGACAGACCTGTTTGCTATTGACTCAAATGTAGACAAGGTAGACAAACCCTATTATGTGTACGTTAGGGTAAATGGTCTGCGAAACAAAATGGAGTTAGATACGAGAGCGGCTGTTTCCGTAATTTCAGAAAGATTGTACCGCCACCGTTTTCACAAGGTTAAGTTATCTCTGGCTAGCTGTGATTTGAAAACATACAGCAAAGAGTCTCTTAAGGGGAAAATTACAGTAAAAGTGAAGATTAATGACAAAACACATACTAGACTTGATGGTTGTAAAAGGAAATGGGCATTCTCTAATGGGAAGAGACTGGAGATTGTTGACATAGAGCTACCCAAGCTAGAAGTTGAAGGTGTGATCTCCTCTGTCAGTTATAGTGATTGGCCAGCTCCTATTGTGTGTATTCACAAAAAGGACAATAGTGTAAAGACCTGTGGAGACTACAAGGTTACTATTAACCCCTGGTTGGAAGTAGAACAGTATCATTTACTTAGAACTCAGGATTTGTTTGCCAAATTGTCAGGGGGTCAGAGATTTACTAAGTTGGATTTATCTAACAAGTACCAACAAGTGTACCAACTTCCGCTTAAGGAAATCTTCAAACGATAGCTGACCATTAATACACAAAAAGGGTTATATACCTATAACAGACTACCATATGGGGTGGCTAGCGCATCCGTGATTTTTCAGAAAATCATGAATCAGGTACTTCAAAGTATGGATGATGTAATCTGTTACCTTGATGATATCTTGATCACAGGAAGTGACAGAAAAAAGCATATGGAAGCTTTAGAAGGAGTTCTATCTCAGAGTCAGAAAAGATAAATGTTCTTTTTTTCAGAGTAGTGTCTCTTACTTGGGTCATGTAATTGATGCCGAGGGTATTCACCCCAAGAAGGAAAAGACTGAAGCAATTGAAAAGGCCCCCATGCCTACAAACGTAACCAAACTCAGGTCTTTCTTGGCTCTGTTAAATTACTATGGCAAGTTCATTCCAAACCTTTACACAATCATACAGAGTTGTTGCATAAAGATGTGGACTGGAAGTGGTCAAAAGAATGTCAGATTGCTTTTGAGAATTCAAAGAGGAATTTGATCGCTTTAGCCTCTAGAGTGTTGACAAAAAACTGAGAAACTATTCTCAAATTGAAAAAGATGGTTTAGGACTAGTTTTTGGAGCGATGAAATTCCATGATTACTTGTTTGGGAGACAATTCATTTTAGTAACAGACCATGAGCCTTTGCTGAAAATTCTAGGTCCTAAAATGGGCGTGCCGACCCTTGCTGCAACCAGGATGCAGAGATGGTCTTTGATTTTATCTGCATTCCAGTACGAGATCCAGTACAAAAGGTCAGAACAGCATGGAAATGCTGATGCCGTTTCAAGGTTCTAAAAGAAGATGACTCTATCAAGTCCAGTCCAGTGTATAGAATGTTGTGTGTAGAGGAACTTCCTCTACAAAATAAATTTCTCATGAAACAGAGACAGACCACATTCCAAGAAAAGTTAAAGAACATGTAATATGTGGCTGTCAGAACCTGGACTCAAACTTGGGTTTCTGGCATGAAAGTCTTAGATTCCACCACTAAGCCACAGGAAGGGATTGAAACCAATAGTCAGATGCTCTCTTAGATTGAATCAAAAGAGTTTATTAAACAAAAAAACGAAAAGGGGACAAGAAAATCCCTTCCTTCAAGGCAGAAGAATATCCAGACCAAAAAGGATACAAAAATCCAAAACTATCTCAAAAGCAGAAACTCAGGAAAAAGGTTCCTATAACAGCAAAATTAAACTCAGGGAAACAATCCAAAAGGCACAAAAGAAAACTTCTTGGAACAAGTGCAGACCTATGGCAGTCACAGGGCTTAGGAACAACAGAACCAAACGAAGATACAGAGAAAAAGACCAGCTTAAATACACACCACAGAACGAGACACAGGTGAAAACGATTACTAAAGGCACATGTTTAGACGTGAGAGTCCTATGGGGACCTCTGGTGGCCAAAATAAAACATTATAAAGCAAACCCCCCCCAAAGACTCGAAAGACATATTTATAACCAATTCAGCAGTCTCCTTTGTGGTGGGTAGTTTGGTCAAGGGAATAAATCGGGCGGCCTTGGTGAACCGGTCAACTACGACCATGATAGTGGTGTTGACCAAGAGGGTGCAGTAGCCCCTGGGGTGAACGGTGAGGGACTTTACCATGCTTGCACGTGGGACAGGCATTTACAAATGTTGTGACATCCTCCTTGATAGTTGGCCACCAAAACCATCTCTGGAGGAACTCAAGGGTGCGAGAAGTGCCAGGATGACAGGTGAGGTGCGAGGAGTTCCCCCATTGGAGGATCTGGGAGCGGACAGCTTTCGGGACAAACAGGCAGTTGGTAGGGCCTCCTCCTGGGTCAGGTTCTCGGGCTTGGGCTTGTTTTACAGTACTTTCCAGCTCCCACCTGAAAGGAGCTATTATCTTGTAACTGGGGATAACTGGAGTAATGGAATCTTCTTGAGGAGTGTTTACATGTACTTGGGACAAAGCGTCAGGTTTAAGGTTCTTGGAGCTGGGGTGGTAGGATAAGATGAAGTGGAATCGTTTGAAGAATAAGGACTAACGTGCCTGGCGGGGGTTGAGTCACTTAGCTTGCTGAATGTATTCCAGGTTTTTTGTGGTCCATAAGCACTTGGAATGGGTGTTTGGCCCCCTCAAGCCAATGCCTCCACTCTTCAAGTGCTAGTACTGCCAGTAACTCTCGATCCCCCACATGATAGTTCCTCTCCGTCGGTGTAAGGCGGTGGGAAAGGAATGCACAAGGGTTGCTTGTTGTCCTTCCCCCTTTTGGACAGCTAAGCTTCAATCCCTACGTCCAAGGCATCAACCTCCACAATGAAGGGAATATCTGAGTTCAGAAGAATAAGAACAGGTGCAGAGGTAAAACGGCGTTTGAGTTTGTTGAAGGCCAACTCTGCTTCAGGTCCCCAACAAAAGCAGGCTGTGTTCCCCTTGGTGAGGGCAGATAAAGGAGCCACTACAATACTGAAGTTCAGGATGAACTTGCGATAAAAATTGGCAAAGCCAAGAAAACGTTGTACTTTTTTTTTTACCAATGAGGGCATGGGCCAATCCACAACTGCTTGAACCTTTTGAGGGTCCATTTGTATCTGGCCAGGCTTGATTATGAACCCCAGGAACTGGACCTGTGTTACATGAAACTCTGAGATGTCTCTAAGAACATTGTTAATGAGAGCTTGAAAGACTGATTGCTCCTGTCTGCCTCCTGTTTGTCCTGCTGCCTGCTGTGCTCGCGTGTGCTTTGCTTGCTTTTGAATCTTTATTTGATATCATTCCCTGTTGTTTAAACTGCTAAATATAACTTACCCATCACCATATATTGTCTAATATTGCCTACCACATTAAATCTGACATCGCTAGCTTTTAATCTAAATCACTGTCACGCGTTAGCATTTCGCTAGCCTGTTAGCTTGCCATCTCTGCACTTGGGTTTTCTGAGTTCATTAAACAACTGTGGTGAGTTGGATTAGTAAATAGACTCCATCAAACAACTGTGGTAAATTGGATTAATCAACAAATACGGTAAGCCATGTCTTCTTCTCCTGTCATTGTCACTTGCACTGCATGTTTCATGTTTAGTATATCTTTCTCCGTTGGCAAACAGGGCTTCACATGTGATAAATGTAAGGAGATAGTCAGGCTGACGGAGAAGATTTCAGAATTAGAGACACGCATACAGACTTTATTTGAGAGTAGTGAGAATGTAACAGCTTTAGACACTGCTTTGGATGCGAATAGCTTAGTGAACTCTGTACATTGTTCGATTCCGGCTGTAGAGCAGCAGGGCAACTGGGTGACGGTGAGACGGCATAGTCGCGGATCAAAAAACCACTCTTCCGTTCCGATTAGAACATCAAACAGGTTCTCCCCAATCAGTGATGCACCCACTGAGAATCCTGTTGAAAGTGCCCTAGTTACTGGCGATTCTATTACACGGACCGTGAAAATAGAGACACCAGCCACCATAGTCACATGTTTACTGGGAGCCAGAGCGCCTCACATCAAAGCAAATTTAAAAGTGCTGGCTAATGCTAATCGTAAATTCTCTAAGATTATTATTCACGTCAGCACTAATGATGTTAGACTTCGCCAGTCGGAGATCACCAAAATTAACATTAAAGAGGTGTGTAAACTCGCAAGTACGATGGCAGATGACGTTTTTTGCTCTGGTCCCCTCCCCGTTAGAAGGAGTGATGAGATACTTAGCAGACTATCATCACTCAATGGCTGGTTGTCTAAGTGGTGTCCGCAAAATAACATAGGGTTCATAGACAATTGGAAAAGCTTTTGGGGCAGACCTGACCTGTTGAAAAAAAGATGGCATCCATCCTTCCTGGGATGGTGCCGCTCTTCTCTCTAGTAATTTGGCACATAGTCTTAGAGCTAAACCTTGACTAACTGGGGCCCAGGTCAGGAAGCAGACGGACTGGCTTACCCGACCGCCTGCTAGCTGTCTCACATCACAGAAGTCAGATAAATCCCAGCACATAGAGACTCTTTCACCTCGATATTATCACATAGAGACTGTGTCTGTTCCACGAATTAGTAAATACAAAAAAACATCAAAACCATTCAACGGTAAAAATTTAATTGATGTCCAACAAATAAACAACAGATATAATACAGATGATCAAATGATAAAGCTCGGGCTGCTGAATATACGATACCTTTCCTCAAAAGCGCTTATTGTTAATGATATGATTACAGATCATAACCTAGATGTGCTGTGTTTTTGACAGAAACCTGGCTAAAACCTGACGACTACATTGCTTTAAATGAGTCCACCCCCCATGATTACTGTTATAAACACGAGCCGCGTCTGAAAGGTAAAGGGGGAGGTGTTGCTGTAATTTATAATAATATCTTCAGTATTACTCAGAAGTCTAGTTTCAAATATAATTCCTTTGAAGTTTTGGTGCTTTATGTAACGTTATGTAGTGAAATTGATAAATCCCGTTTGACATTTGTGTTGGCTACTGTATACAGGCCACCAGGGCACCATACAGACTTTACCAGAGAATTTGCTGATTTTCTATCAGAGTTAGTACTGGCTGCAGATAAAGTCCTAATTGTTGGTGATTTTAATATCCATGCAGACAATAAAAAAGACGCATTGGGATTGGCATTTAGAGACATTCTAAACTCTATTGGAGTAAGGCAACACGTGTCAGGACCCACTCATCGCCGTAATCATACTTTAGACCTAATACTGTCACATGGAATAAATGTTGATACCATTGAAATTCTGCAGCAGAGCGATGACATCTCAGATCATTACCTAGTATCATGTACACTTAATTTAGCAAAGGCTGCAAAGCCGTCCCCTCGCTTCAAATATGGCAGGACTATCACTGCTGCGACTAAAGATTGCTTTGTAAATAATCTTCCTCATCAGTTTCATCTCCTCAGCATCCCAGATAGCCTAGAGGAACTCGATGTTGCAACAGAAACTATTGACTCTCTCTTTTCCAGCACTTTAGACACAGTTGCTCCCCGGCGCTTAAAGAAGATTAAAGAAAATAGTCCAACGCCGTGGTACAACGAGCACACCCGGGCCCTTAAAACAGCAGCCAGAAAAATGGAGCCCAGCTGGAAGAAAACAAAACTGGAAGTTTTTCGCATTTCGTGGGAAGAGAGCATGATTGCATACAGAAAGGTCGTAAAAACTGCTAGATCTGCTTATTTCTCGACTCTCCTAGAAGAAAATAAACACAACCCTAGGTATTTATTCGATACAGTGGCTAAATTAACCAAAAATAAAGCTTCAACTTCTGATGTTTGTAAACAGCACAGCAGTAATGACTTTATGAACTTCTTTACTTGTAAGATTGATAATATTAGGAAAAAAATTATAACCATGCAGCCGTCTACTACAGTATCACATCAGACAGTGCATTGTAGTGTCACTGAGGAAAAATTACATTCATTCACTGCTATAGGAGAAGAATTGGCTAAACTCGTTAAATCATCAAAATCAACAACATGTATGCTCGACCATATACTGACTAAACTACTAAAAGAGATGCTTCCAGAGGTCATAGATCCTCTTCTTAATATCATTAATTCATCCTTGACATTAGGATATGTACCGAAAACTTTTAAGTTGGCTATTATTAAACCACTTATTAAAAAACCACAACTTGATCCTACAGAATTAGTCAATTACAGGCCAAACTCAAATCTACCCTTTCTGTCAAAAATACTAGAAAAGGCAGTGTCCTCACAACTACGCTCCTTTTTAGAAAGAAATGGTATCTGTGAGGATTTCCAGTCAGGATTTAGACCGTATCATAATACTGAGACTGCTCTCATCAGAGTTACAAATGATTTACTCTTATCATCCGATTGTGGTTGTATCTCTCTGTTAGTGTTACTCGATCTTAGCGCTGCATTCGATACTATCGACCACAACATTCTTTTGAATAGACTCGAAAATTATGTTGGCATTAGTGGAATTTCATTGGCATGGTTTAAATCATACTTATCTGACCGTTATCAGTTTGTAGCAGTAAATGAAGAGATGTCATACCGATCACAAGTTCAGTATGGAGTACCGCAGGGCTCAGTGCTAGGACCGTTGCTTTTCACCCTGTACATGCTACCACTGGGAGATATTATTAGGAAGCATGGCGTTAGTTTTCATTGTTATGCCAACGATACTCGGCTCTATATTTCTTCACGCCCTGACGAAACTTTCGGATTAACGGAATGCATAGCTGATATAAAAAATTGGATGAGTAGTAATTTCCTGCAACTTAATTCAGAAAAAACTGAATTTTTAATCATTGGACAAAAAAACTCCACAAGTAGTAACCTAGAATACTGTCTAACACTCGATGGCTGCTCTGTCAAGTCCTTGTCGTCAGTTAGGAACCTGGGTGTGCTCTTTGATACCAATCTCTCATTTGAAAGCCATGTTTCTAGCATCTGTAAAACTGCATTCTACCATCTTAAAAATATATCTAAATTACGGCACATGCTTTCAATGCAAAATGCTGAACAGTTAGTTCATGCGTTCATGACTTCAAGGCTAGATTATTGTAATGCTCTACTGGGTGGTTGCCCTGCTCGCTTAATAAATAAACTGCAGTTGGTCCAAAATGCAGCAGCTAGATTTCTTACTAGAACCAGGAAGTATGACCATATTAGCCCGGTTCTGGCAACACTGCATTGGCTCCCTATTAAACATCGTATACATTTTAAAATCTTGTTGATTACTTACAAAGCACTAAATGGTTTAGCTCCCCAGTACTTGAGCGAGCTCTTAGCGCATTATACTCCATCACGTCTATTGCGGTCTCAAAATTCTGGCCAGTTGATAATACCTAGAATATCAAAATCAACTGCAGGCGGTCGATCCTTTTCCTATTTAGCACCTAAACTCTGGAACAGTCTTCCTAGTATTGTTCGGGAAGCAGACACATTCTGTCAGTTTAAATCTAGACTAAAAACGCATCTCTTTACTATGGCATACACATAAAACATTTTTAATTTATATTATTCAAATCAGTAAGCGGGAACACTTCCCATAACACCTGACGTACTCGTTACATCATAAGAAGAATGGCATCTACGCTAATGTTAGTCTCTCTGTTTATCCCGAGGTTTACTGCAGTCGGCCGGATCCGGGCCGTATCCAGACCAGATGGTGGACCTTAGCCTGGACATGACCAACGCATCCCTGAAGTGTCTGTAGAGACCGTCTCAATTAAACTCCACCCTGTAAATGCTGCATCGACAAGACATCCTCATTAAACCCGTCTCCGGCGTGACGACTCCAGTCTTTCGAATAATCCTACGAATATCTATTGATCTAATATGACTTCTGACCTGTAATGTTGCCAGAATCATAATCATACACTATTTGTTCGTCGGCCAGAGGAGAACTGGCACCCCGACTGAGCCTGGTTTTTTTCTCCATTCTGGCCCTGAAGGAGTTTTGGTTCCTTGCCACCGTCGCCTTGGTTTTTGGCTTGCTCAGCTGGGGACACTTAAATTTCAGCTATATTACTGATCTGCCCGCATTGACACTATATGATAATTGAAATGAGCTGGATGACATCACCGTTTTCACCAGAGCGGCTGTACAGCCGAATCAAATTCTGTTGCATTTTTTTCTTGTTACCACTGTGAAGCTGCTTTGAAACAATTGGCATTGTAAAAAGCGCTATATAAATAAAGGTGATTTGATTTGATTTTGATTTGACTGCAGGAGCATTAGTGAGACCGAAAGGCATAACTAAGTATACATAGTGTCCAGTGGGCATGTTGAAGGCGGTCTTCCATTCATCTCCTTGTCTTATGTGTACAAGATGGTAGGCATTGTGCAAATCGAGCTTAGTGAAGATGGAGGCTTCTTGCAGAATTTCGAAGGCAGTGGCCATTAGAGGCAAGGGATAGCGGTTTCGAACAGTGATGTTATTCAGGCCCCTGTAATCAATACATGGCCAAAGTTCACAGTCCTTTTTCCCAACAAAGAAGAATCCAGCTCCATCAGGGGAAGTGGAGGGGCGGATGATCCCTGCCGCAAGGGCTTCGTTGATGCACTTGTCCATAGCAGTTTGTTTGGGGGAAGACAGAGAATATACGACCTCTGGGGGGGACAGGTTCCAGTAAGTAGCTCAATGGCGCAGTCATAGGGGTGGTGAGGACGTAAGGAAGTGGCCTTTCTCTTGCTGAACACTGCCTTGAGGTGGTGGTATTGAGTAGGCACTTGAGACAGATCTAGGGGTTCCTGAAACTCGAGAACAGTATCAGGGCAGTTCTGGGCCTAGCACATAGTCTGACAGGTGGAACCCCAACTGAGGACTGCGCCAGTGGACCAGTCAAAGTGCGGGTTATGCTGGAGGAGCCAGGAGTGACCGAGGATAACAGGGAACTCTGGAGACTGTATTAGGTGAAAGCGCATTCTCTCCTGGTGCTGGTAAGTGAAGAGACAAAGGGGAGAGGTGATGTGGGTTATTTTCCCAGGAGCTAACGGTCTTCCATCCAAGGCTGTCACAGTTAGGGGGACAGGAAGGGAATTAGTAGGGCTCTGGAGACTTTTGGCAAAGGAAATATCCATGAAGTTCCTGGCCGCGCCAGAATCAATCAAGGCCTGGAGTTGGTGTTTTTGGTCTCCCCAAGTGAGTGTGATGGGAAGGGACAACCCAGAGTTGGAAGGTGAAGCAGTGCGTGTTATTCCCGTTACAGTCCTTCCTTTCCTGTGCGAGCAAAAATGACCATGCAATCCACAATATAGACAACAGCGCTCTCTCATACGACGGTCTCATTCTGAAGGAGAGAGCCGAGTCCTACCCAAATGCATGGGTTCAGAAGAATCTTGGGGCACTGGTAGCATTTGAAAAGGAGCTGGTTTGTCAGACAGTGTGAAAACAGACTGGCGGTGCAGGTTTCTCTCCCTCAGGCGACTATCCAGCTGGATTGCTTGATCAATAAGAGTCTCGAGATCACGGACAGGTTCTCTGGTAGCCAGATCATCCTTGATCGCCTCAGATAGACCATTCAGGAAACTCAACATGAGGGTCTCGTCGTTCCAGCCACTCCCCGCTGCAACTGTCTGAAACTGTATGCTGAATATGCCATCGCTGCCATTATTTTGTCAGAGGGTGAGAAGTCTCTTAGAGGCTTGTTGGCCGCTGAGGGTGTGGTCAAAGACTCTTTTGAACTCTTCTTCGAATGTAGAATAACTTGAACAGCAGGGCGCCTGTGCCTTCCAGACCGCTGTTGCCCAGGAGAGAGCCTTACCAGAAAGGAGGGTGATAACAATCACAATCTTGGCCCAATCTGAGGGGAAGGAAGATGGTTGCAGTTCAAATGTTAGAGAGCATTGAGTCAGGAACCCATCACATGCACTGGGATCACTCGAGAAATGTTGCGGTGGAGGTAGGCGAGGTTCAGCCAAAGGAGAGAGCATTTGAGAATCTGAGCAACTGTGGCAAAGAGTTCTTGAGAATTAGGCATCTCTGGGTTCATTATGTGGCTTGGTTATTCTGTCAGAGCCGGGACTCGAACTCAGGTCTCTGGAGCAAAAGTCATAGATTGCCCCACTGAGCCACAGGAAGGGGTTGAAACAAATAGTCAGATGCTCTCTTGAGAGTTTATTAAACAAAAAAAAGTAAAAGGGAACAAAAAAAATCCCTTCAAGGCAATCACAAAAACAGAAGAAAACCTAGACCAAAAAGGATACAAAAATCCAAAACTATCTCAAAAAGATAAACTCAGGAAAAAGGTTCCTATGATAGCAAAAATAAATTCAGGGAAACAGTCCGAAAGGCACAAAAGGAAACTTCTTGGAACAAGTGCAGACTTACGGCAGTCACAGGCTTAGGAACAACAATAACCAGGCGAAGATACAGAGAAAAAGACCAGCTTAAATACACAGCACAGAACGAGACACAGGTGAAAACGATTACTAAAGGCACATGTTTAGACACGAGAATCCTATGGGGACCTCTAGTGGCCACAATAAAACGTTACAAAGCAAAAACTGACAGTGGCTGGCTAAAACACATAGGCCAAATTGATGAAGCACTTAAGCCATATTTTGTCTGAATTGAATTGTCTGTTGAAGATGATTACCTTATTTGGGGGTACAGGGTAGTAAACCCTGAAAAATTACAGGAAAGACTATTGGCAGAGCTTCATGACAGTCATTGGGCGATGGTCAAAATGAAAGCCTTGGCCCGAAGGTTTTTTTTTTTTTTTTGGTGGCCGGCCCTTGGTATTGTAAATATTATCAATATTTAATATTCTCAATATTTTTGTAATGTAGTTAGTGTCATGTGTGTCAACAGCAGTGTAGCATGCCCACCCCTGTTCCTGTACATACCTGGAGATGTACATTAGGCCTAGATATCACCTAGATTTTGCAGAGGATCATCAGCATATGTTTCTGGTGGTTATGGATGCATATTCTAGATGGCCTGAGATTATCCCTATGAAAACAACCACGGCAGCAAAAACCATAGAAATGCTGAGAATTTTTTTGCGTCTTATGGTCTTCCACAGGAGGTGGTAATGGATAATGGACAATGGACCACATTTTACACCAGAGAAATTTGACAGTTCTTACGGCTAAACGGTGTGACGCACACTAAATGACCAGCATATCATCCTGCATCAAATGGATTGGCTGAGCGTCTCATGCAGAATCTGAACAAAACGGTGGAGCATAGGACGAAATTTTCTCTACAGTTATTGTAACACACCTCATAATACAACTGGCAAGATGCCAGCAGAACTGTTTCCTAAGAGGTCAGTTCGTACTTGATTGTCTCTTATCAAGCCACAGTTTTCACCAACTCTGAAGTGTGAATGCTCTGTAAGTTTGACAACCCCCTAAAGTCAGGACCTTAATTGTTGGTCAACCGGTTTTGGTAAAAAAAATTACAGGAGAGGGGAGAAGTGGTTGAGTGGTTCCATTTCAAAAGTGTTGGGTTCAGTAACATATGTATCTGGTTGATGTGAATGGGAACTGTGTAAAGAGACGTGAATCAGATGTTGAGTAGTAAATCAATGTGTAACAGCAATGTCAATCAAGGTGTTTCTTACAAAGGAGGAAACTGGGACTATTGTGAATTTTACATGAGTGTTGCAAAGGATAATGACATTGACATGACAGACAGATCTGAGACTGAATCAGTGGCAGAGCTGGAAACTGAAGCAATGCCAACTTCATCAACAACTGAGAGTGTTCCCATAAAAAGTCATTCTGTTAGAAAGAGATGTGTGCTGCAGAGGTTGAAAAAACCTGTTTTAACCTGTAAACAACAACAAAATGTATGCACATTATCAGTAAGCCTCCCTGAATTATTATAATTTTTTTTATTTATTTTTTTTACGTTGTAGTGACTTAAAGAAAATGCTCTCTTAGAGGGTGTAAGAGATTGAAATTTACTGTGCCATGTTTCAGTAAAACCTCTAAACAAATTATGATTTCCTTTGGACATTACAGTCTTAAATTCAGCTTTGTATGAATGAATGGCTTTATTTCGAACATGTAAAAATAATACAATAAAAGCTAATAGACAAAAAACAAAATAAACCAAAACAAAAACAAAAACACAACAAAACAGAAAGCAAAACAATATTACCTTATACAATCCGAAAAGGAGTGGGAAGAAGCATAATCTTATTTAATCCTACCTCTTCTCCACTACTCGTTAATAATCATCCGGTTGGCCGATCATCTTATCTCCACACACCAAGAAATACAAAAATAACATACATATTTACCTATGTTTATATCCACCATTAAAAATAAATTGTGAAAAAAAAAATATATATATATATAAAACTAAACTGTGAGAACACCTAGTCAAAGCCCTTCTTCCTCCCTGTACCTTGTGAAAACCATATGAAAGTCATGCTTGGACATTGTTTGAGCACTGAACTTAATCTGTTCCGCAGCTTCACTCCACATATAGAAATACAAAAATGTTTTAATGTTGTACGGACACAGAGATGTTAAAAAATTGCACTCACCCCTAAAATTATATCTCCCTTCTATATTTTTTTTTTTTTTTTTATATTTCCAGGAAGTGGGTTGTTTTTTTGCTTTATACATTATTTATGCTCATATTTAAGGCCATAAAATGTCTTAAATGGTTTAAGAAAAGTCTTAATTATCATTTCAAGAGATCTTACATTTGGGGACAGACAAACAGGGATTGCAAAATGGCTTAATGTAATTTATAATTAAACTTTAAAAAGCTATGATTAATTAAATGTATGACATGGCACTGTTGCCCATTCTACAGGCTCACAGTGGGTCAAAAAGAAGCTCATTTTTTATTCTGAAAATCTAAACATTTAGAATAAGGGTTATAATAATATATTTTATGTGTATGTCAATATTATCATAAAAATATGATAATTTTGACTCATCCCTTTCTTAAATTTGTTTTTTTCAAAACCTGTATTATTTGAACTGTAAAATTGTTTTTTTGACAGTCATTTTACGGTTTAGGTTGTTACCATAAACCATGGAGACAGTTTCCCCTTATTCTCTGTCGGTTTAGTCCGGCTCGATTTACTCCCTGGTTCCGCCCAGCACCCTAACCCTTCCTCCTCCATCAACTACACCAGGGTGTTCATCAGCTCCCCTGACTACTCCTAATCCTCCTTCTATGCTGCTTCTCCCCAGTCCTCAGGCTTCATCCACTATGGTCTTCTGAGCCGTGGCCTAAGCCCCTGACTCAGCCTTGGCCCTCCACTGAGGTCCTTTGTCCCTCTGGCCCAACCATGTTGATCCCCTCACTCAGTCTAGAACTTCTGAGCCTTCGGGCCTATTTTACCGATCTGAGCGCATGGTCTGAAGCGCATGGCGCAGGTGCACTTAGGGCACTTAGAAAAAAACGGTCGGCGCGCCCGGCGCATGGTCCAAAAGTGTTGTCCCTCGTCTCTTAATGAGTCATGGGTGTGTTTTGGGCATAACGTGCAATAAACCAATCAGAGTCTCATCTCCCTTTCCCTTTAAAAGCCAGTTGCGCTCGCACCATGGCGGATTCCCTATTTACATGAGGAGAGGAATCCTTTTATTTTTAATATTTAAACGTGTGTGTGCTGCTGCGCGTCCCTGTGTGTGTAATAATCAGAGTGTGCGTGTGTTGTGCACCGCCTATAGGCTCATATTACTAACACACCCTTTAAATAACACAGAAAATACTGCACTACTGACTTTAGAGCAGGTGTGTGTTGGTCAATGGCGCAGTCGTTTTCAGTTCCTCACAATAGCAACGCTCCAACAATGCTCCTGAACACACCTGGTTTAGACCAGACGCCCATGGGTGAACAGATGCGCCAGTGCATTTGATATTTAAACAACGTGGAGCTGGACGTGAACATGAGAACTGCGTCGGGCTGAAACTAGCAAAAAACAAAAAACAAGCAAGTTGCGCCGGATGTATGATAGGGCTCTACAGCTCTGCTTTGGCCCTTCACCACTTTGGCTCCACCATGGTCCTCAGTACTGGGGTAAGATGGCCCCCAACCTGGGGCAAGAAAATTTATGGATTTTAGCGTGAAAGAAGATCGGTCAAATACAAAAGAGCTAGACCGTTTAGGGCTATAGGTAAGAAGCAGTATTTTATAATCGATACGGAACATAAGTTTGTGTGTGCAGGATTTGGGTTTAATAAGTAATATATCTGTTTTATCGAACTTTTACAGAAGAAAAGTACTGGTCATCCATTCTTTGATATCTTTTATCCCATCTGTTAATTTGGATACTTTAGAAAATTAATTTGGTCTGGAAGAAATATATAGTTGAGCATCATCCACATAACAATGGAGACTAATCCCATGTTTTCTAATTATATTTCCAAAGCGCAGCATGTACAATAAAAACAGCAGAGGGCCTAATACAGATCCTTGAGGCACTCAGTATTTGAGAACTGTAAGGTTAGATGCTTCCTCATTCACACAAACAAAATGGTAACAGTCAGGCAGGATCTAAATCATATTAATGCCTGTCCCTGAGTTTTTTTTTTCTATTTGCGCTAAAATTTATCTGTCTCGAGAGCAACTCATAACTGTTGTACCATGGTGCAGGACGTTTCTCTCTAACTTTTTTTAACCTGATGGGGGCAATGGTATCTAAAGTTCTAGAGAAAATTGTGCCCATATTACTAGTCACTATATCAAGTTCACCTGCATTTGTAGGTACACAGTGTAAACAATGAATCTGTTTTAGTGGTTGGAATAATAGTTCTACCTAGTTGATGACACTGCTAATCTCAGCTACACGCAGTGTGCATGAGGCGAGTTAGTGATCTACGATATCATCACTTTGAGGTTCAATATCTATATTAGTAACATCAGTTCCATGTGATGTAATAAGGTCTAATGTAGGGTTAAAGCGATGAGTGGCTTTGGTGACATTTTGTTTGACTCCAATAGAGTTTAATAATTCAGTAAACGCAAGTCCTAATGCATCAATTATATTATCTGTGTGAATGGTAAAGTCTCTGACAATCAATGCTCTATTCACATTACCCATAAGTGAAAGAAAATCAGCAAAAAATCACCGTAGGGCCCTGGGGGTCTATAAACGAGAGCAGAAAGAGATAGCAGGGATTTTTATTCTTATATCTGAGAGTGTAAAATATAGCACAAGCACTTAATGTTTAGGAGCCCAAGCTTTAAAAAAGATTTTTGTTCATTTTGTTATTTGTTTTAATTGCAATGAGATTTTTATTAAGATCCTGTAATAAGCTTATTATTTTTTCTCACTATTGGGGGAAAAGGCATAGTCTCGATAGAATGGACTTTGTAGTATAATTTAAGTGGTTAGAACAAAGGATATCATAGCTGTTAAAATTTTACTTAAGTCCTGAAGATGTCCGACAGGAGATCCGCTCCGACTCTGTTAGGGTGCAGGCCTTCAACATGGTAGAATCCAGATTGCTCCCAGAAAAGATTTGACAATTATTGACCAGTTTCTGTTCATCTCACCATGACATTAAAGGCCCGGTATACTTCATTTTCTGCATTCAGCTCCGTCTCATGCACAGTTGAGAATGCAAGCCTTTCGAAGTACACTCCTTTGGCCATGAGTGCGGCACGTGCGCACTATCAAGTGGACTTTTTTTCCAAAGCACTCAAGTCACTTACATATGCACTGTTGTACCCGCACCGTCCACGCGGTCACAAAAATCGGGCTGCATGCGGACGGGGTGTGTGGACCCTCCTGAAAATTATGTCACACGGACAATTTATATATATCATTATTGTGAAATAAAATTATTCATATCATGAAATAAACTTTGGTCAATTCACCCAACCCACCCTTAATATGTCAATATACCATAAGGTTATTTTTATCAGTGTAGATGGTGAATGTGAACTGTTTACTTCTATACTACTCAAATGTATACTTATATCACTTATTTTGTCTAAGCCCTCTCTCAAACACCAGTAACCGTATGGTATGAATGGGTATTTGAGTTATCATATATGGTATCATTGTAATTTTGGCTTGCATGACCTAGTATTGATATGGCATCTAATCAACCCCGCATTCATTCTTATATATCTGAATAGTAATTGTTCTTTTTTTCACTCCCCACCTTTTTTGTGCTTAAACCGTATTTATTTATCTCTCCAAATCACACTGTCATTTCCGTACATATGAAACGTGTTCTCTGCTTTAATCTTTCTCCTGTGGCCTTTGTTCTCCTGTGGCCTTCTATTGACAGGCCCCTGTGGTGAAATTTATGTCACATATTTAATATGGACATGGGGATGATTATCAAATCCATAGATGCCAGGAAAGGCTGATCAGCTGTAAATAATGGATGAGGGGAGGATGTGACTCAATTTGTGAGCAGCACAGAAGGAAAGAGCGTGCATTGACTCCCCCGCTCTGGAATGCCATTATTCGGGTCGATCTTTTCTCCTCCAGCCTGACATCACTCAGGGTAATCATCCTTCAATAAAAAAGCTGCCCATAATAAACGAACAACCTGGGTCAATAGAGGAATACGGAGAGGGATGACCTCTTGTGTGCGACAGTGTATAAATGGGTTTCTTCATCAGAGGTGATAGGCCCCCCTGCACTTTAACACGAACCAGAGCCACGCCGCACTTATCATCACTATTGCCTGGTTTTGTCACGGTTGTGTTCGCTGCATTAATGAATCAATGCTCTAATGAGGCGGATTCCCTTCCAGTGGCTCATGTAAGTACAACACCAAGATGTACCGAAACGTATTACGCAGAGAAGGAGATGGATGGGAATCTAAGTATCAGTTTGTAGAATGAGGTGTGGGAGCCATCAAGAACACATAAGGAATGCCCTTTTTATAATGTTAGTTTTGTAGCTTATAGCTAACCTAACCATGTGGTATACAAAGTTATCATCAGCAATATCCATTATAAGATCCAGAGTAGACTCTAGGCATATGTATACACAGAGATAGGGCAGCACAATTAACATGACAGGAAGCCAAAAACAGATTCATATGGCCCAAAGTCTTGGATGCTAAATTATATAACATCTTACTGTCACTGGTGGGTCATCAAATGAGCAGACAACTGCAGATAGACCAAAATTTACAACCCAGATAGAGGTAAAACTGTACACTGGTCAGAAGCACATTTACTAGTAGACCATATGAGATCAAGGCAATGAAGCAGGAGGAAGGAAGAGGACCTGACAGATTGAATGACGGGGATGATGGGCTAAAGGGAAATCTCTAGCGTGGACTCAGGACTTTGCATACAGCAGATGCAATGAAAGGTGTTGTTCCAGAGCAGGTGGGTCTGTGGGTTTGGAGAGATGACCAAATGGAAGCTGAACTATTGAGGCTGGTCTGACTTTTGTAGATCCATGGCTAGGCTCAGATCCTTGGCTGGAGAGCTGTACTGGAGATACAGACACATACATTGGACAATATACACAGGCAACTGGACAGGAGAAAGTGGATCAGACTATGAAATGTGGCTTTAAGGGAACCCTTGGACTACATGTCTCAGGCTCAGCTTGAAGGATTATATCAACTATGTCCAACTCAAGAGCGCCTGCTATTTATGCAGGGGAGAGTCTCGATGGACTCAGTAATACTGTAATTGCTTCTTTTCCTGAACCATATAATAGTGGTGTTATAATGTCTTTCCAGCCAAGCTGAATAAACTGTGTAAGGTTATGGCATTGGTGGTTATCAACCATCATCAGCATATCTCGCATATATCATTAGGTGAAGCCATGAGTGAAACCTGGTACTGACTTGTAGCACGATCGTCTGGTTAAATACTAATAGTTTTCTTAATTGTTTTTAAATGGTGTTAATTGGTGGTTATACTAAACATTGGTGGAATACATAAACAGGCTGCATTTACACAGAGGCTAGGATGTGGTAATTAATTTGTGGCCACATCTGAGCTAATTAGAAAACATGAAGGAATACAGTTAATGATAAAAATCAAGTTAATGATCCCTAGTGAAACTGATGCACTGGGAAGACAGCTTATTGAATTTATGAAAGTGTAAACAAAAGAAACTGCTAAGAGTATCTGTGTATTTGTCAATTTTAAATCCTAATACATTGTTGGTGTGTTAAACGCTGTTATATTCTGTCTAAAGTGTTAGTTTAGAAAACAAAAGTATCACTATAAAAAATGGTATTACATCACCTTTACAAAATATTTCCTAAATTTCTCTTGTATAGTCCCTGAATATTGTCAGCACCCACCGTCACTAGTAAGCAAATATTTCTCTAGCTAATTTTCCAGACTAGCTCTTTAATCTTTGTTTTGACAGTGTATCTTCTTGGATTGGATCTGTTGATGGCCCTAATGTTGCATTTAAATCTGGGTAAGGGTGCTCCGAATGATCGGGCATTGATTGTTATTGGCCTATAATAACTTTATATAGTTTGATCAGTGGTCTCTATAAAGGCCGATCAGAAGAGCCGATCAAATGACGCAAAACTCGCGAGACGCACAGCTAAAATTGCTTCACTACAGTCACTGGTCTGGCAGTTCTACCAGGTGTCTGAAATGGACAATACATTTGCAATGTCTTTGGAGACGTTGCAGCGACAGCAACGCTACAGCAATGACAACAAGAAACTAGGGCTGTACGATTTTAGTGCATTTCTTTCCATCACAGCGGTGCACATTCGTTCCTCCCTAAAAGCCCAAACTTAGCATCCAAATCAGCTCGATCAGTGATTGTCGTAAAATACAGTCTACTGTTGCTAAACTGCAGGACATGCTCGATAATAAAAAGAGTTATTAAAACTAATTTAGTAGGATTAATATATATTTAATGTATACAGTGAAGACATTTGATTTTGAAGACATTTACAATTGATTGCTTTCTGTTGATAAAGACTGTTCTGTTTTTGTTCTAAGTGGTTCCTAATCATCTCTAGAAGAGGGAATGGAATATGTTGCTTGCCGATAAATAAAGAGTTATCAATTCATGATACTTGCTCATCTCTTAATTAAACATTGTTGTTAAGAATAGTTGACTTATTATTTACGGTAATTGGTAATCAGTGATCAGCCCCAAAAATCCTGATCGGAGCACCCTTAAATCTGGGGATACTGCAGCATTCAGCCTAGCAAGGAAAAATCTGTCCCGGAGGATCAGGAAGGCAAAGAGGCTGTATGCTCAAAAACTAAACAGCCACTTCACAAATGACAGAGACTCATGTTGGTTGTGGCAGGGATATCACTGACTACAAGCCCCCTCCTCTGCGGATATGCCATAGTGACGCCTCTCTACCAGATGAACTTTTACGCACATTTTGAGGCCAACAACATTCAGGCACGAATGCTACCATCTCTACCCAGCAATCAGGCACTCCAGCTGTCAACAACTGAAGTGAAAAAGACCCTTGCCAGTGTTAACACACGTAAAGCTGCAGGGCCGGACGGCATCCATGGACGTGTTTTAAAGGACTTTACAGTGCTACTGAAGGATGTTTTTGCAGACATTTTTAAAATCTCACTCAGTCAGGCAGTAGTGCTTACTTGCCTCAAAAGTGCCACCATCATTCCTGTCCCGAAGAAGCCTAACCCAGCCTAACCCAACCCATCCGATCCACTGAGGATGCTATCTCCACTACACTCCACCTCACGCTGTCACACCTAGAGAGGAAGAACACTTACACCCGGATCCTCTTCATTGACTTCAGCTCGGCTTTTAATACGATCATTCCACAACAGTTGGTGGAAAAACTGAGGTTGATGGAGGTGGACATGGGCACCTGTAACTGGGTCTTCAACTTTCTGACTCAGTGGTGACGGATGGTAAAGGTAGGCAGCCAAACATCAAGAACCATCACAGTGAGTACGGGCTCACCCCCAGGCTGCATCCTGAGCTGTTCTACCTGCTCACACACGACTGTACTACTAGAGTCAGCACCAACCACATTATTAAGTATGCTGACGACACAACAGTGGTGGTTCTTGTTAATGACAACGACGAGTCCGCATACAGGTCGGAGGTGGAGCAGCTTACAGCATGTTGTAGATTTCACAACCTTGCCCTCAACGTGGACAAGACAAAAAAAAATGGTGATAGATTTTAGGAGGGTTGGCAATCACCACCACTCACTGCTGATCATAGACAGTGCTTCTGTGGAACAGGTCAGCAACATCAAATACCTGGGAGTTCACTTGTCTGATGACCAGGGCCCGTATTTATCAAGCCTCTGAGAATTACTCACAAGAACGCTGCTAAGAATTGACTTAAGAGTAAAAAATTTCTTGGCTCAAAGCTGCGCTTAAAAGTTAGTTATCAAGCATCCGAGTCGTAATTTAAGTGAAGTGTAGGACTAAATCTTAAGTGGCAGTCTTAGAGATGGTTCACGACACTTTGCTGTGCCACAAACGGGATTTTGGATGACGACATAGGCATGGACCAATCACTGAATAGATTTCCTTATTTAAGAATATTCTCGGATAAATTCACATTGAATGGTGAAATTCCTAAGAGGAGTTTACATTCAACACACATTTGACAATAACGAATTTTCAAGAGAATATATTATGATATACACATTGAAAATGAAAGATAAACAAGTTTTCCACCATGTCTTAATTACAAATTTTAAACCTGTGTGCTGTTAACTGACCTGCCTATATATAGCCTAGATTTTATAATATAATCAGCCACCATGGATTCCAAAAGAAAACCGAACTGGCAGGAGGAAGAAGCGCTGACAAAGATGATGCCTGCTCTATCCAAAAGATACCGTTTGATTAACTGCTCGTCGTCAAACATTTCAAAAACTTTCTCCCTCTCCTGAAAGATTTGCGCACATCTCTGTCTCTTTAGTGCCATCACAAGCCCCTACTGGCAACTCCTAGCCACTTGAGAGACCTCTCGAGCTGTCTTAAATAACTGGGAGAGTAAGAGTGATTCTTAGCTTTAAGAAATTTGATAACTTGCTTTTATACTTAAGTTTGAAAGTAGGAGTACATTTCATGAATTCTCAGCACTTAAGACTAAAACGGCACTTTGAGAAGCTTGATAAATACGGGCCCTGATCTCCACCACTAACACCACAGCAGTCATCAAAAAAGTCTAGCAGCGACTTCACCCCTTCTGTAGACTTAGAAAAGCAGGTCTCCCCACTCATCTCCTCACCACCTTCTACAGGGGAACCATTGAAAGCATTTTGACCTACAGCCTCACTTCCTGATTTAGGAGCTGTAAGGCTCATGAACAACAGCAGCTCGACAGGATAGTGAATATAGCCAGAAAAATCATTGGTGATCCTCTCCCTTCCCTGATGGAGATCTATCAACGACGCTGTATTCTCAGAGCCACCTCCAAGTCAAGTCAAGTCAAGTCACCTTCATTTATATAGCGCTTTTTACAATACAGATTGTTTCACGATGCAACAAAGATTGTTTTGACTGTACATCAGATCTAGAAGAATGTCATTGTCCAGTTTAAGGAGGTTTGTGATTGATTAATTTCTGTTGTAAAAATCATTAGTTATTAACTTGTCTTACACGACACCGTTTTCAACTGAAAACAAAACTTTTAATGCTTAATAGGTTATAAAGTGCAAGTTTTTGAAAACGAATTTTAAAAATGATACCGTTATGCGTATTAAGTGTTTAGTCTATAGGCATGCGCGTTTGAATGCGTATGTGCATGGGCGCGTAGTCTTTCTTTACAAAGTGACGTCGCCAAATTACTTGTCTGGCATGCATAATACATCATTTTTAGTCATTTCCACGGATCTGTGTGAACGGGAATCAATTTGATAACGCTGTACAGAGGAAAAAACTTTTGCCGTGTCGATGAGGCCTTCGCAAGAGATAGTCTAGTTGACACGGTCTCTGCTGACACTTCAGGGCTGCGTTGTGGTCATATCTAGGCGCAGGTCCACCATCTGATCTGGATACGGCCTGGATCCAACTGACTACTGTAAACCTCGGGATAAACAGAGAGACTAAAATTAGTGTAGATGCCATTCTTCTTATGATGTAACGAGTACATCAGGTGTTATGGGAAGTGTTCCTGGTTCCGGCTGACCTAGTTAATGCAGCCAAACAATCATTTTACATGATTTGAATTATAGAAATTGATAATGTGTTATGTGTATGCCAGGTTAAAGAGATGTGTTTTTAGTCTAGATTTAAACTGACAGGGTGTGTCTGCTTCACGAACAATGCTGGGAAGAGGAAAAGGATCGACCGCCTGCAGTTGATTTTGATATTCTAGGTATTATCAACTGGCCAGAATTTTGAGATAGTGAAGGACTTTAACGCGTTAAGAGCTTGCTCAAGTACTGGGGAGCTAAACCATTTAATGCTTTGTAAGTAATTAGCAAGATTTTAAAATGTATGCGATGTTTAATAGGGAGCCAATGCAGTGTTGACAGAACCAGGCTAATATGGTCATACTTCCTGGTTCTAGTAAGAACTCAAGCTGCTGTGTTTTGGACCAGCTGGAGTTTGTTTATTAAGCGTGCAGGGCAACCACCCAGTAGAGCATTACAATAATCTAGCCTTGAGGTCATGAACGCATGAACTAACTTTTCCGCATTTGTCATTGAGAGCATATGTCGTAGTTTAGATATATATTTAAAATGGAAGAATGCGGTTTTACAGATGCTAGAAATGTTTCTCTCAAATTAAAGATTGGTATCAAAGAACACACCCAGGTTCCTAACTGGCGATGAAGACTTAACAGTACATCCTTCAAGTGTTAGACAGTATTTTAGGTTATTACGTGCGGAGGTTTTTGGTCCAATAATTAGTTTTTTTCAGAATTAAGTAGTAGGAAATTACTAGTCATCCATTTTTTTATATCAACTATGCATTCCGTTAATTTTGTGAATTGGTAGGTTTCATTGGGGCACAAAGAAATATAGAGCTGAGTATCATCAGCGTAACAGTGAAAACTAATGCCATGCTTCCTCCAGATATCTACCAAGGGTAGCATGTACAAAGTGAAAAGCAACGGTCCTAGTACTGAGCCTTGAGGTACTCCATACTGAAATTGTGATTTATATGACACCTCTTCGTTTCATTCTACAAACTGATAACGGTCAGATAATTATGATTTAAACCATTCCAATGCAGTTCCACTAATGCCAACATAATTTTACCTATTCAAAAGAATGTTGTGGTCGATAGTATTAAATGCAGCAATAAGATCCAGTAACACTAATAGAGAGATAAAACCAGGATCGGATGGTAAGAGCAAATCATTTGTAACTCTAATGAGAGCAGTCTCAGTACTATGATACGGTCTAAATCCTGACTGGAAGTCCTAGAAGATACCATTTCTTTCTAAAAAGGAACATAGTTGTGAGGATACTGCCTTTTCTAGTATCTTTGAGAGAAAAGGTAGATTTGAGATCGGCCTGTAATTGACTAATTCTGTTGGATCAAGTTGCGTTTTTTTAATAAGCGGTTTAATAATAGCCGGCTTAAAAGTTTTCGGTACATATCCTATTGACAAAGATTAATTAATGATATTAAGAAGAGGATCTATGACCTCTGGAAGCATCTCTTTCAGTAGCTTAGTCGGTATAGGATCTAACATACATGTTGTTTATTTAGATGATTTAACGAGTTTAGATAATTCTTCCTCTCCTATAGCAACGAATTATTGGAATTTTTCCTCAGGGACACTACAATGCACTGTCGGATGCGATACTGTAGTAGACAGTTGCATGGTTATAATTTTCTCTCTAATATTATCTATCTTGCAAGTAAAGTTCATAAAATCATTACTGCTGTGCTGTTGGGAAACATCTGGGGTTGAAGCTTTATTTCTCCTTAATTTAGCCACTGTATCAAATAAATACCTAGTGTTGTATTTGTTTTCTTCTAAGAGGGTCGAAACATAAGCAGATCTAACAGTTTTTAAGGCCTTTCGGTGTGCAATAGTGCTGTCTTTTCACGAGAGAAAAACCTCTAGTTTTGTTTTCTTCCAGCTGCACTCCATTTTTCTGGCTGCTCTTTTAAGGGCCTGGGTGTGCTCGTTGTACCATGGCGTTGGACTATGTTCTTTAATTTTCTTAAGCGCAAAGGAGCAACTGTGTCTAAAGTGCAGGAAAAGAGAGAGTCAATAGTTTCTGTTGCAACATCGAGTTCTTCTAAGCTATCTGGGATGCTGAGGAGATGAAACTGATCAGGAAGATTATTTATAAAGCAATCTTTAGTGGTAGAAGTGATAGTTCTGCTATATTTGTAACAGGGAGCTAACTTTGCAGCCTTGGCTAAATGAAGTATACACGATACTAGGTAATGATCTGAGACGTCATCGCTCTGCTGCAGAATTTCAACTGCATCAACATTGATTTCGTGTGACAATATTAGATCTAAAGTATGATTACGACAATGAGTAGGTTGACGTGTTGCCTAAAGCCGGGTGCACACCATGCAATTTTGGCCATGAAATCCTCAAATCCTCAAAGATTCCTCTGATCCTATGCTAAAATCTGAAGGCTTTGGTCATTAGTTTGACATGCTCACCGACAGCTGATTAATGACCGCTGCGATCAAATTTTACCTCCGACAAAATTCTGACAGTGTCAGAAGATTTGGCGCACAGTCCTGCAGTGTGAATTCCCTTACGACGACCATCAAATTGTCTTCGTTTTTCAAGACAAACCATGACCATGAAATGAGCGCAGTACCCTCTAAATGCCAATCCCAATGCGTTTTCATTATGGATATTAAAATCACCAACAATTAGGACTGTATCTGCAGCCAGTACTAACTCCGATAGAAAATCAGCAAATTCTTTGGTAAAGTCTGTATGGTGCCCTGGTGGCCTGTATACAGTAGCCAGCACAAATGTCAAACGTGAATTATCATTTACACTAGATAGTGTTACATTAAGCACCAACACTTCAAAAGAATTATATTTGAAACTAGACTTCTCAGTAATACTGAGTATATTACTATAAATTACAGCAACACCTCCACTTTTGCCTTTCAGACTAGGCTCATGTTTATAACAGTAATCTTGGAAGGTGGACTCATAAAGTAATGTAATCGTCAGGTTTTAGACAGGTTTGTGTCCAACACAGCACATCTAGGCTATGATCTGTAATCATATCATTTACAATAAGTGCTTTGAAGAAAGGAGTTGTATATTCAGCAACCCAAGCTTTATCATTTGTTCATCTGTATTATACTAGGGAATAGTCAGGAACTCACCGTGCCTTCAAATTAATCCAAATGAGGTGTGTAGACAAAAAAATCCAAATAGAAGAGCACTTCAAAAGAGTCCGCAGACTCTATCAAGAAAAAATCATTGGATGCAAGATAAAAATCAAAGTTACAAAGCTTTGTATGCTTGGCATTGAAAAAGGTCACATGTGACCGAAACGTTTGCCTTTTTTTTCTTTCAGAAAAGCATTGATTTAATCTTGCATCCAATTATTTTTTTCTTGGTAGAGTGTGCGGACTCTTTTGAAGTGATCTTTCATCTGTATTATACCTGTTTTTTATTTGTTGAACATCAATTAAATTTTTACCCTTAAATGGGTTTGAGAGTTTTATGTATTTACTAATTCGGGGAACAGTCTCTATGTGATGATATCTAGGTGAAAGAGTCTCTATGTGTTGGGATTTATCTGACTTCTATTATGTGAGACAGCTAGGAGACGGTCGGTTAAGCCAATCTGTCTGCTTCCTGACCTGGGCCCCAGTTAGTCAAGGTTCAACTCTAAGACTATGTGACAAATTACTAGAGAGAAGAGCGGCACCACTCCAGGAGGGATGAATACCATCTCTTTTTAACAGGTCAATTGTCCAATTGTCTATGAACCTTATAATATTCTGCGGACACCACTTAGACAGCCAGCCATTGAGTAATGACTAGTCAAGTTATCTCATCACTCCGGCGAACAGGAAGGGGTCCAGAGCAAATTACAGTGTCTGACATCATATTTGCGAGTTCACACACCTCTTTAATGTTAATTTTGGTGATCTCTGACTGGCCAAGTTGGACATCATTAGTGCCGATGTGAATAATAATCTTAGAGAATTTACAATTAGCAATTAGCCAGCACTTTTAAATTTGCTTTGATGTCAGGCGCTCTGGCTCCCGGTAAACATGTGACTATGGTGGCTGGTGTCTCTTCATGTTCCGTGTAATAGAAATGCCAATAACTAGGGCACTTTCAACAGGATTCTCAGTGGGTGCATCACTGAGTGGGGAGAACCTGTTTGATGTTCTAATCGGAATGGAACAGCGGTGTTTTGTCCTACGATTATGCCGTCTCACAGTTGCCCTGCTGCACAGGCTCTACAGCTGGAATCGAACAATGTACAGTGCATCTAAAGCAGTATCTAAAGCCATTGTATTCTTACTATCCTCGATTAAAGTTTGGATGCGTGCCTCTAATTCTGAAATCTTCTCCGTTAGCCTGACTATCTCCCTGCATTTATCACATGTGAAACCCTCAGCGCTGACAGAGTAGGCTATACTATACATGTGGCAGGCAGCGCAAGTGACAATAACAGGAGAAGATGACATGACTCACCGTGTTTGTTAACTGATCCGACTCACCACACTTGTTTGATGGACTCGTAAAAGGTACGAGCACGCGAGAGAAAAAAAGATGGCAAGCATGGATTGCAGGTTGACAGGCTAGCGATAGCAATTTAGATCAGATTAATCTGACAGACAATATTAGATAATATCAGATATATTACAATGATTAAGTTATATTAAGAAATATAAACAGCAAGGAAAGATAGAGAAAAGAGATTAAAAACAAAGCTATACGGAGCAACAAACGCAATCCACTCAGGCAAAAACGTAAACTGCGTAGGAGACTGACACAGGCTAGAACGAAATTGTTAAATAAAGTCATTATTTTTGTTTGTTTTTGCGCACAAAAAGTATTCTCGTGGCTTCAGGCTTACATTAAGGTTGAACCACTGGAGTCACATGGACTATTTTAGCGATGTCTTTACTTCCTTTCTGGAGCTTGAAAGTGTTCATTACATTGCTGTCTATGGAGGGGTCAGAGAGCTCTCAGATTTCATCAGAAATATCTTCATTTGTGTCTGAAGATGAACAAAGGTCTTACGGGTTTGGAACGACATGAGGGAGAGGAATTAATGACAGAATTTACATTTTTGGGTGAACTAACCGTTTGAATACTCTCCTCCCATAAATGTTGCGTCTAAAAGGGAAACTCCTACAAATGCATATGCAATAGGGTCAGCCGCAAAAATAACTCTGTCCACTTCTTTTTAGTGCTAATTCTTCACTGCATGTGTTTAATAAATCCTGACAGTAGTTTTAACGCCAAAAGAGGGTTTGCGTTGGCGCAAACTGTTAGTAAATCTGGCCCTTAGTGTTTGTAAATATATTGTTAGTTTAGCGTGGTTGCTAAACTGTGGGTGGAATGTATTCTGATTTATTGTATGTTTTAATGTACTGCAACTAACTAACATCTAACCATCCCCCTTTGTAGAACACAAGGCTCTTCAATAATGATTTTTTTAATAAATGCTGACAAAAACTTTAATGTCAAATATTTAGTTGATGAGTAGTGAACACAAATATTACCTGGGGTATGATTTTACCTCAAAATTCAACATACTGTCCATGACACAAAATGGCAGTTTTTACTGGCCAATCATTTCCTGTCATCAATCCACGATGCTTGCAAGAAGAAGTGGGAAAAAACATCTCTTTGCTATCTCTATGACTGATGTTATTAGTGCTATGACATAATAGAAACGTCTATTTGATCAGTGTTTAACAACATATGGACATTTCAAGGTACCAGATCGGCTGAAAATGAACTCCCAAAACTATTGCCATTTTCTGGAAGATACTTTCTTCAAACAGTCATACAAGAGGAAGTCAGCAATATTCAAGAAGACCATGAACTTTATGTTTTTAGCTATTCTACTGCTTGAATAGCTAAAAAAAGCCTTCAAGAATAATGACCTGACCCCCTTCCTCAACTGATTTAAACCTAAATGAGAACTTGTGGATCTTTCTCAAGTGTGAGATTTACAGTGAGGGAAATCAATACAGATCTTTGAATAGCATCTGGGGGGCTGTGGTTGCTGCTTCAGCTAAAATTGGTCAAGAACAAATCAAGTCACTGACTGATTCTATGGATGGGCGGCTTATTCAGTGCCCCTTCTTTTCAATGACTTTCATATCTTGAAAGGCTAAAAAGGGATCAATTTGTATAATGTTATATTTTGTATTTATTAGTTATTTGTTGAAGCAGAGAAAAAAAAATTAGAATAAAATTGCCTAATAATGTGCACACAGATATTTGAGAATATGACCTATTCCTTATTAAACATAATTGTTGTTTTTTAACAAAATAACACTGATAGCATTGTACAATATCTGTTTTGCAGTAAAATCATTAGGAAAAAGCTAACTAATAATTAATGCACACAGTGTGTAATGACACAGCTAGAAGGTCTCCAGTTTAGGTCCTGGCTGAGCCTTGCGGTGCAGTTTGCATGTTCACCCCGTGTTGGGGTGGGGTTCCTCTGGCCATACTGTACGTCAGTAGGTCATGTTCTTGGAGGCCCCCCAACACTGCACATTTTGCATGTCTCCTTTGTCTGACACACCCATTTCAGATCGTTGAGTCACTACTAATGAGCTGATGACCTGAATCAGGTGTGTTTGATTAAGAAGACATGCAAAATGTGCAGTGCTGAGGGGGCTCCAGGAATGGGAACCACTGCTGTAGGTGAGTTGGAGACACTAAATTGCTGCTGCTGTTACTCCAGTTCTCAAGAAACTCAACCTTGACCCGTCAGTTCTTTCTAATTATCGCCCCATTTATTACCAAATTACTGGAAATAACAGTTGCCTCCCAGCTTCAGTCTTTTCTCTTTGAATATAATATTTTTGACCCCTTTCATTCTGGTTTTCGTCCTCTTCACAGCACTGAAACCATTCTTGTAAAGTAAATGACCTTCTACTCTGGCTCTCTTTCTAAACTTCTACTACTTGACCTCAGCTCCACCTTTGATACTGTCTGTCACAACTTACTTTTTCCTCGCCTGTCGGATGTAGGTATTTCTGGGCCTGCCCTCTCTTGGTTTTCCTCCTACTGCCCCCCCCGACACAAGGTGTCCCGCAGGGATCTTTTCTTGGTCCATTATTATTTATTATCTACATACTACCCCTGCATCAGATTCTACATCGACATGGTTTTAACTATAATTTCTTCCGATGACATATAAATCTACACTATCTGTAAACCTACTCCATCCACTCACATTCACTCACACATCTGCCTGTGTAAATCAAGTAAAAATATGGCTCCAACTTTCTGAAATTAAATATGGACAAACCTGAGATTATCATTGCCTGTACCCCTCACATACCAGCAATATTCCTCATGATTTCACCTGTGACATTGACAGCACTCCCGAACTGTCAAAAATCTAGGTGTTATCTTTGATCCCTCCCTCTCTTTCTAGACCCATATCAACTCTGTCACCAGAACTGCATTCTTTCATTTACACTGCATTGCCCAGCTCCGTCCCTTCATTAGTATCAAAGATTCTGAAAAGTGTCAAATATGCTGAAACAGTCACTCATGCATTTATCTTATCCCGTCTTGATTACGGTAATGCCCTCTTCATTGGCTTACCTACCAGCTCCAGATTGCAATATGTTCAAAACTCTGCTGCAAGAATACTCAGCCACACTAAACGTTCTGCCCACATCACACCTATTCTGTTTGATCTCCACTGGTTACCGCTGTCCTATCGTATCAAGTACAAAATAATACTGCATACTTTTAAATCTCTACATTAAATCTCCCGTTATCTTTGCAACGTGCTCTTCCCCCACACCCAGACTCGTTCACTTTGGTCTTTAAACTCTGGCTTTCTCTCCGTCCCTCGGTATCGCCTCTCTTCTATGGGTGTTAGATCATTCAGCACGGCTGCACCTAAACTCTGGATATCTCTGCCATGGTCACTTTCTTGCATTAATAATATTTCTGACTTCAAATCGCAACTTAAAGCCTACTTGTTTTCTGATCATTTTCTATAATTTTTAAATCCATGTTGCTATGTGATACCCTGTTTATGTGATGCCCTCTTTTATGTCTTTGTATTATCTTTGTTCTTATCTACCACCTGTAATATTCTATACTATTGCTTGTTATATTGTCTGCTTTTATTGTCTACTCTATGGCGCTATATTTTCCATCCTTGAGTTATGGACAGGTGCTATATAAATAAAACGTATTATTATATTAAACTGTCTGTAGGTTTGTGTTAGCCCTGTGTTGAACTGTCCCTCTGTCCAGGGTGTTTCCATGCCTACTGACCATCTGAGATACGCGGATAAGTGGTTTGGAAGAAGGATATACTGTATACAATATGGATACTAAGTTCACACATCACCTTTACCTGCAATTACATCACCACTTAGCTCTATTCTATTCTATTCTATTCTATAAGTGATTTAGTTAAAGACACCTTTCATACTTTTTTCTTATGCGGTGTTCCTCCATAACATATACTGGTCACAGAACAGAGGAGAGTTTAAACATTACTGACAGGAAGAAAGACACACAGAGAAGAAGAGATCAGAAGGGAACGCAGGGCGACTTCACTGAACGCAAAGCTGTTTCTGTTCAGTTTGTCCACATGCACAAGTTGCTGTAACCGTATATTGCTAGTGTTTTTACCAAGCAAATAAGTTTAACAATACCTCAAAAGGTCCATAACACACACAGTTTCTGCCAGTCTCATGTTAATCTTGAGTATCTATAGAGTAGTGTTGATCCTTCATATCTCCCAAGAGTCTTTAGTTTTATCAGATTTATAAAAGACAGATACACTGTACCGATTCTTTCTGAAAACAGCCGAGCTCGTGGAGGCGTGCAGTGGGCGGAGCTAAAGAGTCTCACACACACACACACACACACATCATGGCATTATCCCTGGATCACTCCCGATTCTCTATACGTTGGTGTTGTTCACATTATATGCACTTACGCGCCGATTGCCAACAAAACACACACATTTGATGTAGTTTCACTCACCGCCTGCGGTTTCCACTCGTGACCGGGAACAAACACACACACTTGCAGAACTCCGGAAACACAAACTGCATCCACTGTTCCCTTAACGCTGGGTTATTTGTGAAGCTGAACAAGGTGATCTTTCCCTCACACCAGAAACACACTTCTTTAGTGACATTGTTGATCTCGTGTCTAAACACACAACGCCAGCGCCGCCGACGGCTCCCGTAACCCGAACGAAGCTCGTTGATGGACGCGCTCTTGCTCTCGCTCTGGGTGATGTGTGTGTGTGTGTGTGTGTGTGTGTGTTCGTCAGGGAGAAGTACCCATACAAGCAATTCCGCCCTTTATGACTTAAAATCTGCTAAAATTGGAACAAGTAATTTTGTATTTAATACACTTTAGTTATCCATAAATAGTGCTGAGGTCCAACTAAAGATATACTTGAGTATATTTGATTGTGCTAAAGTGGAACTATTGCAAGTATACTTTAGGTGTACTTTAAATATCTTGCATTTAAATTATACAGTGATCATACTATCCTTAATAATAGTGATTTAAAACACGTTTTAGGCTTAATATTAAGAAATATGTATTGTGCAATAAAGAAGAGCAAATAAAGTTAATTATAATATTTATATCAGTAAGTCAGTAAATATATGGGTTTGTAGTTAGTATGAAATAAATGTAGGCCTATTTTAAATACTTTTTGGCATTGTTTTTTTTCACTAGGGCAGACTCTGCATCCATTGCCTCTGACGTGTTTTCTCACTGCCACGCAACTCGGAAACTCTTAAGAAAATCGAAAGTTACTAAGGTGCTGATGTTCATGTGCATTTTAACTCTTTAATGAATACATTCTTTCTGACTTGACTTGAAAACACCGTAACTGCCAAAGCCCATTGGCCTGCCCCAACGTCCTACCATTGGTTGAACCAGAAGTTGACACGTCAGACCGCTATGCTTGAGCTATGTTTCGAACACGCCATAAAGCCAATGCCATCACACTCGCTAGTGTGCACACTATTGGGAATGTTGCAGATTTGGCACATTTCTCAGAAGGAAACCTTTAGAGTCCAGAAACTCATTGCAGCTAAACACAAGTCTCACCATGTATTTCAAATCTGATAACAGATGCTGTAAGGGCAGGATTTACACAACTTTTGCCTACAGAGCAAATGTAATAATGAGCAGTTTGCAAATAAAATGATTTAATTTGTTAAATATTTAAGTACTACTTCAGTAATGTATTTTTGTTGAATCCTCTGTTGACCTGTTATGATTAAATGTACAATTCAATGAACTGTATTTGAGTTCTACTTGTTCAGTATAAAAACAGTAAAGGCCTGGATAAAAGTTTACAGGAAATTTGTTTTGAGTTTCAAAAAAAAAAAAAAATAATAATAATAATCATGAAGTAAGTTTTATGACTAACCATTTCAATAATTTGCCCGCACTTTGAATATCAGGTTGGCTATTATTTAATTCAATTCAAATTTATTTCTAGCACTTTCCACGATTTGCATGGTTGCAAAACAGCTTTACATACATATAGAAAGTAGTTACAAACGTTAATATACGTAGGCTAATTATGACAAATAAAGAAAACAACATATAGTCAGTTTGAAATGGTGAAAGAAATTCACGTACCTGTCAGAAGTTGTATTACTTTAGTGTATTCACACTCCAATGCACCTGTACTGATGCACTTTTCCCATTAATGGTACTTTAATGGCCCGTTGCATTATGTTTATTAAAATTATCCTGACCAGTCGTCAAAAATTACACAAAAAGCTAAAAAAGTTAAAATGTCAAATAAATTTAGAAACGTTAACTAATTTAAATCCATGCGTCACATTTAAATCCGCAGCGTAACGCGAGATCGGCAAATGATGAGATGTTTGCGTTTTCCATCGGGAGCAGTTGTGCGGAGAGTTGAGGCGCAGAGAAGCGTTACGGATGGTTTTCCCTCCGCACGCACTGAAACACACGCAGTTCTGCACGGTCACATTCTTCCACCAACGAACGGAACTGTCTGTGTTTTAGTGGCTTTATTTTTTCAACAGCTCCAAGTTAAACACACTTTCGTGTTCTACACAGGCCGTTTTGCGTTTATTTTCACGCACCGCTTACTGCGCCTATATTGAGACTTTTCTCTGCGATTCACAGTATTTAAATCCATATATGGATTCCACGATCCATAATTGCGGGTTGGCGTAACTGGTAAAATGAGTGCACTTGTGTGGCAGCGACCTGGGTTCGAGTCCAGTCTGTACTGGTTCCTGTAATCATTTTATGTATAGATCTGTTCCCATTGTCTCACTGATGATCGCTGGATAAGCAAGTTACTGGTATACTGTGGGGTCTATAAAATGTCAGCAAAAGGCGAATTCTTAAGCTGTGCCGTTATTTATAAAGATGACTTTATTGTAGCATATTTGAAGCACATTATAATGATGCCATTAGCACACTTCAAGTTTACTTGGAATGCCATTGCAACGTGTTTTAAAGTCACTAAAAGTTTGTTATCAGTATAATATTAATGTATGTTCAACACTCTTACAGTGTAATTTAATTGCAATTGTAATGTCACTAAAATACATTTTTAAGTTTATGCTGAGTGAATTCTGCATTTCAAAACCTAAATACAAGAGTATATTTAAATTGTACTTAAGTATACTTGGAATAGTTCCACTTTAGCACAAACAAGTATATTTAATACAACTTTAGTTGAACTTTAGCACTGCTTTTGTACAACTAAAATGCATTTAGTACGAAATTAGTTGTTCCAATTTAACAGACTTTAAGTATACCAATTCATAGTTTGTCACAAATACATTTAGTTATACTAAAGTACATGCGAATAAATTGTGCTTAAGTATACTATTTTTTCACTAGGGAACACCGCCACACTGAGAGAGAAGTTGGGAAAGGTGTTTTCTAGAAAGTTCATGTTGCCAAGCTGTTCCGAATCAAACTCCAAACGGACTTCATCAATTATGTCACACAGTTCATTTTTCGATTTCGCTTGAAGTATATCGAGACCTTAAAGCTTTCAAAAGCATGAAGTTTAAATTAGTGCACTGGGAATTTAACCAAGGCAGTTAATAAAGCTAATAACAGGTGTGTGTTTGGGGATCAGAATAGGGTCTTTGCATGCTACTCACTGTAGTTCTTATCTCATAAAGGGAAAGTTAACCAGTTCACTTGACAACTGAACCATATGCTCTTGAGCTCATCTATTCATGTTTTCACATTAAACACAAAAATAAATCAGTTTATGGCGGTGTCTAGATGATTGCAATAACTTATTTTTGGTGTAGGATGCTGGCTATACAACAGTTGCTGGCTGCATTATGGAGGGTAAACACGTCCAAAAAGCATCGGTTGACTTTCTTTTAACAAATGTAGTATTTGCTACAACATCAAGGAAGATTCCAAGATTTATCAGGTTGTGTCTGTACGTGAAAGAGACAGAGAGGAATGGCGAGATGAGGGCCATTGGCCCGGCGTCTCTGTGGCGCAGCAGGGGGCTGATGGGGTATTCAGGGCAGTGCGGTGTAAAACACAGCTGCCAGCAGCCCTCCACTTCTCTGAGGAAGGACACAGATGCCTGAAATTAGTTGACATGATGAGAGAGGGGAGCTCCATTCCAAAGTAAATCGGCCATCCAAGAAGACCCTAACAGCAGAAAAAAATAGACTGAGCGACTCCAGTTTGCACAGATGAAATCCCTTGTGGAGAGAAGATAGAGAGGTGTAAGGGATTTCTTAAGGTCATGTGTGAACGTTTTCTGGAGTCACTACATGCTGAGAAAGAAGATAAAGGATGTGCCTGGATATTCCTATTATTTCAAACAAGAGCACAAATGTAACAAATGAGACACAAAGCCACTCTCAGTATGAACTTGACTGAGTGAGCTCAGAGGAGAACACTTTTTAGCCTCATTGTTTACCTGTGTTTTGAACAGTATGAGCCCAGTTATTGCTGCTTAACTGTGTAGGGGCATCTATAGCTTCAGATAATGAGTTTAAATGTGTAAAAGTAGCCTATAAATGCTACTATTGTGGTGTATACGAGGGGCACTAAAAAGCACATTATACATGATATAATGTGTACCTTCAGCAGCACTGATGAGTGCTTGTGATAGTGGATCTACAGAGGACAGCTCATTACAGGCTGATCCAGGACTATTTTAATGGATTCACCAATGCGGAACCGATCGGTTGAAATCCAGGACTTTCCTCCACAATCCAGACCGGGACCAGGACAAAAGGTCCCGATGTCCCGCTTTTCAGTAGCCCTGCATCACCACAATAGTAGCATTTATAGGTTACTACACATTCCCCCGGTTTCACAGACGAGGCTTAATCTAGTCCCAGATTAAAATGCATGTTTGAGCTGTTTTAACTGAAAGAATGTCTTAATAAAGAAATCATTGTTTTGTCTCAAGATGCACACCAGAAAAGTTCTGAGAAAAGTTAAGACACGTTTATAAAAGCTACGTAAATGCTGTAACTGAACTAAAGCCTAACTGTGGCTTAATCTAAACCCTGTCTGTGAAACCAGGCCGTTATTTTGTAAATCATTTTACGAATTGTACCAAAGAATACGTGCATGCAGTAGTGATGTTTCACTCATAAGTGAATCTGTG
>CM077176.1:43394759-43439759 GCA_039654105.1 Coreius guichenoti | reverse complement strand
CGGTTTTTTAATAAGTGGTTTAATAATAGCCAACTTAAAAGTTTTCGGTACATATCCTAATGTCAAGGATGAATTAATGATATTAAGGAGAGGATCTATGACCTCTGGAAGCATCTCTTTTAGTAGTTTAGTCGGTATGGGGTCGAGCATACATGTTGTTGATTTTGATGATTTAACGAGTTTAGCCAATTCTTCTTCTCCTATAGCAGTGAATGAATGTAATTTTTCCTCAGTGACACTACAATGCACTGTCTGATGTGATACTGTAGTAGATGGCTGCATGGTTATAATTTTTTTCCTAATATTATCAATCTTACAGGTAAAGAAGTTCATAAAGTCATTACTGCTGTGCTGTTTACAAACATCAGAAGGTGAAGCTTTATCTTTGGTTAATTTAGCCACTGTATCGAATAAATACCTAGGGTTGTGTTTGTTTTCTTCTAAGAGAGTCGAGAAATAAGCAGATCTAGCAGTTTTTAGGGCCTTTCTGTATGCAATCATGCTCTCTTTCCACGAAATGAGAAAAACTTCTAGTTTTGTTTTCTTCCAGCTGCGCTCCATTTTTCTGGCTGCTGTTTTAAGGGCCCGGGTGTGCTCGTTGTACCACGGCGTTGGACTGTTTTCTTTAATCTTCTTTAAGCGCCGGGGAGCAACTGTGTCTAAAGTGCTGGAAAAGAGAGAGTCAATAGTTTCTGTTGCAACATCGAGTTCCTCTAGGCTATCTGGGATGCTGAGGAGATGAAACTGATGAGGAAGATTATTTACAAAGAAATCTTTAGTCGCAGCAGTGATAGTCCTGCCATATTTAAAGCGAGGGGACGGCTTTGCAGCCTTTGCTAAATTAAGTGTACATGATACTAGGTAATGATCTGAGATGTCATCGCTCTGCTGCAGAATTTCAATGGTATCAACATTTATTCCATGTGACAGTATTAGGTCTAACGTATGATTACGGCGATGAGTGGGTCCTGACACGTGTTGCCTTACTCCAATAGAGTTTAGAATGTCTCTAAATGCCAATCCCAGTGCGTCTTTTTCATTGTCTACATGGATATTAAAATCACCAACAATTAGGACTTTATCTGCAGCCAGTACTAACTCTGATAGAAAATCAGCAAATTCTCTGGTAAAGTCTGTATGGTGCCCTGGTGGCCTGTATACAGTAGCCAGCACAAATGTCAAACGGGATTTATCGATTTCACTACATAACGTTACATAAAGCACCAAAACTTCAAAGGAATTATATTTGAAACTAGACTTGTGAGTAATACTGAAGATATTATTATAAATTACAGCAACACCTCCCCCTTTACCTTTCAGACGTGGCTCGTGTTTATAACAATAATCTTGGGGGGTGGACTCATTTAAAGTAATGTAATCGTCAGGTTTTAGCCAGGTTTCTGTCAAACACAGCACATCTAGGTTATGATCTGTAATCATATCATTAACAATAAGCGCTTTTGAGGAAAGGGATCGAATATTCAGCAGCCCGAGCTTTATCATTTGATCATCTGTATTATATCTGTTATTTATTTGTTGGACATCAATTAAATTTTTACCGTTGAATGATTTTGATGGTTTTTTGTATTTACTAATTCGTGGAACAGACACAGTCTCTATGTGATAATATCTAGGTGAAAGAGTCTCTATGTGCTGGGATTTATCTGACTTCTGTGACGTGAGACAGCTAGCAGGCGGTCGGGTAAGCCAGTCCGTCTGCTTCCTGACCTGGGCCCCAGTTAGTCAAGGTTTAGCTCTAAGACTATGTGCCAAATTACTAGAGAGAAGAGCGGCACCATCCCAGGAAGGATGAATACCATCTTTTTTCAACAGGTCAGGTCTGCCCCAAAAGCTTTTCCAATTGTCTATGAACCCTATGTTATTTTGCGGACACCACTTAGAGGATACCAATAGGGAACTTACACCTGTGTGATTTCTCTATGGAAACAATATTTTGGCAAGACATAAATTCATTCGGCACGGCTGTCACAGTGCATTATATGTGTCCTCCAGCTGTTCGGTTGATATTGTGGTGCATTGTGGGATTGAATAAGTGCACTGGATAATGTACACTATGGTTCTGGACACCACTACAACATGGCTTTCCCCTCAAATAGTGCACTGTATTAGATTTATTTTACATACAATGATAAAAAATGAATTACAAAAGGCAAATTTGCTATATGGAAACTATAAATGGAATAGACTTGCATGAAAAAAAAAAGAAAGAAAAATGAAAAAAAGGCCTTTTCATTTAGTTGTGACACACTTCCAGTTTAAGTCCTGTCCATACTTGATTCTATCCGAATACAGATGCAAAAACTGATCATTTTGTCATTGCAATTGATACAGATAATGGTTTTTCTGCATATCTCTGAATGCAATCCAAATGAATATCCAACAAATAAAAATATTCATGAATTTAAAGCAATTTAGTCTTTTTGTAATCTTTGACTGCTCTCTCTGTCAATGATGCTCAACATGTAGTGTTGAATCCAGTGTTTCTGAGGTTTGTTTGTTTGGTGATGTGCATGTTTGTAGACACAGGCACGGACACATGAGCTTTAACAGGAACGATACCTATTCCCGTCCCATGCTGATGATGTAAAGTCTTACAGGCCCTGTGCTCAGCGTTAAATATAGGTGGAAATGGGGGCTGAATGGTTTTATGACGATGAAACCCCAAACGGATTTAGTCAAAAACACTGCATCACATTTGTAGTGGAAGCACAATCCATGCTGAATGTGTCCCAGACAGCAGGACATGCCGGACACTCGCTTTAAACATGATGGAACTGCACCAAAACAAGGGATTCAAACCTCACGGTGTCCTACCAAAACACACACACACACACACACACACTGCGAACGTAATCACGGCAGCCTATATTCTTTTCAGTGACATCCTTTTCCATTCGCAATAAGCTGATTAACATGCTTTCATCCATGCGATGGCTTTTGTGTGCGGCACACACACACACACACATATGACACGCTGCCGGAGCTGTTGGCACTCCTATGAAAGTGATGACAAAATCTGACAAAACAGGAGAGGAAAAATCCCATCACAGGTGCTCCCAAAAGACACGTTGGAGACTGGTAATAGGCTACAGCAATGCATCTCGGTTGATCACTCATCACTGGCTAACCAAACGCATCTTAATACGAGGTGGAAATGGTCATAGATGCATAATGATGAATTAAAATTCGAATTAGATATTCCAAATAATATCATCAAATGGAACATACGTGAAAATCTCTGCTTTAGACCAAATGAAACAGAAAACTGATATCTCACGAACCTCACGAGAACCTGGAACGCTCTGCATAGACAATACGCCTGAATGTTTGAGGTTTGAAGCACATACATTTAAACGAGGGGTGCAACGGTTCAAATTACTCACGGTTCGGTTTTTATCACGGTTTTAGGGTCACGGTGTCGGAACGGTTCGGTATGTGCTGTGTTCAGGGAAAAATAGACTACTGTCAAATAAAAACTACAAGCAACAGCACAAACACATACAATAGAGCAAAAATAAACAGTGCTTTTCAGGTTTTTCAGGCATAGAAATGTAATAAAGTAATCAAATATAAACTAACTTTGCATATTATAATCTTCACTGTATTAATTAAATAAAGATTAATCATTATTGAAGTTACAAAAGCTATTCAGTCGAGACTGAGTGATTTCTGTGTCTGTATCCCAATGTATTGGGAAGCCAAAATGTGTGTCCATCGACAGAAACACACATTAGCCGAACTCTGTCTGTCTGTTTTACACGTTGATGTTTTCAACAGTCGTCCGACCTGAGATGAACCGCGGTGCAAGTGCGTGCCGAACCGTGGGTGGAGAACCGCTACACCCCTCGTTTAAACTCACCAATTTTTTAAGCGTTTAGTGAAAATTGCACTGTTTATTATGAATGATTAATTTGTGCACCTCATCATCATCATCATCTCTCCTCTGATGACGTGTTGGGCAATAATCCATAAACTCCAGCAACCTGTCACTCACGTGAGATCGCAGAAATTAGCAAATGACAACAATTGATCCCCAATGATCTAATCAATTCCCAATGGAGAAAAGCAAGTCCTGTCCTGCATTTTTTCCCGTTCAAGCCATTTCACTCAACAATTCATCTCAATTTGCATTTTTATGCCGACTTTAAAATTCTTGATTCTTGACTCAATGACTTGATAAATGACATTTAATTCATGTATTTCTAATTGTATTCTTTTCTTCGAAGGGTAGACGCAATTCTGTCTCATAATTTGGCCGATATAATGAAATCGTTACAAAATGCCGTCTAGGTGGGTAGATCATGTGGTTTGGAAGAATTTCCTCCTCCATTCAACTTTCTCATTTATTGTAATTCAGATATCTATTATTTTTATATATTGTGCCTATTACAATTTTAGGATTGTGTCCAAGGAAGTTTCAGACTGGATGCTGTAAAAGGCTGCTTTCCGTCACCTCTGTTATTCTCGACTGCAGCGATTATGAAACTTCCTATTGCAGTCTAGGTGCACGTAGCCCATAAAGCCGGCGAAGAACAGTGACTGAAACGATTGAAAACTTTTTGAAAGACTTCAGCATTTGTTCTGCACACTTACCTAAACACTCTGTGGGGCTGCGGCGGTAACTGGGGTCCTATTTCAGCCGCAGCGTGAAGCCACTGAGTTCCTCAGCTGTAAAATGAAAGCAGCGGAGCACAGTGAGAAAATGTATTAGCCTCGCTGTGATAAGGAGAGCCCTTAGCGAGTGACGCACGCCTTCAATGGGGAAAATAACCACTGGACAAATTGTTTTTGCTACATTAAGTACCTGTTACTTTATTTCACAGATGGAAAAAAATAATGCAGGCTCTGGGGTTTGGAACCAGCATAGCATAGAGAATTGCATGAATGTAGATTCCTATAAATATCCATGAAGTCTTTATATGGAAAGTGATTTTCTTAAGAACTTTTGAGCTCAAAGAAAGTCAGGCAATCGACTAATAAAATATACAATGATAGATGACAAAGTGCCCAGCGGGCAGTCGATAGGCTACTGAGGGAAATCACGCTGAATATCTGTTAATAAAAATAAAATAAAAAGGAGGGAATATTTTCACTCGGCGGGTGGAGCAGGGATTTTTCAATTAACGACTGCGCCACCACGGCAGAGCCGCGCAAATTAAATGAGTGTGTCAGATCTGCAGTGATTTATCCATCTGGACTGATCTAACAGGCTGGCGGAGCAGCTATGACACCATGACAAGCCAACAATGGATATGAAAAATGAGCTAATACCACAGAGCTAAATCAGAGACTTTCAAAGGCCAACGCAGCCTAGCCGAGAGAAATCCACAAGCACTTAAAAGTATAAGAAGACACTGGCGTATAAACGCCCTCGATGTGCGACTGATCGCAGGGGACGTGCGGTTGAGAGTTTCAATGACGTGAACATTGTTGTGAACATCTCCATCAAAGCCAGATATTGAGCCGTCTCTCTGGACGCCCATGAGGTGTTTATGTAATTATGGAGCGAGCCTGTGGTATGAATCCACTGAACACAGAGCTGCTCGTCAGAGGTTAGCACAGAGACAACCGCTCTTTTTCTGTGATGTTTCTCTTACTTAGGCTCTGATGAAAAATAGTTTGGCATTTTTTGCACTCAGCAGATTTAGAGGAACCAATTACTGCTCTGCTGATGTGAGTGCAGCCCTCAGGTCCCGCCAACAAATGACGGAGTGCGTTAAAGCGGTTTTTATGTATTAGAGGGGTTTCAATTTCAGTTTTTCATCAAATCCCATCTATTCTTTTAGCCTGTGGTTTCAGAAGCAAAAATAATCTAGTGATTTGTGGAAAAGAGAGCAACATTAGAGAATATGAAAGGGCCATCTTCACAGAACATTAGGCCACGATTAGATCTATCTACGAGAAGGGTTAAAGTTGATTGTTGTTGTTGTTGATTGAGTCGTATTTTACCCGGACACATCTTCTCATCTCAGTCCTCCTGTACAGCCACAAAACGCCGGGGATGGAGACGCCACAAACACTCATTCAATGGAGCAGGAGAACCTAAAATCACACACAAATTACTGGGCAATAAACTTGTTTTAAGGTAAGGCACATTTTTTTTCAGACAAAATAAGATTTTTGCTATATTTCAACCCAAAGAGTGCTGGATCTAAACTGCAAAACATTACAAATAAAAGTTTTTTATGTTGGAAATATAAACTTTTCCTCATAGTTCTGTAATCCTTTTGGTCACTTTATGTTTTAGATGAATAATGTTGGTCACACTTTAGCATTCAGTTCTCACTATTACCTATGACTTTTGCCTCAATAAACTCCTAATTACTGCTTATTAATAGTCAGTAAGGTAGTTGTTAAGTTTAGGTATTGGGTAGGATTAAAGGGATAGTTCACCCAAAAATGAAAATGACCCCATGATTTACTCTCCCTCAAGTCATCCTAGGTGTGTATGACATTCTTCTTTCAGACGAACACAATCAGAGTTATATTAATAAATGTCCTGGCTCTTCCAAGCTTTATAATGGCAGCCCAAAATTTGAAGCCCAAAAAAGTGCATCCATCCATTATAAAAGTGCTCCACACGGCTCCAGGGGTCAATAAAGGCCTTCTGAAGCGATCCATATTTAAAACTTTATAAAGTAAAATATCTAGCTTCCAGCGGACCACCTTCTGTATTCAACTTACGAAAAAAGAGTAACTGGCGTGGCGATGACGTCTGACTCAGGGGCGATTCTAGGATTTTCATTTTAGGGAGTTCTCAGCCCCCAGTGAGGGTATGAAGAAAATGGTAACACTTTAGTTTAGGGTCCAATTCTCACTATTAACTAGTAGCTTATTAGCATGCATATTACTAGGATATCGGCTGTTCATTATTACTTATAAAGCAAATATTAATGGCTTATTGCATGACCATATTCTACATCCCTTAATCGTACACAGGAATGTAGGCAGGTTTTATAATCACTGAGATCCCAAATGTGAGGTAGTTTGGGGGGTTCGGGGCTCCCGTGAGAACATTTTGATTTCTATGATCTACGTATGTGCATTTTAAGATGTTCTGAAGGCCAAAAATGTGATAACAATAGCTTGAAAACCATGTCAGTGGGCAGTAGATTATTTGTCTTTCCTCTTATCTCCACATCTCTCTTTTTCTCTCCTTCTCTTGCCCTGTCTCTTCCCCTCCTAACGCTGAGCTTTGACTGATATAGCTTTTCCATTTTCGTCAGTGAAGAAAGTAAACATATGGTTAACTGATATTTGTATGTTTTATGAATCATTTTCTTAGACACGTTAATGTACTGAAGGCTACTAGGAAAGCTAGGTAACTCAGTTTATTAAATTAATTCACAATATGCACACATTCATTACTAATCTTATGCCAGTACAGGCTGATAAAAGCTGAGCTTTTTTAATTCACTGAAGGCTACAAATGGAATTATAATAATTTACAATATGTACACATTCATTATTAATCTTATGCCTAATCTGAAGAAAATGGCTTTGTTAATATTTCTTGTTCGTTAATTACATTATGAATCACATAGGCCTAGTTTCAATTCAAAATGGCGAAATTAGACAAAAGTTTATTAATTTGCCTGAATATTTTTGTCATTTGTTTAAAATTTCTGACTTACAGAAGCAGCTGTCAAATATGAAATGTTTAGTTTAGCTACTTACATATCTCTCACTTGACGTGAAGTCGCGCTGCTAAAATTCGCGCTCAGCCTCAGCAGCTTCTGTGAACATAAAGCCCGCCTACTCTGATTTGATTGGTTTTCTCAAATATTTTGACATTGACGAGTGGTGACAGACCAATGAGGCTCAGATGAACACACACACCTCTGCTTCTGACGTGCGCTCTGCTCGCAGACTAAAAGAACACGCAGACTAAAAGACAGGACGAGTTTCATATGTTTTAAAGGTTAATCACATATTTTTTAGGGGGGCTGAAGCAGTCTCACAAACGAGACTAATTAATTACACACAGCTGAAAACCAATGACACAAATGAGGAGCGGGAAAACTAAACAAAGGAACCATGTGACAAATGAAAACATAAACTAACAGAACGTAACGGTGACACGAACGTAATCGTTTTGGACTGCGAGAGGCGAGAGTTACACTTTCTGCGTAAGTTGAATAAGGAAGGCGTATAAACAGGCCTAATAAACAGCCAATATCCTAGTAATATGCATGCTAATAAGCAACTAGTTAATAATGAGAATTGAACCCACTTTACACATTCTAATAACTACAAGTAACTTGTCAGCTGCATGTCAATTAACTCTCATTAGAGTATTAGTAACTGTCTTCTTAATATCTGCTAACACTTTATTCTGATGCTCCCCAACAGACATTCTACTGACTATCAGTAACTTTGCAACTACAGGTCAACTTTTTCTACTAACCCGAACCTAACACTCTACTAATACTCTAATGACATGTAGTTGCAAATTAATGAGAGTTAGTTGACATGTAGTTACAAAGTTACTTATATTAGTAGAATGTCTAAATTGGACTATCAAAATCATGTGTATACATTTTTTACACAAGCATTTGGACAAGTACAGTGTTAAAGAGTCTTTTTTTTTTGAACAGCTGCCTTACAAACACATAAGCTGACAGAGAGAGAGAAGGAGACAGGCAGACAGCGGAGGAACACGAGAGCAAACCTGACAGCGAGCTATAAGCACTTGAGCCGCAGAGAGAGGCAGTCAGGCAGCCAGTGGCCGCTGATTGAATGATCCCATTTCTGGGCTTTTTGTTAGACAACCGGCAGCAGTGTATGAAGATTGATACAGAAGTGCTTGACTCGCTTTGCTGGATCATCAAATGGATTGATATTACTCTCCCACTCTGGATGAAGACAAAGTAACTGTTATGATACTCAATACAAGAGCTTGTCAGAAGCGGAAAATCATCTGGTGTCGCTGGTTATGGGAGCGTTTCATGGACTGTCATGTGAATTTATTAGGCAGATGCAGGGCTATCTGATGCTGATGCTGAAAGCCAGAATTCGCACAGAGAAATCTCAAGTGCAGATTGAATTACAGACCCAGGCTGGTAGATGTCACAGCTTACAGCTTTATCATGATGAACACACACACACAGACTGACACAAAATAACCGTCTTATTTACACACACTGACATTTTTTAAATAAATAAATAAATGCATCGGATGGTTCTTTGCCTCCATGTTGTACATTAAATTGTGAACTATTCCCCTATACCATGGTTACTTCATTGACAAGTGTGTAAATTACTGGTGTCTGATAGCATTTCTCGACTAATAGTAAAGCTGTGAGTTTAACTAAAAACAGCAACATTAATATAAACAATTTAGCTTTTCAGTAGTGAAGCCCAATAACCGTCATTTTTACACTCCCAGTCAAATGCATTCTCTGCTGAAGCCATTATTTTGTTGATTTAGATGTTTTTTGGATCATTGTCATGCTGAAAGGTGAAAGTCCTCTTCATTTTCAGCTTTCTAGAACATTTTGAGACAAAATCGGCTGCTATTTGGATCCATTCATGATTCACTAAAGCTCCAGTTCCATCTGAAGAAAAGCATCCCAAAGCGTGATGATGTGTGTTCTGCAGATGTGCCAAACATCACCTTTTACTTTTTTGGCCTAAATGTTCAAACTTGTTTCCACATGGTGTTGAAAACTGGATATATGTTTTTGCAAAGTTTAGCCAGGCTTGGATGTTTTGTTTAGTCAGAAAAGGCTTGCGTCTCAAAGCCCAGACAGATGGAGAATACGGGAGATAGACGCCACATGTAGGATCAACCAGTATTTGCCAGGAAGAGCTGCAACTCTTTGTTGCTGTCGCCTCATGACAGCCTCCCTGGCCAGTTTTCTCTGTGTCTTCTCATCCATTCTGGAGGGACGTCCTGTTCTTGATAATGCCACTGTTGTGCCATTCTTTCTCCACTTGTTGATGACTGTCTTCACTGTGTTCCATGTTATGTCTAATGCCTTGGAAATGTTTTTGTAGCCCTCAGCGATAGCTTTCAACAATGAGATCCCGTTGAAGCTTCGTTAGATCTATGTGTCCATGGCTCCTGAAGTAGCAGCAACCAAGATGATATCAGCAAATCTTACAAGAAATATTTGGAGTTCTATCCTGACATGTCTCGGAGTGTTTGGCATGGTAATGGATATGCCAGCAGCCATATCACCCTGTAGCCCAAGACTGGTTTCCCACTAAAGCTAAGCAGGGCTGAGCCTGGTCAGTACCTGGATGGGAGACCAACTGGGAAAACTAGGTAGCTGCTGGTCGAGGTGTTAGTGAGGCCAGCAGGGGGTGCTCACCCTGTGGTCTGTGTGGGTCCTAACACCCCAGTATAGCGATGGGGACACTATACTGTAACAAGCACCGTCCTTCGGAAGAGACGTTAAACCGAGGTCCTGACTCTCTGTGGTCATTAAAAATCCCAGGATGTCCTTCGATAAAGAGTAGGGGTGTAACCCCAGCATCATGGCCAAATTTGCCCATTGACCCCTGTCTATCATGGCCTCCTAATCATCTTCATATACTGATTGGCTTCATCACTCTGTCTCCTCTCCACCAATAAGCTGGTGTGTGGTGGGCGTTCTGGTGCAATATGGCTGCCGTCGCATCATCCAGGTGGATGCTGCACATTGGTGGTGGTTGAGGAGATTCCCCCCTTCTATATGTAAAGTGCTTTGAGTGCCTAGAAAAGCACTATATAAATGTAACAAATTAATTCATTATTATTATATGACCATGTTGATATGTTTGGTCTTGGCGGAATAGATCTTCTACGCTGCTGCTGCAGAGCACGTACGGGACTTGCTACTGCCAATACATACACAACACGCTGCTGTGAGCAAGTAAGACATGCTGCTGCTGTACAATATAGTGTACATGAATTACCTGTAGCAGATCTATACAGGTGGGGAAGGTAGAGGGTTTCTGAAAGCTTGCTGCAAATGCTACAGCAAATGCTGGCCAAGTATTTGAAGGTTGAGCAATGAGGTCATTGGCTACTGATACAACAGGAACCAGTCAGATGTGCCCTATAGAGAATGATGTGACTGCAAGCAGCTTGAGTTAGCCTGTGCTATCTAGAGATCTACAAATACTGTAGTTGTGTCAGAGCCACGACTTGAACTCGGGTCTCCGGCGTGAGAGTCAGGGAGTCAGAGAGTCAGAGTCAGGAATTAAAAAGAGAGAAATTAAATGAGGGATTAATCTTTAAGGACCTAGGTACGTAACTATAAACAGTAAGTAAGACGGTTAACTTTCCTTGCCTCTTTGAAAGGCCCAATGAATCGCTGGGAGAGTTTGCGGGACTCCACTCATAAGGGAAGGTTCTTTGTGGAGAGCCAAACTCTCTGTCCGGTGTAATCCAGAGTGATTACAAATAAAAATTTAGAAAAGATAAAATAGTAGTAAGCCGGAGGGGTTACTAAAAAAAAGAAAAAAGTAAATTAATAACTGAATTCAGAAATACAAAGTTAAACTTTTTTTTTTTCATAAATGATCCAAAAGTGTTTGTTTTCTTTTTGCTGTTATTTTTCTCATATTGTAAATGTAAGAAATGCATATACTGTATTTGAATGTTATGTTGCCTTTAAGAGAGGGTGAGGTGGCGTTCACTGCCAACCTATCAGGGAAAGGGAACGTGAAGGAAGCGGATGAAGTCAGCAGCGCGTGGAAAGAGAGAGAGACGGAGATGTGAGCACAGAAGGATCGGCAGAGATAGTTTGGGAGAAAACAACAGTGATTGTGACTTTATCATCCTTGGGTTACCTTGACTCCGTCGACACAACCCTCACGTCTCCTGGAGAGATGGTCAGATCGCTCAGTGGAACAGATCCTGTTACCCCAAATGTCTCTCTCATGTCTCACCCCTGCCAGTCCGGTCCGTTACAGTCACGGAGGAGAGAGACCCCGACTCCAACCTCCCAGTCGAATATGCTGACTTGTCTGAAGCCTTCAGCAAGACCAAAGCATCAAAACTGCCTCTGCACAGGTCCTGCGATTGCACCATCGATCTGCTCCCTGGTTCTACCCCTCCCAAGGGTTGCATATTTCCACTTTCTCAGCCCGAATCAGAGGCCATGCAGCTCTGGAACAGCTCCGAACAGCCAAGTACTACACCAAACTGGATCTTTGCAGCGCATACAATCTCATTCGCATACGAGAGGGGGATGAATGGAAGACGTTTTCCACGATCACAGGGCACTATGAATATCTGGTCATGCCCTTCGGCCTGGTCAACAGTCCCTCCGTCTTCCAATCCTTCGTCAATGACGTATTTAGAGACATGCTTAACCAGACTGTTATTGTGTACATTGACGATATTCTGGTCTTTTCAGACACCTACGAGGAACACGTCCAACATGTTAGGGCTGTACTACAGCAACTCATTCAACACCAGCTATATGCAAAGGCAGAGAAGTGTGAGTTTCATCAGACATCTACGACGTTCCTAGGGTATGTCATTAGTCCAGAAGGGATCGCTATGGATGTTCGCAAGGTCAGAGCAGTTCTTGGCTGGCCACAACCCGCCACCTTGAAAGAGCTGCAACGCTTCGTGGGGTTCGCTAACTTTTATCGTCGTTTCATTAGGAATTTTAGTTCTGTGGCCAATCCCTTAACGTCCATGGTTAAGAAGGGAGCCAACCGCCTCAAATGGTCCGACACAGCTGTCCAGGCTTTCGAACAGCTTAAACAACGGTTTGTCTCAGCTCCCATTCTGCGCCATCCCGATCCCAACCTCCCCTTCGTCGTTGAGGTAGATGTGTCCAATGCAGGCCTGGGTGCCATCCTCTCTCAGAGACAAGGTACACCTCCCAAATTACACCCGTGTGCTTTCTACTCTAGGAAATTGAATGCAGCAGAGAGGAACTATGATACTGGCGACAAGGAACTTTTAGCCATGAAGGTAGCTTTCGAGGAGTGGCGCCATTGGTTAGAAGGATCCACTCACCCTTTCACCGTTCTGACTGACCACAAGAACCTGGAGTACCTAAAGACAGCCAAGAGACTCAATCCCAGGCAGGCACGCTGGTCCCTGTTCTTCTCCCGTTTCAATTTTATGGTCACTTACCGCCTCGGGTCCAAGAACACCAAAGCTGATGCCCTGTCCAGACAGCACGAGCCAGACCAATCCCCACGACTTCCTGAAACCGTCTTGTGCCCCAACCTTATTGTCGCTCCTGTCCAGTGGGACATTATGACTGAGATCAAGCAGTCCAACGTTTAGGCGGAGGTTCCCAACGATTGCCCGCCTGGCAAGATCTTCGTTCCTGAAGCCCTCCATAACCAGGTCTTGGAACAGGTTCATTCCCTACCCAGTTCTGGTCACCCTGGCATTACGGCCACCATCTCACTCCTACAAAACCGGTTCTGGTGGCCATCATTGTCCAGAGACACCACCACGTTAATCCACCGATGCCAGACTTGCAACACACAGAAGACACCATGGCAGCTGCCAGTCGGCCTACTCCAACCTCTCCCCATCCCACAACGTCCCTGGTCGCACATTGCCATTGACTTCATTACCGATCTGCCAGTTTCCAACGGCCACACCACCATTCTCACCGTCATAGACAGATTCTCCAAGGCCTGTCGCCTCATACCACTACCCCAGCTCCCCACTGCCATGCAGACAGCTGAACATCTTTGCAACCTGGTCTTCCGTTTCTAGGGGCTACCTGAGGATATAGTTTCCGACCGAGGACCCCAGTTCACTTCACGAGTCTGGACCACATTCTTCAAGACACTTGAGGTCAACGTAAGCCTAACATCAGGGTATCACCCTCAGTCCAATGGTCAAGCCGAGAGATTAAACCAAGAGATCATCCGTTTCCTATGATCCTACTGCAACCAGCACCAGAGCGATTGGAGTCGCTATCTGATATGGGCAGAGTACGCCCAGAATTCCATACAAAAGCCCTCTACTGGTTTGACCACCTTCCAATGCATCCTTGGATTCCAACCGCCCTTATTCCCTTGGTCAGGGGAACCCAGTGATGTCCGGGCTGTTAATGACTGGCTACGCAGGAGTGAGGAGACCTGGAACCAAGCTCACACTCACCTCCAACGCGCCATTCGTCGACAGAGAAGACAGGCTGATCGTCACCGCCGCCCCGGCCCCGAGTACAGCCCCGTCACAGATACGAACTCCGTGATCCCCTCCACCGACCACCAGAGGGCCCCATCGCCCGAGTATTGACTTTCCATCTCCCTCACTACATTTCCCATCAGCCCCGTACCCAGCACTGATCAGCCGTTCCAGCTGCAGCCTATCCTCTGGCCTATTTAACCTGACGCTCTCCTTTTCCCCACTGCAAAGTTTTGTTTTGTTACGGTGAACATCTCTGAGCGTTATTTCCCTGTCTTTGCCTGCCTGTTGTGACCCTGTTGTGTATTTCAACTACGAACCTTTGCTGGCTGCCCTTTTTGACTCTCTGCTCTGTTTTGGACTTGTGATTGTCCAAAACAGACAATCATTAACATTAAAGAGGTGTGTAAACTCGCAAGTACGATGGCAGATGACGTTTTTTGCTCTGGTCCCCTCCCTGTTAAAAGGAGTGATGAGATACTTAGCAGACTATCATCACTCAATGGCTGGTTGTCTAAGTGATGTCCGCAAAATAACATAGGGTTCATAGACAATTAGAAAAGCTTTTAGGGAAGACCTGACCTGTTGAAAAAAGATGGTATTCATCCTTCCTGGGATGGTGCCGCTCTTCTCTCTAGTAATTTGGCACATAGTCTTAGAGCTAAACATTGACTAACTGGGGCCCAGGTCAGGAAGCAGACGGACTGGCTTACCCGACCGCCTGCTAGCTGTCTCACATCACAGAAGTCAGATAAATCCAAGCACATAGAGACTCTTTCACCTCGACATTATCACATAGAGACTGTGTCTGTTCCACGAATTAGTAAATACAAAAAAACATGTCCAACAAATAAACAACAGATATAATACAGATGATCAAATGATAAAGCTCGGGGTGCTGAATATTCGATCCCTTTCCTCAAAATCGCTTATTGTTAATGATATGATTACAGATCATAACCTAGATGTGCTGTGTTTGACAGAAACCTGGCTAAAACCTGACGATTACATTACTTTAAATGAGTCCACCCCCCAAGATTATTGTTATAAACACGAGCCGTGTCTGAAAGGTAAAGGGGGAGGTGTTGCTGTAATTTATAATAATATCTTCGGTATTACTCAGAAGTCTAGTTTCAAATATAATTACTTTGAAGTTTTGGTGCTTTATGTAACGTTATGTAGTGAAATTGATAAATCCCGTTTGACATTTGTGCTGGCTACTGTATACAGGCCACCAGGGCACCATACAGACTTTACCAGAGAATTTGCTGATTTTCTATCAGAGTTAGTACTGGCTGCAGATAAAGTCCTAATTGTTGGTGATTTTAATATCCCATGTAGACAATGAAAAAGACGCATTGGGATTGGCATTTAGAGACATTCTAAACTCTATTGGAGTAAGGCAACACGTGTCAGGACCCACTCATCGCCGTAATCATACTTTAGACCTAATACTGTCACATGGAATAAATGCTGATACCATTGAAATTCTGCAGCAGAGCGATGACATCTCAGATCATTACCTAGTATCATGTACACTTAATTTAGCAAAGGCTGCAAAGCCGTCCCCTCGCTTCAAATATGGCAGGACTATCACTGCTGCGACTAAAGATTGCTTTGTAATTAATCTTCCTCATCAGTTACATCTCCTCAGCATCCCAGATAGCCTAGAGGAACTCGATGTTGCAACAGAAACTATTGACTCTCTCTTTTCCAGCACTTTAGACACAGTTGCTCCCCGGCGCTTAAAGAAGATTAAAGAAAATAGTCCAACGCCGTGGTACAACGAGCACACCCGGGCCCTTAAAACAGCAGCCAGAAAAATGGAGCGCAGCTGGAAGAAAACAAAACTAAAAGTTTTTCGCATTTCATGGAAAGAGAGCATGATTGCATACAGAAAGGCCCTAAAAACTGCTAGATCTGCTTATTTCTCTACTCTCTTAGAAGAAAGCAAACACAACCCTAGGTATTTATTCGATACAGTGGCTAAATTAACCAAAGATAAAGCTTCAACTTCTGATGTTTGTAAACAGCACAGCAGTAATGACTATATGAACTTCTTTACTTGTAAGATTGATAATATTAGGAAAAAAATTATAACCATGCAGCCGTCTACTACAGTATCACATCAGACAGTGCATTGTAGTATCACTGAGGAAAAATTACATTCATTCACTGCTATAGGAGAAGAAGAATTGGCTAAACTCGTTAAATCATCAAAATCAACAACATGTATGCGCGACCCTATACCGACTAAACTACTAAAAGAGATGCTTTCAGAGGTCATAGATCCTCTTCTTAATATCATTAATTCATCCTTGACATTAGGATATGTACCGAAAACTTTTAAGTTGGCTATTATTAAACCACTTATTAAAAAACCACAACTTGATCCTACAGAATTAGTCAATTACAGGCCAATCTCAAATCTACCCTTTCTGTCAAAAATACTAGAAAAGGCAGTGTCTTCACAACTATGCTCCTTTTTAGAAAGAAATGGTATCTGTGAGGATTTCCAGTCAGGATTTAGACCGTATCATAGTACTGAGACTGCTCTCATCAGAGTTACAAATGATTTACTCTTATCATCCGATCGTGGTTGTATCTCTCTATTAGTGTTACTCGATCTTAGCGCTGCATTCGATACTATTGACCACAACATTCTTTTGAATAGACTCGAAAATTATGTTGGCATTAGTGGAATTTCATTGGCATGGTTTAAATCATACTTATCTGACCGTTATCAGTTTGTAGCAGTAAATGAAGAGATGTCACACCGATCACAAGTTCAGTATGGAGTACCGCAGGGCTCAGTGCTAGGACCGTTGCTTTTCACCCTGTACATGCTACCACTGGGAGATATTATTAGGAAGCATGGCATTAATTTTCATTGTTATGCTGATGATACTCAGCTCTATATTTCTTCACGCCCTGATGAAACTTACCAATTCACAAGATTAACGGAATGCATAGCTGATATAAAAAATTGGATGACTAGTAATTTCCTGCAACTTAATTCAGAAAAAAATTAATTTTTAATCATTGGACAAAAAAACTCCACAAGTAGTAACCTAGAATACTGTCTAACACTCGATGGCTGCTCTGTCAAGTCCTCGTCGTCAGTTAGGAACCTGGGTGTGCTCTTTGATACCAATCTCTCATTTGAAAGCCATGTTTCTAGCATCTGTAAAACTGCATTCTACCATCTTAAAAATATATCTAAATGCATTGCTTTCAATCCAAAATGCTGAACAGTTAGTTCATGCGTTCATGACCTCAAGGCTAGATTATTGTAATGCTCTACTGGGTGGTTGCCCTGCTCGCTTAATAAATAAACTGCAGCTTGTCCAAAACGCAGCAGCTAGAGTTCTTACTAGAACCAGGAAGTATATTAGCCCGGTTCTGGCAACACTGCATTGGCTCCCTATTAAACATTGTATACATTTTAAAATCTTGCTGATTACTTACAAAGCACTAAATGGTTTAGCTCCCCAGTACTTGAGCGAGCTCTTAGCGCATTATACTCCATCACGTCTATTGCAGTCTCAAAATTCTGGCCAGTTGATAATACCTAGAATATCAAAATCAACTGCAGGCGGTCGATCCTTTTCCTATTTAGCACCTAAACTCTGGAACAGTCTTCCTAGCATTGTTCGGGAAGCAGACACACTCTGTCAGTTTAAATCTAGACTAAAAACACATCTCTTTACTATGGCATACACATAGAACATTTTTTATTTATATTATTCAAATCAGTTAAATGATTGTTTTAGGCTGCATTAACTAGGTCAGCCGGAACCGGGAACACTTCCCATAACACCTGATGTACTCGTTACATCATAAGAAGAATGGCATCTACGCTAATGTTAGTCTCTCTGTTTATCCGGACCAGATGGTGGACCTTAGCCTGGACATGACGAACGCATCCCTGAAGTGTCTGTAGAGACCGTGTCAATTAAACTCCCCCCTGTAAATGCTACATCGACACAACATCCTCATTAAACCCGTCCCCGGCGTGATGACTCCAATCTTTCGAATAATCCTACGAATATCTATTGATCTAACATGACTTCTGACCTGTAATGTTGCCAGAATCATAATCATACACTATTTGTTCGTCGGCCAGAGGAGAACTGGCACCCCGACTGAGCTTGGTTTCTCCCAAGGTTTTTTTCTCCATTCTGGCCCTGAAGGAGTTTTGGTTCCTTGCCACCGTCGCCTTTGGCTTTTGGCTTGCTCAGTTGGGGACACTTAAATTTCAACTATATTACTGATCTGCCCACATTGACACTATACGATAATTGAAATGAGCTGGATGACATCACCGTTTTCACCAGAGCGGCTGTACAGCCGAATCAAATTCTGTTGCATTATTTTCCTGTTACCACTGTGAAGCTGCTTTGAAACAATTGGCATTGTAAAAAGCGCTATATAAATAAGGGTGATTTGATTTTTGATTTGATTGTTATCTGCCTGCCTTGACCTACTGCCTGTCTATCGACCACGGTTGTGTGCTCTCCGTTTGCTGTGTTTGCTGGTTCTTGACCATTGCCTGTACGACCACGTTATTATTAAAGTTCGCACATGGATCCCACTTCGAGTGACGAGTCATTACAAAACTAGACAGAACGTCTAGAAAGATATTTATTTTGCTTGAACTGAACTATATTTTGTTATCACGAGTGATCTTGAGGTTTTTTTTTGAGTGTTTTCATCGTGGACACGGCGATGACATGGACTGAGCTCATCACCGCGTTGATCAAGATGGCGATCCTCTCAGCGAATCTTGACCAAAATGAAACCATCAAAGGATTTCAGCGGATTCACTGCTCATTTTCCCCGGATGGAGGAAAACAGCTGTGCTGGATACCAGGGTGAACTGATGTCGGACTCTTTTCTCTTCTCAATCGACAGTTGTCAGTTCTTTCCGTTCAACACAGCGGTAGGCCTGAACTGTTGCATCTAACGTCTCACGGCTATATGGACGATTGTTTTTTCCTCTTGAATTCAGAGACTGGTATTTGAAAATACACTACTGAATCTACTGATCGTTGAACTGTTTACCTATATTGACAGTTGAATTGTTTCTTTATCACTTGATTCATTGTTTATTGCCCTGTGTTGGTTATTGTTTGAAATAATTGAAATGTAAGTTTTATTTTTTTTTGTTTCTGTGAGTTGAACTGTCAATTTGAATATCATATTCAAATTACTGAGTATGTAAAAGAGTGTGACTAAACCAGTGTAGATTTCAATTAAGAAACCTAAAACCTAAAATTATTTCAAATAAATAATTAGAAAGCTAAAAGATAAATAGGAAAAAAATAAGAAAATTAAACTAGGAGTTAAACTAGAGGTAATATACTATACATCTAGATTTCAAAAAGAGATTAAAAAGGAATAAATAACTCTTAGAAAGAAAAAGAGAAAAACCCAGAAACCAGTTTAATTGTTTATTTTTTTCTGCATTTATTGACAGTCAGTAATTTCATTGTATTCCTGTAATGTCTAGTGTGTTGGTTCATGTTTCATGTTCTTATCTTGTTTTCCCATTGTCTTGTTTCCTGGTTTGTCATGTGATTCCATTGTGCCCTCATGTGATCATGTCATGTGCTTCCCTAGTCTCTTGTGTTATGTTCTCATTGGTTCATTTAGTCATGTGGGTTCTTAGTTTAGTTCTGTCATTGGTTCATTGTCTTGATTGTTCACAGGTGTGTCTTGTTTAGTCATTAGTCTTTGTGTATTTAAGCCCTCATGTTTGCCTTGTTCCCTTGTCGAGTATTGTTCCCTGTAAACTGCTGTATGGTGAGTTTTCTGTTTTGACCATGCCATGTTAAGCCAAGCCAAGTCTTTGTTTCTTGTTTTTTGTTTTTGCCAAGCCAAGTCTTTGTTTTATGTTTCGGATCTTTTGAATAAATTGCACTTGGGTTCTCAGTTCAACTTGCCTCCAGTGGACTAAACGTTACAATTCCATTGATATTTTTTTTTTCCCTTTTCTGCTGTTTCAGTTTTTTCCTGAAAGAGAAACAATTCGTTAATTCATTTCATTATTTATCATTTCCCTTAATATAAATCTTTTAACATAATTTGAATTTACCTTTGTTGTCTGTCTATTCAATCTCTCACTGCTGCTCCCTACGAACCTAGAGTACTGGTCCACGTTTCCTATTGTAAGACTCACCTGGGTGCCCGTTAAGCCGTGGTATCCTGAAGGAGGCGCTACACCGGGACGCAGAGTGGGGGCAGGTCTGCGTCTACAATTAGCCTGTCGCTGGTACTGCTGAGAGACTCTAAGAAGACAACGTCGGAAGAACTCCAGTGCAGAGGGAACTCCAACTTCAACTTCTTGGTCTGGGAACAGTGTAGAGGCATAACCAAACTGGCATTCGAAGGGAGACATGCCTGTAGCTGAGGAGCGTAGAGTGCTCACATAATGAAGGATGACCAGGAGGATGGGTTATTGGCAGCCATGCACCTCAGAGTAGTCTCCAGATCCTGGTTTAACCTCTCCGTTTGGCCATTGGACGCAGGATGGAATCCAGAAGATAGGCTCACAGTTGCCCCCAAAAGTTGACAGAATGCCCACCAGAACTCTAAATTTTTTTGGTCAGTGAGTAATTGAAATGGTTGTTTGACCCCCTCAAGCCAATGTCTCCATTCTTTGAGCACCAGTTTAACAACCAGTAACTTACGTTCTCCCACATGGTAATTCCTCTTGGGAAAGCACTGCTCCAACACCCACATCCGAAGCATCCACCTCCACAACGAAGAGTTTGTCTGGGTCTGGGAGAGTAAGAATGGGTGCTGAAGTAAAGCAGAGTTTGATTTCATTAAAGGCCGACTCTGCTTCAGGACTCCAGCAAAACCCAGCATTATTCACTTTAGTGAGCGCTGATAGGGGAGCCACCACAGAGCCGAAGTTCAAAATGAATTTGCGGTAAAAGTTGGCGAAGCCAAGAAATCGCTGCACCTCTTTCACAGATGAGGGGGTTTCCCAATCCGTGACTGCTTGAACTTTCTGGGGATCCATTTGAATATGGCCAGGTTTAAACCTCGGGGGTCTGAGGTGTTTTCTGGTTCCTGGAGGTGTTTTGACATGCCCTGACATTTGTGCTTATTTCTGTTACTTATAACATTCAACACAAACTCTGCTACAATAATATGTGAGCAGCATGTATGTAAAAGAATAGTTCACAAGACTTTTGAAAACTTGATTATGTAGCCTAGAATTTTTTGCTTCAAAATGATGTGAATATCATCCTGCCTACTCATTCACATGAAACAATATATTGATTTAAAATTTGTAAGACATGTGTCAGGAAGGCTTACGCTGGGAGGGCGTGAATCATCAGCTGAATGGGACTAGAAAAAAGAATGCGAGGAGATTAAAATAATGGCTTTTTGATTGTTTGTATTTTATTTACAACACAATCCAAATATACATAACGAAGGACAAAAAGGCACATTATTGAGCACACTAATCTAAACAGAGAGAGACGTGAACAGTCACACACCTTTGTGCCATTCCTGAAATAGCAGCCATAACAGAGACCTCCTGGGAAAACCAGGTAGCTGCTGGAAGAGGTGTTAGTGAGGCCAGCAAGGGGTGCGCACCCTATGGTCTGTGTGTGTCCTAACACCACAGTATAGTGATGGGGACACTATACTGTCAAAGAGCACCATCCTTCGGAAGAGACGTTAAACCGAGGTCCTGACTCTCTGTGGTCATAAAAAATCCCAGAATGTCCATCGGGAAAAGAGTAGGGGTGTAACCCCATTGGCCTCTGTCCATCATGGCCTCCTAATAATCCCCATATACTGATTGGCTTCATCACTCTGTCTCCTCTCCACCAATCAGCTAGTGTGTGGTGGGCGTTCTGGCACAATATGGCTGCCGTCGCATCATCCAGGTGGATGCTGCACATTGGTAGTGGTTGAGGAGATTCCCCCCTTCTATATGTATTGCGCTTTGAGTACCCAGAAAAGCGCTATATAAATGTAACGAATTATTATTATTATTATTATTATTATTATAGTTCCTGTTCAACATACCTGTCATTCCCAAGGTGTTTGCTTTTTTCTTTTGCCATCCCTGCTGCGAGGGCCTCCTCAATGTAATTGTCCATAGCTGCACGCTCAGTGAAGTGAAGGAGAAGATGTGACTGGTGGGGGGACAGGTACTTGGAAGCCGGTCAATGGCGCAGTCATAAGGGCGGTGTGGTGGTAAAGAGGTGGCTTTCTTTTTACTGAAGAATGTCTTGAGGTGGTGGTACTGAGTGGGAAGATAGGTCTAGGGGTTCTTGAGACTCGAGAATAGGGTCAGGAGATCTCTGGATCAAAAAGGTAACATGACAAGTGGAACCCCAACTGAGGATAGCGCCAGAGGACCAGTCAAGATGACTAAAGAAGTAAAGAAGCCAGGGGTTACCAAGGATCACGGGAACTCTGGGATATCAGATGGAAACACAACTCCTCCTGGTGTTAGCAAAAAGAAAGGCGAAGGAGAGAGGTAAGAGGGGTTACCTTCCCAGGACCCAGAGGTCTTCCATCCAGTGCAGTAACTGTCAGAGGGGTAGTGAGTGAGTCAGAGGGGATCTGGAGATTCCTATCAAGAGATAAGTCCATAAAGCTCCCGGCTGCACCTGAATCCACCAAGGCCTTGAGTTGATGCTTATGATTTTCCCAAGCGAGTGTGATGGGGAGAAACAATCCTGAATTGAAAGGTGGGGCAATTTGAGTAACTCCTGTTACAGTCCTTCCTTGCCTGTATGGGACCAAGCTTTTCCCGGGAGCTCCAGGCAGGCAGAACGGAAATGTCCAGGCAGTCCACAGTACAGGCAACACCGCTCCTTCATGCGGTGGTCATGGTCCGATGGGGAAATACCACCCAACTGCATAGGTTCTGGAAATCCTTGGGACAGTGGTAACTTCTCTGTGGAAACTGAACTGACAGGAGGTGTGAAAACAAACTGGCGACTCAAGTTCCTTAAGTCCTTGAGCCTCGACAGGATGTCTGCTCCTAAGTTTTAATACCCTGAAATGTATACTGCTCTCAAGGAGAGCTGCTTTCCTTGGAATCACAGGAGGATCTGGTGTGCCAGTTTGCATAGCGGGCACAACGCAGACCCCCCTGATAAGAGACCACCAATGTGTTGTCTGTACGAAGACCCACCTCGCTGGAAACCGCTGCGCCCGAAGCACCGAGGTTGGCGGGGTTGGCAGAATGGCCTCCTGAGGGCACTGAGGAGGAATGGGCACCATATAACGAGGTGGGAACCACTCCCCCCGAAAAGGGGCCTGCCCTCAGTCCAGCACTTTTGGTGTCAGGACTTCTCTTTGGCCGAAGAACGACGGTCCTCATACCCACCTTCTGCTTCAGAGGCTAGGGTTAGGGAAATGCTTGTCTAATTTGCTTTTTGGCCGAGCACCCTGTCTCTCGGCCGGCCAATCGATGTTTAACTTGGCCACGGCATGAGTTAAAACCTCCACAAGCTCCTCATATGCAGGGGATTGATATGGCGAATCTTCAATTTCCCCCGACTCGATGCTCAGCGCATCCACCTCCTCGGAGCTGGACAGCTGCAGCACTGCATTACATCATTTAATTCCTCAAAATGAAATGCAGCCAAAGAACAACCAGACAAGATAACATGGTCTGGATGAAAGGCTTAATATATTATAATAGTTAAAGAATCATAAATTCATAGATTGCAAACACACTTCTCTTTACGGACTCATAATCTATGCGCTGCCTCTGCAAACGCAAGATCTGAGCCCCTAGATTCTTTATTGCATAGGACTATCTTCCCTTCAAGAACAAAGTCGACAGGGGCAGAGCTGAAACTCCCGATAGTGCATTCCTGTACACGTTGGGAAATTTAATGAATGAACACAGCCAGCACCCTCGAGAGCTGGCCATGCATGCTCCTCGTATGCAGGGGATGAGGATGGCGCATCCTCAATTCCCCTGCATCGATGCTCAGCACATCTACCTTCTCAGAGCTAGACTGCTGAAGCACCAGGCTCTCACTCAGGGCGGAAGAAACCGCAGCATGGGCTTCCGAAACCAAAAAGAGAGTGCTGGACGCCGTGGGTGAAGGCAGAGAAAAGGCAGAGCCCGTCTCTAACACCTTCACGATATCCATTTGCGCTCAATCACCACGTTGCCTCGGCAGACATGTGGCCAGAAAGCGAGCCTGATCACCCTCCTTGAAGAGTGACAGGCAGGAGCGGAGCAGGCGAAGCAGTAATCTCTCGTAATGCCAGCCCCCTGTGTGAAGCAGTAATCTCTCCCACAGTCAGCCCCTTGAAAGCTGACTGTGCATGCTCCGCTCCCAAACAAACCATGCACAAATATAGCACGAATATAGCAGGTAAGTACCTGCATGAGCGATGAGACCAGACACTTGTGAGGTGGAAGGTGACTGCTTAAATAGAGGGTGTGATGGTGCGGGTGATGGTGGAGTGTGTGCAGGTGGTGAGCAAGGAGGATTCTGGGAGTTGTAGTGCTGAGGGTGACTGAGCTGGTGACTGTGACAGTGACATTCCATCACGCTACTGCATTGATTTCACACACATGCTTCAAACCTAATCACGCAGAGACATTCCCAAAGCTTCAAGGACGATGACGCAGCGTGACTTCCCTTGAAAGGGAACATTAAGTGTGATTTTAATTTTGTGAAAAATATAATTTTAGTAACCAAAAATGGGCAAATAAAGATGTTTTATATTTGTCTTTAAAAATTTCTCATTTCTGTGTTGTATATAGTTAAAGATTATAGTATATTTCCTGTATGCTCAGGAAGTCTTCACAGATGTGTTCATTTGGTACTGATTGTCATATAATGGCTAATTTTTTATGCTTGTCTTTTATTGCTAATACATTTTCAGCAAATGTTAGTAATGTGAATTGCTTTCAGTTTAAAATAAGATCCAGCAATACTTTATTAAATCATATTAGTAGACATACATACATGTATACAGATCTTCTTCATGTTAACAAATGCATCCTTATTGTAAAGCGTTACCAATAAAGTACCTCTTCTAATAAGACATTCTTAGAATGTTTGTCTTACTGGAACATTTTTAAACAGAGCTTCATTACACATTCTGTAAATATATCAAAAACTGTGTACCCTTAAAAACACACACAAAATGCAGATTAGAAGATGCATGCTGATACATATAATGTAATGACCCACTTTTGTGCTGTGCTTTCCCTGCAAAGTCTGGAGATGGTAGAAGAGTATCAAAATCAAAAACAAACAACTCTCTGAATGGTTCTCGAATTGAGAGGAGTTTTTGGTTCAATTTATTATTTTTTATCAATATATTTTTGATCCATTACTTATGGAATACTGTGGACACTCGCAAACAGACGTTTTTCCTGATTTGGCCCTGTCATGGACCCGACATCAGAAAACACGTGTGTGTACGGAGCACACAGAGCGAGAACAGCCTGACGAGGCCCACTGCTGCTCTGTGTAAATGAGTGGTTCTGCTGCATTAGCTCCATAAAACCATAATCCCTTCCCCATAAACCATTACATGCGTCACAACATTTCTGATTTATGGGGCGGAGTATCGATGAAAAAAAAATGAACGCTTGCCAAACATCTTAGGGACAATATTGAGCACATTTTAATTGTGATTTGATTCCCCTGGCCATTAGCCAGATGATGAATGAGCACTAGCAACCCCTGACAGCAGCCAGAGAAAGTCTTAATATGACAATTATGTGTCTGTCTATAGATTTTATTGTACCTCTCTCTCTCTCTCTCGTATCAGTTCATCAGTACAGTGCAGCTTTTGTGTAGATTAAATTGAGACTTTGCTTTACTCCATCTCGGAACACTTACTTATGTTTTATGACACGCACTAAATCAGTTTTATGCTGCTATTGATTTTTCTGCCCTGCTCTCCTCTGAGCTCCCTCATACATACATAAACCAATACATCAAAACATTTTGCTTTTCTTTCCGCCTTTTGCTTTCTGTTCCAGCTTTCGCCTTGACCTTCAGAGTGTTGGAAATGGCTATGAGAGCTGTTCTGTTTCCATTTTCCATTTGCAAACCTGCTTTCTGCTGAAGAGGGAGATGATTTTACCGGACACACACGGCTGACCAGCTAGCCTTCGTTTACAATTCACCCTGCGCAGGATTAAAATATTCCAGGGCTCAGCGGTCAATGTGACTTCTCTGCCCTGTAAACCCCAGTTGTGGAAACATATTTTAATTACAATTAAGTTAGTTTACCTGTACAATTTGTTTTCAGTCTGAAAATTGTTTTATTTAAACATGTATGAACATTTAACTGTCGATTTCTTAAAATTATCTTACAGCCATGGCCACCAAACTACAAATGATGTTGAATTCATAAAAAAAGTAAATGAATCAAATTAATCAATCAATAAAAAAAAAACATGTTAAAACAAGAAATGCTTTAGTGAATATAGAAAAAACGTGAACACCTTGGATTATCGTGGAAAGGTCAGTGCTGTTCAGTGCTGTCAATAATTCGATCCTGTGGGAACGGATTAAGTAAGCAATGTGAAACCAGTCAAATTATGCAGTCAACAGCTTTACAAACTAATCTAAATTTAATTTATTAATACAAAACTTCAAGTGTTTCTGATGAGTAAGGGTGAGGGTGGGGGCCATCCGAAGCATATATATCTCCATCTATCCATCCATTCCCTAATCTAAACTCTCCTCTGTAGGGTCTCAGGGATGCTGGAGACTATCCCGGGTCTCTGGACACAGACAGGGAAACACCCTGTCTGGATGGCTGATCAGATACTACTAGCGATCACTGGTTGACTAGAGCTTTTTAAAACACTGCGGCATTACCATAGACTGTAAAAAAATATGGATGTAGTGTCTGTGATGTCACACGTAGGTTTCTGAAGAGAATTTTTGAAGCCTAAAGTCGGCCGTTGCCATCTTGGCAGCACGTCACCGTGCGTCACTCCCGGATAACAGAAAATGGGCAAAGAGGCGGGACGTGGGTGGAGCTGAGGTGAAGTGATGACTAACAGACAGCAGACAAATGGCTAGTAGTGACAGCAGAGTGACTCAAAGTGGCCACGCCCTTTAAAATATGCAGAACTTTAAGGCTTAATATAATTTGAATGAGTTGTAAAAAAATTCACACCCCTCACAGTTGTCATGAAGGGCAAAATTAGCTGTATAGACCAAAACCACAATTTGTACCAGGCTGTAAACGTTTTTTTTTTCTGCTGTAAAGTTGGGCATTTTAACATGGTGCTCAATGAGATTCTGCTCTCTTTTGGAGCCTGTCTCTAGTGGCCAGTCGATGAACTGCAGTTTAAGTCACTTCCGTAACTGGGGGAGGTTGCCGCTTGGGCATTACATTTCTTTTCCTTAAACTTTCTTAAATTTCCACTCTTTTTTTATTAAAGGGGTCCTATTATGCCTCATTTTACAAGATGTAAAATAAGTCTCTGATGTCCCCAGAGTGTGTGTGTTTTAGTTCAAAATACCCCACAGCTCTTTTTATAGCAAAATTGTCACTTTTTGAGGGTGAGCAAAAATGCAATGTTTTTGTGTGTCCCTTTAAATGCAAATGAGCTGCTGCTCCCACCCCCTTACCAGAAGAGGGCGGAGCTTCAAGAGCTCGTGTTAGCAGCTCCAACTACCTCATGCAGACACGCACTGAAAATGTCAGAAACTGTTCAGCCTTTTATGTTCAAACCGGTTATGTTCAAGCATGTTCTGTCATGATAATCTATAAATCGCTGGTGTGGGAACTGTTGAAAGATGAGCCAGAGAATATCTGCTGCATGAAGAGAGAACAGGGATAGTTTAGTTTAATTACGGTTATAACGTATGTTGTCATCTTGCTTTTATGACATGCTATTGCATTTGTGTTCGTACTGTATCGCAATAAATGTGAAAGACGGATGACAGCTTGAGCGACTCCCAAATGTGCTCGACTACAACAACTTTTCCTCTTCTCAACATGTTCCCGGGGGCGGGGTTTATGTAAATTTTAGGGTTAATGAGGTCACTAAGAAGCTTGTTGTAGTCCCTACCAGTCGTTTGTTGTAGTCCTTAAAAAGTGATTTCTGTAAAAGAAAATTTCTCCCTTTGCTTTGAACTTTGAGCGTCGTAATTTTGCAGATGTTGTTTATGCTCAAACAGCAACATTACACACTAACTAAAGTTAAACAAATGAAATAATATTCAACCACCCCTTTAACAAAATTTCAAAAATTTACTTTAATATACATCTTTCTGGCCAACACTGTACTGAACAGCAGCAACCAACTATTAAATGAATACCATTGTCACAAACTTCTCTGACACGGTTGAGGGCCCAAATGCAGATTTATTAGGGCAATCCAGAATCATAATCCATAAAACAGGCAATAGGTCAAAACACAGGACGGATAATCCAAAAAGACAACAGAAAAACATAGGCAAACAGGGAAATCCGGGAAACCAGGCAGAAAATCAAAAGCAAACCACGGGTAACCAGAGGGAAAGTGCTCAGAAATGCAGTGTGACACTTACAAGACTTTGCAAAGAATTAGTGAAAATACAGGGCTTAAATAGACAGGTATTAACAAGATAATGATACACAGGTGTAAGTAATCAAACATAATAATTCCAGTTAATGGGTTATGCCCCTAACCCTGGACTGAGAAGCGTTGAGAGCACTGGACTAGCGATCACCAGACATGGGAGCGCCATATGATCCACGACTAGATCACACCGACCTTGAATGTTAAGTAGATACAGAACCATTTAACCAGATGGAGCAACCCTTAGGCCACATCCACACGAAGCCAGAGCTTTCCCTATCCAATCTTTTTTTTTCTTTGTCTCAAGAAATATCTGAGTACACACGAAACCACTAAAACTGACTCAAAACAATGTAGTATACATGCCAGACCAGTATGTGGCGCTGTAATTCTGCCACAGAGATACACAAAAAACGGAGAAGAAGACTTGGAGCATGCGTGAGACGTGGGGTGATGACATTGTTTCACAAAATATACAGATTGGCTGTACACACGAAGACGCAAGGGTGTCGTTTTCAGATTTATCCACTCTGGGACCCAGTTTCAAAAAATAGCAGTTTCAGGCTCCCAAAACGCTGGATCCGTCTGGACGAAACGGCGATACAATACAGAATTTTTACGTATACATCTAAACGCGTCTCCGTGTGTATGGGGCCTTAGTGTGTGTTGTTGTGGGTGGGTGTTTCTCTCTCTCTTTCCATTTACACTCAATGGTAATTTGCATGTAAAATGGACCTTTACGAAAACTCTCCTCCGGATTCACAAACGTTTCGTATACCACAGATTCTGTAGTTAAACGTGTGTATATTAATTAATTCCAAACATTCGTAAATAGGGCGCGTGTGCACGCTCATTCATAATTAGCATAATCCCCGCCCATGAGTTACAACTACGCAAATTACGTGTCCAGGAACGCTGTGGAATCTTCTGGACTTCCTTCTCAGGTTTAGCTCCAACATATTACATAAGTGCTAAAGAGACTAAATGGCCATATGCCTAACAATAAATATTCAACTATCGTGTGTCCACCAAAGCATTTTTAGCCAGCTAAAAAACGGCAGGTGCTCTTCTGAAAACAGCCAGCGGGTGGCGCTTTAAAGTGCTTTGCAAGAGCAGCATTTTTCCAGCTGAGATACTTTGGTTGCTGTGATACAGAACATCCATGGCAGTAATGTGTTACTAGTATCTAATTTTGAAGAATATTACTGAATATAAAAATGCAGTAACCAGCAATATTAACTTCTCCACTGTTGTTCATTCGTTGTACAAGTAGGATGATTGGTCGGTGTAGTATTTGTCCCGCCCCTCCTCCACTGTGATTGGACGGCTGGGTAAAAAGTGACATCAACTCATGAAATATTATTATGGTTCATAGTGCATCAAAATGCAGTGTCATCCGTTTGCCTAAATTAGAACACAGAACGGTCAAATGTTTTACGCACCATTTACACGTGGTAGGGAGCAGGTGTACATTTCTTTCCTATGTTAATTGTTAATTCCCAGCATGCTTTGTATATGGCTAAATCAAGAGAGAGTAAATGTTGTTATTTTATATGTAAAAGTGTTATTTTATGTATTTTTGAGCAAGATGAGAAAGGGGGAGACTTGATTGTGTTTAATAGTGTTTAATATTCAATTATGTTGGAATTATTAGAACTATTTAAATTACAGTGGGTTACCACTGAGGAGAAGAGTGGAGCATTTGCTTAGGCTGTTAAAACAACTAATATCATAACAGCTTTGCTGAAGGAGCTTTTAATGCTTAGCATTTAAGATGCTAATGTGTGCTATTGCTAGCTAAAAGTTTGTCGACTAGCTAGTGCAGTATTATAATTCAGTTGTTTAACATTCAAATATATGAAATTGAAGTGGATGAATGAATATATGAAATTGAATGCCTGAATCATGTCAGGGAGCCATATAAAATTCACTTTGAGACTACTTAATTGGGTCACTTAAAATGTATTCATTCCATGATGTTGAAGTTACATGAACAAATTATGTTTGTTTAACTTAATTGATTCATGTGGGTCTGATGTACACAATTAAATCATGCAAATCCAACACACTTTTTTTTTCAGTGAGGGTGGATCTAAGGAATGGCCTCTAAGTCAGCATGTTTGGTGCTTGCATGATTTTTTTCTTTGTTTTTGTGAGACTGTGTGTTTGTAATGCATTTTCTCACAGCTACTCACATTATGATGTGGACTGACGTGTATCAGATGTCTCTCCGGCCCTGTCAGGCATCCCAGCCAACAGCCCTGACAGCACAATGATGGATTAGGAACTGTCATCCAGTGCACTCACCACTTGTTTACAAGACACCCATCCTTCATCTCACAATGTAAGGGTTGTAATTCGGCAGACTAGCTCGACAGGCAATACCATAAAATACATCACAGAAGTCCTTACCGACTCACAAGAGCTGCTCTACACTCACACTCATCTCTCATGCTCATTACTGTATTATATTTGCACAGTTGAAGAATGAGAAAAGGAGTCTTCGTTTGTCTTCAGACATTTAACATAAGATTTCTTTTCTTTTTTTTATTTCAATCACTCTCAGAATAGTTTTAGCATGTCATTGAATATGGCAATGTTAATGTATTTGGTCTTGGCTAGATCTGCTACGCTGCTGCAGAACAAGGCTCGCTACTGCTAATACACACACAGATGATGCTGCGAGCATGTAACCCAGGCTCAAAATGAGGAAATTCTTGCTAAAACAGTTAACACTAGAACTACCGGAATTCTATAACTACTAGACCGTCTATTCTGACCGAATGTCATACATTCGAAGCTTCTATTGAGGTTTAGTCATATTTTATGACGGCATCACCGTAAAAAGTGTCAAAATCCTCAAATAAAATCGAACAACATGGATTAAATGGAGTGCCAAACGGACGCAGATTGGTCTACATATTACGATCTTTTTTTTTATGATATATAATTGTGTAAGAGCTACTAGAGCGCGCCCAAAGGTGTGTGCCTCGCTTTGTGTGTGGCAAGCGGGAGAGCAAAGTTTTTCACCACAGTGAAAATGTTGTTTTTGAAAGTCTAAATGCCAACAAATATGGATTGACGAAGAATATTTTGTTAGATAAAAACATGTTGTGAATTATGGAAATTATTAGATCTATCTTTTTTCAATACATTTTGACTTTTGGACTTATTGGAAATGTTTGGATCACACGAATCGGAAACAGTCCTATGCAGGGCTCTGAAGCGAGACTAAAACCTCTGCGCCAGACTCTTTCTTGCTGACATTTCAAAGGTAAAGCTACGTTTGCTTTTAGCTTAGCAATAGCATATAAAAACAACTAGAAAGTTGCTAGGCATCAGTGACGCGCATCTTCACTGGCGGGGAAGACTAGCAAACGCTGAAATAATACGCGTCTGTAATGCATATGGTCAATTTGAGCGTTATGACCATTCTAGGTAGAAATTTCGTACTTGGCTACTAAATAATGTCATTGGCTAATAAATTGTTAGATGTCCCTGGCCAGTGATAAGTCTAGTGCAGATGTATTGTCAGTTTCCTACACTCTCAGACTTTACTGCGCACTGTTCTCATTGATATCAATGGATGCACAGCGTATTCTGATGCACCGTAAACTCTAGAGATCTCCCACTGATCCAGGGCAAAGCACTGGGAAACACCACACTCGAGCGGCAGTGTTCACTTCTCCGCTAAACAAATTGTGCACATAAATAAATGCGCCCTCCGGGCTTCCATCTAATCATGTCTGGTGCTCTTTGTTCCCCTGCCCGGCTCGCTCCAAAACAATTATTTAAATTTTTAAGAGCTTGGCATGTGCATTTCAACATTTTAAAAAGATTTTTCTTTATCTTTATCTCTAAAGGATGTACAGGACAAAACCACATTTTAGGCAGAAAAACCGTTATAATTTGATTTGTTATTAATGTTCTTTAAATGACAACACTGAAAATGAAAGTATTTTGTGAGTGCATTGTCTCTCTCAGTCTGTGTATCACAAAATAAAATGGAAATAAATCAGCCCCTGCTCCAAACAATTATTCAGTGATTTTGTTCAATAATACAAAAAGTACTGTACGTTACACAGGACTCCTAACAATCAAAGAGTAGAAAAGAGATAATTTTGTACATATTTCTAATTGTAATGTTAAATCATAAATTGTTTCCAGCATTGATAATACACATGCCAAAACCTTTTAGCATCCATCACAAAGGTAAAAGATGATGTTGAGCTGGTCAAGTTGTTGTGGCCCGTCATTTGGAAAGGCATATCATACAACAACAAGTGTATCAGCACAGGACGTGAATTTACAATAATTACTATTATTATTATCATTACTATCATTATTATTACAGTCATTATGGCCATGCAACATATTATTTGACATCACAACAGCCTATCTAGATTGACTCTTCCCTATTAATTTTCAGAACAACATGATGCCGTGATTCTAGCACCTGCACAACATTTTCTCTTGGTCCTCCTCTCATGACAGCTCGTGTGCATCAGGGCTCTTTAAAAATGACTTGAGAGGGAACTGAGTGATCGTGTCAATTCTCTCTCTCTCACACACACACACACACACACACACACACTGGGTTTCCATGTTTTATGGGAACATTCTATAGACATAATGATTTTATACTGTACAAACTGTATATTCTCTCCCCTTACACTCCCCATTTCTGCATTTTTACATTTTCAAAAAACATCACTTAGTATGATTTGAGCTGTTTTCCTCATGGGCCCCAAAAATATTATTGCTATCACAGTGGGGAATTCCTGGACCACACACGCATACATGCGCGCGCACACACACACACACACACACACACTTATTCAGCTATCTAAATGGGGACATTCCATAATTAGCTAGTTATAAAAACTAGCTCTAAACGACACACTAACCCTAATTTTGTCAGTTTTAGCTGACGTCTGAGTACAAATTTGTCCCTAAAATATGGTTAAGCACACACACACACACACACACACACACACACACACACAAGCACTCTTTGTAATTGAAATTAATCTACGTTGTAAATTTCAAAACAGCAGATAAATGTGGGAAAATTATTTCAAATTTTGAGATAAATAGAGCAAAAGAAAAGGACGTAAAGGCCAGGAGTGTTGCATTCATCCCTGGTCTCCCCCCAGCATTCGCAGAACATCACACCATAATAATGGACGCTGTGGCCACTCGGCACATCGAGTGGCGCTGCAACACAATGACGCTTCAGTTGGCAGCATTAGTAAAAGCACAAGGAGATTTGACTTTCTCCACGGGCCCAGTACAACCCTTCGCCAGGCTGATAATGGGCTCCTATCAGGTTTAATGATCCTCAGCTTGGACGAACAGACAACAGCAGCGGGGAGGGGCGGTTAAAGGGGCATCGGGAATCGTACAGCAAGCATATTGTCATTAAATATTTTTTTTTCCGAACACTCCCTTGTTCATGGCATAAATGCCGCCGTGAGAGTGATCATAATTGGCTCTGAACACATGTGTAATTGCCTTCAGCTGGCGTTCTTTTACAGTTGACATTGTTCTGTGGCGATGAGGTGACTGGCCATTTGAATAAGCAGCTTGTTTGGCGACGGCAGGCGTAATTGAAATGTCCTACGTGTGTGAACAGAAGATTACATTAAGACCCCCTGATAATCACCTGACAGGGGAATAATTGAGTCTGCAATCTGCCACAGCGTCCTCGAGAGCCCGGGAGGATGTAGTCGAGTAACCGGGCGGCACTCTTGGCTGACACGCTTTTGACGCCAAGCAAAAGTGCCAACCATGCATTCCTGAGCATCAACCCCTCCGTCTGTCTCTGTGTGTTTGTGTGGCTTCGAGAGGGGTCACTTCTCCACAAAGCTAACAGATGGGCCCTTTTAACCATCTTCATTGCCATGTTTAGGTGACTGAGGTTGTGGCCACAATTTCTCATAAGGGTTTGTCCTTTATTTTAAAAGATTTTTAAAAGATCTGAGCTGTTATTTACACACATTTTTATTTACACCAGCGTGTAAGAAAGTGTATGACAATACTTGTGCAATAATAAACGAGGAAAGCAAGATTCGTCCTCTGTTATTTTTTTTATTTAGTAAATAAATGGATCTACATGCAACTCAAACTAAAGATAATTTGAATTTATCAGTTGCTGCCTAATTACAGTAACTTTATAATATGCGATTATTGATCTGAAACAAATCTCCCCTCTGCTCAGAAAACAGCAGCTACTTACTCTGTGTTAAATCATTAATATAGTAATGATTTTTCCAGAACACTCTCAATTAAGAGCAAATGTGAAAATGTACCCATGGGACTTTGAAGCCAAGCTATTAAATGTGTTATGTTCCAAACGTGTGCTCCTAATGTTTCAGCTGCAGTGTAGTGCTGTATGAAAATGTTGAACAATCTGTGAGTGTATTTGCAAAGTGTTTTTATTTCCAGTGTTCTCTGGTACACGTGGCTTTCAGGTGCATATACTCCACTTCTCTGTCAGTCATTGTTCAAGCAGTATTACAAAATAAAAGGCAAACGACAAATGCAGCTCTGCCTCTTATACAGTGGGGAGAACAAGTATTTGATACACTGCCGATTTTGCAGCTTTGCCCACTTACAAAGCATGTAGAGTTCTGTAATTTTTATCATAGGTACACTTCAACTGTGAGAGACGGAATCAAAAACAAAAATCCAGAAAATCACATTGTATGATTTTTAAATAATTAATTTAGCATTTTATTGCATGACATAAGTATTTGATACATCAGAAAAGCAGAACTTAATATTTGGTACAGAAACCTTTGTTTGCAATTATAGAGATCATACGTTTCCTGTAGTTCTTGACCAGGTTTGCACACACTGCAGCAGGGATTTTGGCCCACTCCTCCATACAGACCTTCTCCAGATCCTTCAGGTTTCGGGGCTGTCGCTGAGCAATACGGACTTTCAGCTCCCTCCAAAGATTTTCTATTGGGTTCAGGTCTGGAGACTGGCTAGGCCACTCCAGGACCTTGAGATGCTTCTTACGGAGCCACTCCTTAGTTGCCCTGGCTGTGTGTTTCGGGTCGTTGTCATGCTGGAAGACCCAGCCACGACCCATCTTCAATGCTCTTACTGAGGGAAGGAGGTTGTTGGCCAAGATCTCGCGATACATGGCCCCATCCATCCTCCCCTCAATACGGTGCAGTCGTCCTGTCCCCTTTGCAGAAAAGCATCCCCAAAGAATGATGTTTCCACCTCCATGCTTCACGGTTGGGATGGTGTTCTTGGGGTTGTACTCATCCTTCTTCTTCCTCCAAACACGGCGAGTGGAGTTTAGACCAAAAAGCTCTATTTTTGTCTCATCAGACCACATGATCTTCTCCCATTCCTCCTCTGGATCATCCAGATGGTCATTGGCAAACTTCAGACGGGCCTGGACATGCGCTGGCTTGAGCAGGGGGACCTTGCGTGCGCTGCAGGATTTTAATCCATGACGGCGTAGTGTGTTACTAATGGTTTTCTTTGAGACTGTGGTCCCAGCTCTCTTCAGGTCATTGACCAGGTCCTGCCGTGTAGTTCTGGGCTGATCCCTCACCTTCCTCATGATCATTGATGCCCAACGAGGTGAGATCTTGCATGGTGCCCCAGACCGAGGGAGATAGACCGTCATCTTGAACTTCTTCCATTTTCTAATAATTGCGGCAACAGTTGTTGCCTTCTCACCAAGCTGCTTGCCTATTGTCCTGTAGCCCATCCCAGCCTTGTGCAGGTCTACAATTTTATCCCTGATGTCCTTACACAGCTCTCTGGTCTTGGCCATTGTGGAGAGGTTGGAGTCTGTTTGATTGAGTGTGTGGACAGGTGTCTTTTATACAGGTGCAGTTAATACAGGTAATGAGTGGAGAACAGGAGGGCTTCTTAAAGAAAAACTAACAGGTCTGTGAGAGCCAGAATTCTTACTGGTTGGTAGGTGATCAAATACTTATGTCATGCAATAAAATGCAAATTAATTATTTAAAAATCATACAATGTGATTTTCTGGATTTTTGTTTTAGATTCCGTCACTCACAGTTGAAGAGTACCTATGATAAAAATTACAGACCTCTACATGCTTTGTAAGTAGGAAAACCTGCAAAAAAGGGCACAGGTAAATATGACATTTATATGACATCACAGAAAAAATGTGTGATTACTTAGTTACATTTTTTAATCGATTGACAGCACTAATTTATACCTTTATATGTTGGAGCAACTAACCCCACTTCTACCCTAAACCTACACACTTCTAAACAATATAAAACAGTAACAGGCAAATAAAAGTACAGTCACAGGTATTTATTGCAAAAACAGTATAAAATTACAAATAACTCATGTTGCATTGCAAGTCTTCTGAAGCCATACGATATCTTTATGTGAAGAAGAGTGGATCTTAATGTTTTCATCGCTGAAATGACCCTGCTCCGTGAGCGCACACAGTCATATCTCATTCAAAAGATACACCCAACTCATTAGCATGACGCGATCGGTGACGAGACACATGAGAGCTAATGCCATTTCACTATCAAAGCTGATGTAACGCTTCTTTGGGCAGCAATTTTTTTTATTTTAATGGCAAAATTATAACCCATTATATAATTTCATCATGACGATAACATTCATTGGACCTGAAGTGTGACATTATGTTTTTTATTTCCAATTTTTTTATTTAAAATAAACACCTCTGAGCTGATATGGGATGGGGAAAAGGAGAAGAATGACTTCAGAAAAGGGCGGATTCAAACTCGATCGCCTCAAAGGCTAACGCTCCACACCAGTGATCCTGTTATCAGGTTCTTTTGTAGTTTTTTGGGGTCAGTAAGACGCTGGTGGGCGGCACTAGTGTAAATAGACACGCTGTTAAAGGAACATTTAAATGGTATGTAATCATTCAAATGATTTTGTAAATCTTTCTGTACATAATGTTAAACGGTAAACTGTTTCTGGACTTGAAAATTAGCTAATTAAAAAAACTGATCTGATGGTCACTGCACCACAGACTCAATGTCAATAAGGTCAAAGATTAAGTTAGAATATTTGAGCTGATAGATCTGATCATTTACTCCGATAGCAAGTCCTTGTCGTTGTTGTGGTATGTCATCGTGTAGGACATATCCTTTATTTGAAGTATATCAGCACAGCATGAATTCACGATTAATTTTATTACAGTCATTGTAGTTTTTCATGTTATTTGATATCACAACAGCCCATTGCTTCTCTCCTCTCTTCTCAACATGATTCTACTCACCAGTTCTTAAATCAAATTTTAGAACCTACCAGCATTTACTCTTGGTCCTATTCTGTGGGCTGACAGCTCATGTGTATCAGGACTCTTTATAGATAAATGTAAAAAAAACTCTAAATGTCTACATTCCTTGAGTGGAGGCAGAGTGGCTATGACAACACACACACACACACACACACACACACACAGTCAAGCTAGTGACCATGCCAACACATCACTCATCTTCAGTCCTCCTTGATAACACTGACCACAGCTTTCAACAAAGAAAGAAACCAGTCAGAGGTGTGTTAATGTGTCCCATAACCGCACTCTACAGCGACTGTTGAGATGCTTGACATTTCCTCTCCATGTCTTAGATATCCTTCGGGCTGCTGCACATCATAATTCTATGCCTTCATGGCTCATAATAAGGCATTTTCACACAGTTTAATGTCATCTCCAAGGTAACTGAAGGGTCTCAGGCAATAATGCAAAAGCAGTATATTCAACAAAAAGATTGATTTGTAAATCTGTCATATTTAAGCACAAATCCGGAGTGGCTGTAAGTGTGTGTATTTATTGACTACAGACATTGTGTAGTTTAGATTCAGAACTGTCTATTTTTACAAATTCAGGGTAAATGATTAAGCTTGCTTTGGTTTGGCTGTTTTTATTTGTTTGTTTGTTTGTTTGTTTGTTTACACCAAGTGTGAGGCTGAAGATCCTGTTGTACCAAAACAAACAAACAGATCAAACGAATGTGTTGTGGTGTATGACCTTCAGTGAGATTGATTTCATTCATTTAGGAGCTGCCAGCGTCACACTGAGTGGATGTTTTCTAGACTTTTTTCCAGCAGACCGAATTATGCACTATGAATTCTACAGCAAAATGAACCTGTTATGTATATTAAAAAACATAGAATTCTCATGACATTAAATGTCGGGGTGGAAGTAGAAAAATGTCACGAGGGCAAGAGCGGCTGTGAATCTGCAGGATTTCGCTACAGGACCATGAGCCGCTCCGATTCAAACAACTGAAAAATAACAGCATATCTGAGCTTTACACGGCTGGTTATATATTTTCAACGATCAATTGCTCGGCCTGGAAGTGTGTGTGTGTGTGTGTGTGTGAGTGAGTGTGTACTTTAGTTCATGTATGGTTTCGGTAAAAGCTTGATGTTTATCCAGTATATAAAGTATCATAGAATAGTTAAATAATAAAAGTAATAAATAATATTACTTTCTTCCCTGGAACACAGAAAGAGAATTTTTCTAAGAGTATTCTGTGGTCAGAATATTCTTTTCCATATAATTGAAGGAAAATGGGGTGGGGTCTGTCAAGAACCACACACACATACACACTCATAGATACACGCACACGCACACACACACACTCACACACACACACACACACACACACTTATACACAAACACACTCACTCAAACACACACACTCACTCAAACACACACGCACACACAGACACACACACTCACTCAAACACACACACACACACACACACACACTCGCTCAAACACACACACACACACACACACTCACTCACTCAAACACACACACTCACTCAAACACACACACACACACACACACACACGCACACACAGACACACACACACACTCACTCAAACACACACACACACACACACACACACACACTCGCTCAAACACACACACACACTCACTCACTCAAACACACACACACACACACTCACTCAAACACACAGACACACACACAGACACACACTCACTCAAACACACACACACACACTCACTCAAACACACACACACACACACACACACTCACTCACTTAAACACACACACACACACTCACTCAAACACACACACAAATACAGACACACACACTCACTCACACACACACACTCATAGATACACACACATGCACACACACACACACGCAAACACAGACACACACACACTCACAGACACACTCACAAACACACACGCACACACAGACGCACTCACAGACACACACTCTCAAACACACACAAACACACAGACGCACTCACAGACACACGCACATACAGACACACTCACAGACACACTCACAAACACACACCCACACATGCACACACACACACACTCACTCACACACACATACTCACACACATGTACTCACTCACACACACACTCTCTCTCACACACACACTCACAAACACATACACACACACACACACTCACACACACACACACGCACACACACACACACACCATTAAACTACCATAATAGTATCAAGAAAAAAGCAAAAGCCTCAGTTGTGTGTTTTTAAGGAGCTGTTCCTCTAATGCTCTGGTTTGGCCTCTGGTGCTGGTGCAGATCTTTAGGTAGATATGTGAAGACCCTGCATGCCTGTTTGAACACCGAGACTTTGATTTCATGCTTTGAAGGAGCCATTGGAAGACATTGTGTGTGGAGGTCAGAGATGTGGACTCCAGGGAGAGGATCCGCTGACCTCTAACCTCATCCATCATACAGTGATTGACATGGGAAGCTGAAGAGTGACAGAGCAGGGCATCAGAGAAGGTCGGCTGGACATATGGGACCTACTGCTTTAAACATACTGTTTATGTGCGAACAAATTACTTGATTATAGACAATGACGCCTGATATTATGCTGATATATATTTTACAGCCAGACGAGCACCAGAGAAAAGCAGTAATCAGCAGAAAGCAGCCTGACCCAGATGGAAGGATGTTTTAGGAGAGATGACTACAGCACAGGCACTGATGGATGTGTGGGAGATGTCAGTCATAACTGATGTCTGATCAGACTTCCTCTCTCAGTCTAGACATGCTCTTTTTTTGCTTGTTTGTGACTAAAACCTGGTGAAAGTTCTGTGTTGAAGGAAGTTCATCAGTACTGCTTCCTGTTTATGTAGCGAGACAGAAAGAGGATTCCTGCTGCAGTAAATCCTCAGCGTTACAAACTTCTGCTTTACAAAAACAGCATACAGTATTTTTGTACTCCGTTATTTCCATTATCACTGTGCTTTTACTTTTTGTTTTAAAATAGTCATATCTATGTTCTCTCTTTAAAAATTAAAAATAAAACCCTTTTCTGCTTCTCACCTCTAGCTTGCTTGCTAATGTAGTTTATACTAAACTTGGAATTGTTGGAAATATTAAAATTGGAAATATTATTTGATCTATAATATATTTCCCATGATGTTCTTCAATTTTAAGTTGCTTTATACCAGGGTTGTCCAAGGGGGGCCAGATTCGATGTTGTAGACACACCTGGGGGCCGGTTCCTATTCTATTTTTTTATATATATATATCACATGTTTTGTTTCTTGGAAACATGACAGATTTGACAAAAGCTTAAGCTGACAGTAGAGTAGCGACAGATATAAATTTAATACACAAACAATATCTGTAAAACTCTTAACAACCTTGTTTTTAAAGGGTGAAATTTAAATATGATTACTGAGTTAGAACTCTATTCTTATTTAAATTAATGAGCACTCTATTTAGATCACCACAGGTAAAACCACACACCTCACTACATGGTAAAAAGTACAAATATTGTTTCTATATCTAGAATGGCTTTATGGTAGTCTATAAACAAATTTAATATACATAAAAATGCACAAAACTGCAAGTTTATGACAAAACATTGCCTGTAATTTGGCCTTTATTACTCATTAATACATGTCTACATTAAAAAATTAAATAAAATGAGATATTAACCTACATTTCTGACAAAATACCATGGTTACAGTTAGTGTTACCACAGTAATATTGGTGAATTGTTGGTTAAAAGTATTCTAGCTGGATCGTTGTGGCTCAGTGTTTCTCCTGATTTGCACATTAGTGTTGTTGATTAAGTCAGCGCTGTTTCTATTGGCTGTAAGATAAATTAAATCCCCGCGAGATGTGCAGCTTGTACCGGAGACCTCTGCCGAACTCGAACGCTTCTCACGGGCTGTGTAGTGGCCGCGTGATCCAGACACTCAGCAAGTAAACACATTTGCTCAGACTCAGAGCTCGCGAGTTGCTGAGCACAAGAAGCGCTGTTTCGTTCCGCTTTTGGTGCGTTAATGTTTCCCTGGCCTAAAATCTAGTACTGCCACCTTGTGTTGACATTGTGAAACTGCACGATTTGTAAATTATGCGTGGCGGGCCGTTTGAGATTCATCCCCGGGCCGCATTTGGCCTGCAGGCCGGACTTTGGACACCCCTGCTTTATACTATTGTAAATGTCAACAATTTGCTTACATGTTCTTAGTCACTCAGAAATACTAGACAATACTACAAATTAGCATTAAATACTAACTTAATTTTCAAATTTCTGAAGCTAGTTTCTTTGTTTGTTTTGTAGTAATTTCAGTATCGCTCAGATCCCGCTCATGTAAGTGGGATTCATATGTAAGTGAGATGCAGTGTTAATTTCATTGACGAATTTTCGTCAACATTTGTTTTTTTCACTGACGAAAACAAGACCATTAAATAAATAAAAAACTATGACGGAAATCTATAGATATTTTCATCAACGAATAAAAACAAGAGTAAAATGTTAGGGAGGGATTTGGGAAAAGATCCAGTCAGAACTGATGTCCAGGGCTGCGTTTCCCGAAAGCATCGTAAGCCTAAATTGATCGTAGAGACCATCGGTGGCAATTGTTCTTTTGGGAAACGCAGCCCTGATCTACCCGGTGGGACGCAAGCAGTTGCTCAAAAGTGTAAACGTCTGGGAGAACACAAACCGTTGGGAAAATATTGGATGTGTATCAGTGTACTGGATCCGTGCGTTCAGCCTTAAAGTGACAGCAGTCTAATAAATAAAAATCACTCAATGTTAACTTTAATAGCTTTAATAATAATAACAATTAAAGCTGCAAGCAGCGATGAACGGGCCCTCGCACCCGGGAGCACCGCCAGCCAGTGGCCTCAGGAAAACAGCGAATAGTGGGTGACATGCATTTAAGTGGGTAAATATAGGAGAAATATGGCAAAGTCACTTCAATGTGCCATACTTCCTTTGACTATAACTGTATATGTCTTCAGGCCAGGACTATTAACAAACATGTGAAGTTTGGGGCAGATCAGACATTGTATGCCTGAGTTACAACAACTTCCTGTTTCATGGTGTAAATCACATACATTAGCACTTAGCCAAGCTTTGCTTGATTTAATGTGTTTCTAGCATGTTTGGGACTTGATGGCATATTTAAATGTGTTTCTGGGAGGGAATTACAGTGTAAAGCATGCCATTTCCTGTTTCCAGCAGGTGGCGCTATGACTGTCACTGAATATTGGCGTGTAGATGTCTTCAGGCCAGGACTCTTATCAAACATGTGAAGTTTGGGGCAGATCGGACATTGTATGACCGAGTTACAACAACTTCCTGTGTCATGGCGAAACATCAGACTTTGTCAGACCGCCACGGACACGCCCTTCAGGGAAAACTCAAGATCTTCACAGTTTAACATCACAAAGGCCTTTAGATTAGACTGTGCAAATATGATGATGATCTGATTAAATCTCTAGGAGGAGTTCGTTAAAGTACAACGTCTGGAAATGGCAAAATTTGCAACAATTTTGCAAAGAAAATTCTAAATATCTCACTTCCTGTTGGTTTTCAGATTTCATACCAGGAGACTTTTTTGTAGGTATTGGGATGTTACATGTGTGTACCAAATTTCATACCTGTACGTGAAACGTAGCGGGAGGGGCACTTCGTTGAAATGTTGTAGGTGGCGCTATCGAGTAATTTTGCCACGCCTAATTCTGAAACCCATATCAGATGTAAATTTTCACCACTTTTGACTCGTGTGCAAAGTTTCATGAGTTTTCGAGCATGTTTAGGCCCTCAAAAATGCAATTCATTTGGGAGAAGAATAATAATAGGCTGAGCAATTCCAATCCTCACACCATCGGTGCTCAGGCCCCTAATTAATCTACAGTCAAACCCAAATTTATTCAGACACCTTCAACATTTTCTCACATCATCACAGTTTATTGGCTATAGTTCAGAAAATGGTAATAAAATATGACCAGAACTCAGAGTTAAACTGAACAAACTCATCTTGATAATGTCAGATAACTTTGATAGAAAGGGATGTAATGGATTACAATCAGCCAATCAGCTGTTAGATTTAAGAACACAATCAGATAATACCAGTTTAGCTCAACCAATGACCAAGCAATGCTTCATTTAGTTCAGTCTGTGGTGTCAAAGGTCACATTAGCAATTAAAGAACAAACACTTCAGAAATGAGCTATAGTGTCCTGCACACACTAGAGAAACATTATATCTGTGTCTGAATCATGTTTGGTTTGACTGTATATTTAATTTATACAAATAAATATATCTGCTTGAAAGAATGAAGAATGTTGTATGCAAGTTGTTATAAAGAATGCATATATCATTGATTGAAAAGAAGACCATGTTCTTGTTTGTTCATGAGATTATTTTATTTTAACATAAATAAAGACATGTTATGTCACAGCAGTTAAATATGAATCTGTATTGCATGTTCAAACCTTATTATCATTCATATTAATAGATGTTTTCTCCAGGAGTATATAATGAGTAAAATATGACTAAAACTAAATCAAAATTTGCTGTTAAAATGAGCACTGGTGAGATGGCCAATAAAAAGGTTTGATATATATTTGACATTCAATAATGAAAAAAAATAAATCTGTACATAAATGTTGTAAAATTCAAAATATGACAGTATAATTTAATTCCTTGAAAGTGCTTGATTATATGTTAAACCATAGTGCGAATATAAAGCTAAAACAATGACAAGGATTATGATCTCATCATTTCTTCTCTGGTGGCCTGTCGGGGTTTGTGAAACGACACGACATGCCAACAAATAGCATCGCTTGTGCAGGACGAACAATGGGCCGCCATATGCCGACGGGGGGAAATGAATAGAGCTCATTTGCTGTGGCCTGCGTGGGACCGGCCGTGGCACACACTCTGACACAGACAGACGAGCTGCGGTCGGAGCGTTTACCAGCGCAACGAGGAGGACATTAGATACATGATCACAACATGTGAATCAGCCATTCAACAACTTCTCTTCTTCTTTGCATTTGCAA
>CM077176.1:43322259-43392259 GCA_039654105.1 Coreius guichenoti | reverse complement strand
TCACTATTTGCCATTAGTAAGCTAACCGCATGCTTACTTATACTAACCATGTGATCACTCGTATAACATTCACAAAATCATGCAAAATTAACAAACATAGCTTATAAATCATTAATTTTATACTCAAAACTGTGGCATATTAGCCCAAAGGGAAAATACTGCTGGTCTGCTGTTTCTTTGTTTTCTTGGGTTGCATGTATTGTAGTTGCGTATTCCACGTCCTCTTCATGAGCAACACCCTGGTGTAGAGTATCAACTCAGACATCTACGATTAAGAATCATGAGGGAGAAAGAGTCATCTGAGTGACTCTGCTTTGGAAATGGACTGCGCAGGAAACAGCCTTCACAAAAGACTTCACGGCTATTCAGTCTTTATGGACTTATGCTACATGGTTTTATGTGTCATCATGTAGTTTATGCAACAGTTTACCACTCCTTTTTCTATCTGTCAACAATTATATCTTGAATCTTGAATTATGGTTTAAAAAAAATATTATCCATAGATTTTTTTAACATAGATTTTTTTTTTTTTACCATTTAAGCAACTCTGGGACACAGACAAAACTTTTAAGTTGGCTATGTAGCATGGTCGTGCTTTGGATGATCAGAGTTCAAGTCCCAACTCAGGGACCTTTCCCAATCCGATAAATATTTAAATATCTTTTAATTAAAGCAATAATACTAAATGTAAAAAAAAAAAAAACCTCTGTGTACAGAGTTATATTAGGACAATCATCCACAACCTCAAATAAGAGGAGTCGGACTCTGTATAAAATAGCTGATTAGAGAACATGGATGTTGAAAGAAAATATTCACTGTTTGAAAATTGCTAAAACATCTTTCACTATGCATACAAATGCAAATCTGAACAAATTATCCTGAATACATAAATGCTTGTCTCTGAGAGAGAGTGAGACAGAAATATCATGTAGCCTACAAGGTTTAAAACATTTAAATAGACATATCAAGTAGTAGAAAATGTTTATGATGTAGTATTTTAGTTGATATGGTTGATAGTATAGATACAGTGGGGAGAACAAGTATTTGATACACTGCCGATTTTGCAGGTTTGCCCACTTACAAAGCATGTAGAAGTCTGTCATTTTTATCATAGGTACTCTTCAACTGTGAGTGACGGAATCTAAAACAAAAATCCAGAAAATCACATTGTATGATTTTTAAGTAATTAATTTGCATTTTATTGCATAACATAAGTATTTGATACATCAGAAAAGCAGAACTTAATATTTGGTACAGAAACCTTTGTTTGCAATTACAGAGATCATACGTTTCCTGTAGTTCTTGACCAGGTTTGCACACACTGCAGCAGGGATTTTGGCCCACTCCTCCATACAGACCTTCTCCAGATCCTTCAGGTTTCGGGGCTGTCGCTGAGCAATACGGACTTTCAGCTCCCTCCAAAGATTTTCTATTGGGTTCAGGTCTGGAGACTGGCTAGGCCACTCCAGGACCTTGAGATGCTTCTTACGGAGCCACTCCTTAGTTGCCCTGGCTGTGTGTTTCGGGTCGTTGTCATGCTGGAAGACCCAGCCACCACCCATCTTCAATGCTCTTACTGAGGGAAGGAGGTTGTTGGCCAAGATCTCACGATACATGGCCCCATCCATCCTCCCCTCAATACGGTGCAGTCGTCCTGTCCCCTTTGCAGAAAAGCATCCCCAAAGAATGATGTTTCCACCTCCATGCTTCACGGTTGGGATGGTGTTCTTGGGGTTGTACTCATCCTTCTTCTTCCAAACACGGCGAGTGGAGTTTAGACCAAAAAGCTCTATTTTTGTCTCCTCAGACCACATGACCTTCTCCCATTCCTCCTCTGGATCATCCAGATGGTCATTGGCAAACTTCAGACGGGCCTGGACATGCGCTGGCTTGAGCAGGGGGACCTTGCGTGCACTTCAGGATTTTAATCCATGACGGCGTAGTGTGTTACTAATGGTTTTCTTTGAGACTGTGGTCCCAGCTCTCTTCAGGTCATTGACCAGGTCCTGCTGTGTAGTTCTGGGCTGATCCCTCACCTTCCTCATGATCATTGATGCCCCACGAGGTGAGATCTTGCATGGTGCCCCAGACCGAGGGAGATTGACCGTCATCTTGAACTTCTTCCATTTTCTAATAATTGCGGCAACAGTTGTTGCCTTCTCACCAAGCTGCTTGCCTATTGTCCTGTAGCCCATCCCAGCCTTGTGCAGGTCTACAATTTTATCCCTGATGTCCTTACACAGCTCTCTGGTCTTGGCCATTGTGTAGAGGTTGGAGTCTGTTTGATTGAGTGTGTGGACAGGTGTCTTTTACACAGGTAACAAGTTCAAACAGGTGCAGTTAATACAGGTAATGAGTGGAGAACAGGAGGGCTTCTTAAAGAAAAACTAACAGGTCTGTGAGAGCCAGAATTCTTACTGGTTGGTAGGTGATCAAATACTTATGTCATGCAATAAAATGCAAATTAATTAATTAAAAATCATACAATGTGATTTTCTGGATTTTTGTTTTAGATTCCGTCTCTCTCAGTTGAAGTGTACCTATGATAAAAATTACAGACCTCTACATGCTTTGTAAGTAGAAAAATCTGAAAAATCGGCAGTGTATCAAATACTTGTTCTCCCCACTGTATATGAATGTATCTCTGTAGGGAACTGACTGCTTTGAGAAAAGTTTTGATGGCATTTTCTTCTCATCTTCCCTCCGTGTAACGCATAGTGTTTATAAGCTCAGTGCTGCTTTGTTTACAGTGGTTAGCAGGGAAACAGCTCTATTTCTTCTGTTCTATAAGCGCCATCTACTGACAGAGCGTGGATTTACATTGGTTTGTGTTTGTGAAACTCAGACCACATTTTTATGCGCTGTTTTACATTTTTACCAGTTAATGCAAAATAAGCTAATGTTCAAACCAAAACTATACCATTAAATAATTTGCTTTTATATTGCAACTAATGCCAAAACAAATGTAAGAAAATATTATCTGGAAATATTTATTTCATATTAAGTTATTTTTTTACCACCCACTTGCATAAAATGAAACATACATTTCAGATGTATCACTTTTCACAATGAATTAAATAGTCAGTAAATAAATAAATTATAGTCAGAGCAGTAATGCAGTCAAAAACAATCTGAAAAATAATCTAACCAATTTTAGAATGCACTGTATTTATTTGTTTTTAATGAAACAAATGTTACTAGTGAACAACAACATAAAAACACATTTACTGTCATGAATTTTATTTCATTAATTTGGGGGTGGGGGTAATACAACTAGTACACCACACTAACTGAACAGACATGGTGAGATTGATGACTGAGTCAGATTGTGGATTGATATAATTGAAAATTTTGAAAAAGTTGCATCTACTTGAGGATAAGGATAGGCCACGGCAGAATTAGGTGGAATTACAATAATTAAAGGGAAAATGGCTAAACCAATAACACACTAACAGTTGTACTTTTCAAAATTTTATTGAAGACACTGAGTGACCATTGACAGGGCCAACTTCTCCAAAAGCTAATTAGAGTCAATTAATAGAATGAGACTTTTTTAAAGAGGGACACTTCATACAAATTCAAAGAAGGTGAAGTGAGAAGTTTAATCAAAGAAATGAGGGATTGAAACTGTGTGAATGGAAAGGCATCAGTAAATATAATAAAGACAAAAGAATAATAATTAGAGGCATATCCCGGCTGGAGAGGTGTGCATGTGTGCAGGGGAGAATGGAACTGAATGGAGCAGATTACAACACAAAACAATAGAGACAATAGACTCAATAAATGCTTAGAAGATGTGAATAAACATCAGTTAGCATTTTAGAGACTCCTCTAAATAAATTAAAAAATATTTCATAAATCTCAGAGTTTTAGAGTTATCATCTTCAGATTTGAAATAGAACATCATCAGGCCTGTGGCTTTAGTTGCATTGCATTTCTAGATCAAATCTTATAAGCATCTACAGAAAATGTTTGGTGGAGGTTTTTCTGCTAAAGGACAAGTTACTAAACTCAAGGGTTCACTCACTTTCTCCACCTTTGCACTGTGAATGATTACTCAGTGTATTCATTAAAAACGTGAAAACCTCTCAGGTTGCACATGCAACCATGGTTTCCTGAGAGGGGAACGAGACGCTGCGCCGCAGATGATGCTTTGGGGGAACGCCTCCAGCGTGACTGCATCTGAAGCACGTGTGCAACTAGTCCAGTCTTGATTGGTGCTGCATCGTCGCGTGACTTGTGCCAGCGGAAGCTATAAAGGGAAGCCGGCAACACAACAGCATCAGCTTTTGATAGGCTGAAGCAAGCCGCTCCTAGGCATGCATGAAGTATGGCAAGATAACGCAGCGCCTCGTTCCCCTCTCAGGGAACCATGGTTACATGCATAATATGAGATGTTCCCTTTTGAGGGAACTCGCGCTGCGTCCCAGATGACTCTTTGGGGAACAAACCAAAGCTGGACAATGACTTTCTTCTAGAGCTGCTTTACAGAAACAATTGTACCAAAACAATCTTTGTTGAATTCATTGCCTAATATCACTGTAAAGCAGCTTTGAAACAATCTGTAAAAAGCATTATATAAATATAGGTGACTTGACATGATCACAAACATCTTGGAGGGAGACTCCCGACAACAAGGCTTTTGAAGTTGCCATACTTCTGGTGGAATAAGCTCTCACTGTCAGAGGTGAAGGCATACCATATGTAACAGGTACAGAAAGTTTCCTGTTAAATGCATATATTGTTTATTAGAATTCACCGAAAATTGTTTGTTTACATACACCTGATATGACTGCCTAATTGAAATGTGAGTGCTTTTCCCTTTACTTGTGGTGATGACATCATGAGTCAATGTCATTTCCTGTTCTGTCCCCTCCTCTTCCTCTTTGCATTGGTGATGCACTGGAGAGGTGAGGTTATTTTTGGCTCTTGTTAATCTTATTTAATCTTTATTTTAATTTCTTTTTTTTATGTCTACATTTTCACTCCAATTTATGTATATAATATTATTTTACTTATCTGTGTGGTTATTTTTGTCATTTTACTCTTTTTGAGTTATTTTTGTCTTATAAGTGGAAATGAAGCACATGGTGACAGGTGTACATCATATTCATTTTAGGAAACGAGGGTGACTCTCATTCACAAAGAGGCTGCTTTTATTTGTTCTTTATCAGGAATAAAAGATCAGCGAAACTGCCGAATGCTGTCCTGTTCTTCCTAACACACAAAACACAACGCAGACAACAGACCAGTTACACATACACATCTTAAGCCATGGAGATAGCTTCCACCATTGAGCAGTCCAACAGACATACATCTCAAGGGCAAGTAAATGTAGCTTCCTCTGGTCCACCGAGACGAGGAGGATGAAAGGTGCCACAAAGGAAACAAATCTATCTCCCCAATATCCCTCGCTCAACTGTGCATTGGAGGCAGCTATGGCCTCCACGTAAACCTTAAGCATGGATGGGAAAGGACCCGCAGAAAGCGGTCCTGAAGGATCTCCAGAACTGAAGCCAGTGGTCAGTTAACTGGGTCCAACTGATGTTCTCTGCACCAAAAAGTGCAGACTCTCCACTTTAAGGTATATAGTTTCCTTGTGGAGGGAGCTCTAGAGATGCAGATGGTCTCGACAACCTCTGTTGAGAGGTTTTCCCCTATGATTTACTCGCCCTCAAGTAGTGTTGTACTCAAGACCACCTAAACCAAGACCAAGTCGAGACCAAGACCAGCTTGTGCCGAGACCAAGACTTTGTGGGGTTGAGACCAAGACAAGACCAAGACCAAGGCAGGGCAAGACCGAGTCAATACCAAGACCAGACCAGCACTCCTTAAATTCATCTAAAAGATCCATATCTACTGTCTGAGAAATGTCTTATATTTAATAAATAAATACAATTAGAATATTAAGACACTATAGCGCTGTTACCAATCAAATCCCTAACAATGAAATTCATGGCACAGAAGTTGCATCTGAGTTGGTACAATTACACCTGCATAAATAATGTTCAGATTAATTTAACATTAAAACATTAACATTATTTAACAGTCACGGAATCATTTATTCAAACGATTTGTTCAAACCAGCTGATTCATTTAATAACGAAGTGTTGCCGAATTAGCAAAGACAGTTTAAAATTTGTTCAGTAAACTTCTTGTTTACTGAACGTTTGTATAAATCAATATCATTGCAATCACGCTTATATTCATGAAAACAGCTCTCTTGCTCTTGTGATATTGTTTAATTATGTTCTATGTTATATAAAAAAAACGAAATCTCAGAATTTTGTGGCCATTTATATTAAGTTTGGGCATTTTTGAGACAATGCTGCATTGATTTTGAACCTGGCAGCACAGTAACAAAAGAAATCACATTACAAAGAAGTTATTGATTGCATTTTAAGCAGTAAGTTTTACATCAAATCACATTAATGATGTTAAATCAGACAATGCACCGGCAATTTAGTGATATCCTTGCAGTTGTGGTCTTGACTGGTCTTGAGATAAAATCCCAAATCCTCTAAGTCTGAGACCAAGACAAGACAGAGGAGAAATGCAGTCGAGACCGAGACAAGACCAAGACCTTCAAAAAATGGTCTTAAGACCGGTCTTGAGTACTACAACACTACCCTCAAGTATATGACTTTCTTCTTTCAGACGAATACAATCGGAGATATATTAAAACATTTCTTAACTCTTCCAAGCTTTGTAATGGCAGTGAATGGAAGACAAAATTTTAAAGCCCATCCATTGTGCATCCATTCATCATAAACGTACTCCACATGGTTCCGGGGGGTTAATAAGGGCCTTCTAATGCGAAGCGATACGTTTGTGTAAGAAAAATATCTATATTTAAAATGTTATAATCTAAAATAACTAGCTTCCGATAGATGGCCGTACGCATTGATTTACGGCGAAAGAGTGTGAAGAAGAGAAAAAAAGAGAACATCATGTTGCAAACAATCAGGAGATCCATGCCTCCATGTTCACGGCCCATCCCTGATTATGATACGCATGAGTTCTGCTTTGAGTGCTTAGCATTTGAGGATAGCGAGTGGAAGCACTGTGAGTTGTTCTCCATTAAAGTGCTTTGTGATAGTTTCCCTAAATCACGAGTCAATCTGGCTGAGGAGCTGAAGACAGGTCTTTCCCTTTCTCTCGTTCTCTCTCCAGATTGCGATGTCCTCCCATCCACTGCTGAAGACGGCACTTCTTCAGAGTGGGCTGAGGATGTAAGTTCTCTTGTCAATAAAGAATCTAGTGACACTGATCTCGCATTTGCCGAGGCAATGCAAATCTTATAGGTCCGCTATATATACACTATATTGCCAACAGTTTTTGGATGCCTGCCTTTACATGCACATGAACTTTAATGACAACCCATTCTTAATCCGTAGGGTTTAATATGGAGTTGGCCCACCCTTTGCAGCTCTAACAGCTTCAACTCTTCTGGGAAGGCTTTCCACAAGGTTTAGGAGTGTGTTTATGGGAATTTTTGACCATTCTTCTAGAAGCGCATTTGTGAGGTCAGGCACAGATGTTGGACGAGAAGGCCTGGTTTGCAGTCTCCGCTCTAATTCATCCCAAAGGTGTTCTATCGGATTGAGGTCAGGACTCTGTGCAGGCCAGTCAAGTTCCTCCACACCAAACTCACTCATCCATGTCTTTATGGACCGACGCTTTGTGCACTGGTGCGCAGTCATGTTGGGACAGGAAGGGGCCATCCCCAAACTGTTCCCACAAAGTTGGGAGCATGAAATTGTCCAAAATGTCTTGGTATGCTGAAGCATTAAGAGTTCCTTTCACTGGAACTAAGGGGCCAAGCCCAACCCCTGAAAAACAACCCCACCCCATAATCCCCCCTCCACCAAACTTTACACTTGGCACAATGCAGTCAGGCAAGTCCCGTTCTCCTTGCAACCGCCAAACCCAGACTCGTCCATGGGATTGTCAGACAGAGAAGCGTGATTGGTCACTCCAGAGAACACGTCTCCACTGCTCTAGAGTCCAGTGGCGGCGTGCTTTACCCCACTGCATCCGACGCTTTGCATTGCACTTGGTGATGTAAGGCTTGGATGAGCTGCTCGGCCATGGAAACCCATTTCATGAAGCTCTCTACATACTGATCTTGAGCTAATCTAAAGGCCACACAAAGTTCGGAGGTCTGTAGCTATTGACTCTGCAGAAAATTGGTGACTTCTGTGTACTGTGCACCTAGGCATGCGCTGACCGGGTGGACAACACTACGGTAATTGCCTACATAAATTGCCAAGGCAGACTGTGTTCATGCCGTCTAAACAGGCTAGTGAAGCAGGATTCAGCTTTGGATTCAGGACAAGCCCCTCAGGGCGATTTACACCCCTGGGCATTTGAATGTGGGAGCAGACTTTCTATCAGGCTGCGACACATGGGAAAAGGAAACGCCACCCTGAGATAGTCAAACAGATTTGGGAAAGGTTTACGAAGTAGAGGTGGACCTCTTCGCTTTACAAGAAACTGTGCAATGTCCCCTCTACTTCTCTCTGAATCACCCAGCCCCCGTGGGTCTGGACGCCATGGCCCATGCGTGGCCAAGACTGCATCTTTATGCATTTCCACCAATCGCACTGCTCCCGGGAGTCCTGGCCAAGGTCCGTCAACAAGCCTCTTATTGATGGTGCCTTGTTAGCTGACTAGAATTTGGTTCTCAGCGATGATATCCCTCCTCCCCTGGACTGGTCAAAGCTATTTTGCACCCTCACCCCGACTACCTTTCTAAAGTTCCATTCTCGACCATGCATCCGGTCATTCTTGAAGCTTTCTATCCTCCACCATTCACTATGCCAAAGCAGGAAAAACTTCATCTACTGTGTCCGTGCTCTTCAGACTTACATCCACCTCACTAGCCAGTGGCATAAGTCAGAGCAACTTTTAATTTGCTATGGGGGCCACAACCGTGGTACGGCCACCACCAAGCAAACAATGTTATACTGGATCAGGGATGTTATTGCTCTAGCCTATGAGGCGTGCGGTCAAGCTTCCACCAGAGGGGTTGCATCCTCCAGGGCTTTGGCAAGAGGCGCCCCCTTGCAACAAGTATGTGATGCGGCAGGCTGGTCCTCTCCGCACTCATTTATCAGATTTTATAGTTTGGATGTTCATGTTACTCCGGGCTCACATGTCCTTGATTCGACATCCCAAGCCCATGTCTGAGGCCTTTCTTGTGTTTGTGCGCACACACTACACAACCTTGAGGGGTCCAGACACTTTCAGTGCGGAGGCGTTGGTATTCATGTTCCCATAGTGCTATGAGTGCAGCATTGAGAGTAGCCTTTGATAGGGAATGTCTCAGATTACTTGACTGTAACCCTGTTCCCTGAAAAAACGGGAACGAGATGCTGCCCTGCATTGCCGCACTGGGGACGTGTCCAGACGTCTCTTCAGAAAACGTGATACCTAAAGGCGCACCTGTTTCACGTCTATTTATAGCCTCTCACGAGTGCGCATTCCAATGACGTCATCGTCAGAGTTTATTAAAAGCCAAGTTCTTGCCGTGTTTGCCATACATACTTCACAACCGGTCAAACAAAGATGTTTTCCCATAGCGCTATAAGCACAGCATCTCGTTCCCACTTTTTTTAGGGAACAGTGTTACAGTCAAGTAACCCGAGATGATTATTGTGAATATTTTTAATGAAAGATCAAGAGAAATGTTCAGGTTTACCAAGTGTGCCAATATTTGAGGAGGGGACTCCACAAATTTATGCTATTATTTATGCTATTTCACAATTTTTCTTAAGATATCAGAGATAAGAAGTAGCACATCGATGTGCCAGTCGTGGATCTTTCATGCAGAGAACTCTGCTTATGTTTTTTGCATAATGATTTTTTGCCTTTAATCACAATTTAAATTTTAATTACATTTTATTTTCATGCTACTAAGAGAAACAATGTGAAGTTGATCGTTTAGACACTGGCTTGATTTACTGATGCATAAACAGTATTAAACGATTTTGGGACAAAGAAAATATGCCTGAACTTGAATAATTACACATCAGATATCACTGATCACAGATCAGGCATTAGAATGAACACTGTTACTTACTGTTTGTGGCGGTGCTGTCGAATCCATATCGTAAAAGTCTGTTTGCAAAGCATGAGCCAAAATTGCGACTGAATTACCAAATAATCCTCAGTGAAATGTAATAATAACTGAAGAATATGTAAATGTAGCCTATATAAAAAAATGCCCCTGCTGTTGGAACTAAAGGCACAGTTACTGATGTGATAATAAAAAGCTGACTTTTCCATTCAAATATCAAATCTGAATATCATTTATTAAGTGGGGTGTCCATCCTAGAGATAATCACTATATTTAAACCATTATATTTAAAAAATATGATATTAATCAAATAATCATAGCTATTGTATAATAAAATATCATATTAAATTTATTGTTACTATTGTAAAGCCATATTTATGGTAAATATTATATGATTATATATAGTAGGATCTTCTTCAAAGCTTTCTGAATCGTTACTTTAAAAAATCTGTATTTTTAAAATAAACATTTGAATGACAATATATTAAACTAAAATAAAGAAAAATTCCCCACCCCACCCCACCCCACTCGCTACCTCATATAATATTTTTAAACAAAACAAACCACTTTTATGATTTATTGATAATTTTATGATCATCCAAAAACACATATATTTTCCTGTAATACACTATATGTAATATACTATATACTTTAAGGTTTTCCTTTAGCCTCGTTGTACCTCCCAGGCATGGATACTCATTTCACTGTACTGTGCTTATTCGATGCTATTTAGAAAAGATATTATGAGAATTGAGACGCAGGTCAAGAGGTTTTCTTTTTGCTACAGAAAAAATAAGTTTTAGGGTTAGGAAATTGTGTTGTGATTAAAGTTGGAAATGGGAATTTACTTCCTTACAGATTTTTCCTGTTCAATTTCCCAGAGACAGACAGATTTTTAAATTAAATAATAAAGTAACTTTTATAAACAAAGTTACAATGTTGCACAAAACCGTGAAAGCTATAATTTGCATAATAATAAAATAAATACATACCGGTAAATAAATTATACAAGGTAACAAATTTAGTTTTGATGTATGATGATGTGTACATTTCATTGTGATACTGGCATCAAAGAGGTTGTGAGAGTTTGAGTGTGTCTCTGGAAAGGATGCAGAAGCCGCAACAGCGTAAACACACACACACACACACACACACTCACACACAGATACACACACACACACACACACACACACACACACACACACACACACACACACACACACACACACACACACACACACACACACACACACACACACACACACACACAAACAAACAAAAGGATCAGGCTGTGTCCGAGTGCTCCAACACAACAACAGCCTTGTCAACAGGACCCCCCACAGAGGAATTTCAATTTCATATATCTAATTATCCCTGTCAGACTAAAGAACCCACAAAAAGCTGCCTTTTGTTCTGGCATCCCATCTCCTGCATCTCACTCTAAATTAATTTTTGCATACGAACATGACTAATTGTTCTACTACATTTGTGATGTTGGCATAAATGGTAATTTTGGATGCCATTGTAAGGAGGTCCAGGCTTTCACTCATCAAGTTATGATATTTCAACACAATAAGCTATGCACAATTCAGGTGATGGTATAAGCACGCAGATGAAATCACACAATCATTTCTGGCTTTTCACAGCTCAGTTTTATAGCCATTACAATAGCAAAAGCTATTCTATCCTTTGTAAAGGATGGCCTAATTCACTCACATCAGTCATTGAAATTGCTACTTTGTTCAGAGTGTCGATATTAGCATCATAATTACAGGGAGAAGAAAACAAGCAGTGTGATTCATATAGTTTTAGACAGCATTCCTGCAGCTCTATTCCTCAAATCATCTGCTATCTTATGGGTTCTTCATCAGTACAGATGGAGACTCGACATTTGAAAGAAATAAATATAAGAGTGTTGCTTTTTGGCATAATAATAATATAATAATAATAATTTCTTCATTGGAAATAAAGCATAGCAGCCTGTGAAATATGAAATATCAAAGGTGGAGCCCTGGAAAACAGACTAACGCATTTGTGTCTGGGGTGCTTGAATAATGTATAAATGTTTTTGTAGACAGAATTACAATGCCATATGTTTTATATTTTTGCTATATTTGTGATTCACACCTTTTTGTGTCATGCACACACAAGCCACAATATCCACTGAAAGGGTTAACAAATATATTAACAAAATATTAACATACATAAACAGCAAATAATAGTTGAATCAAGTAATGTCAAAAAACCCAGCCTACTATCAAAGTGCAGATGAAGCATCAAATTTTTTTTTTTTTTTAAAACAACAAAATCACATGGTACATGGCTACATTTCCACATGTAGACAAGATGTTGCAACATAATGGAGCACATATGTGGAACAGGTGGTGTCATGTAGAGCACATGCATCACATGTTATAATGGTAACATGTTTTAACATCACAAATGTTTGTACTGACAAACACAGGTTCAGCGATGTCAATAGATATGGAATCTGCATGTATAAAGGCAAGACATACACCACAAAATTCGACAGAATGAGTTACACTGTAAACAAAACAAAAAAAGAAAAAAGTATGATCAAAAAATCATGGCAACTTATTTTTTCCATTACTTGAACTCATGGGCGTCGGAACCATTATATGTGTGCGGGACAAGACCCACCCACTTTTTAAGACCTTTTTGATCTAATATGTGATGGGAAAAGAGAGCAGAGCGAGTTCGGCGAAAGGCGGATTCGAACCTCGGGTTTATTTGCGTCAAAACTTTCTGCCATGCGCTTTACCCCTACACTACTGTAACCCCCTACACCATTACCACTGTATATAATTTAGTGTCTTCCGTAAATTTGTCTGGCCCAACCAAATGTTTAGAAAAACAAGGCGGGATATTTGCACTTATTGTAAGTGGCATCTACTCCAGTGACATTTTTCTGGGGGAGGACCCTCCCACATTTTTTTGTCGCCCACACTGAAAAAAAAACAATAAGTAAGATTTACTTAATTTTTCTTTGGCAAGTTTTTGCACGCATATTTTTTAAGTAAATTTCACATATGGAATTAAGTAAACTCTACTTAACGAAGTTAAGTAAAATTAACAAAGAAAATAAGTAATTTTAACTTGGCCAGTAAAAGGTTGAGTAATTTCTACTTAGTTGAAGTTTCCTTTGCAATACTTTTTACTCAAAAAATATAACATTGAATTAAACCACACTTTTAAAGTCTACGCTTTACTTAGAAATATCTAAGTAAATAACACAATAGATATTGTGTAGATACCATATCGACATCATAGAAATAACGCGGCACCTGAACACAGAGACTCAATACTTCGTACACAATACACAGTGACGGTAACATTTGATGGACCGTTTTTGAGTATGAATGTGTTATTTTGAGTAGAACATGAACTCCAAATGTCACAAAATGGCAAGTTACTAAACCTAACAACAAAAGCAATGATAAAACAGTGTGAATACAGCTGGAAAACAGCCAAAAATCAACCTCCTTATTTATTCAAACCCCAGTGCATGATGGGAACACCAGTATCAGAAAAGTTGAGTAGTTTTACTTAATTTTATAATGTTGATATTTACGCTTTAATTTCTACAAGCTTGAATTGAGTACTAATATAGAATTTACTTAATTTTTTTAGTTCTTGCCTGAACTAACTTTTTCATGTAGAAATTACATTAGTTTTTTTCGTAGTATTTACTTCACCACAAAATCACTGATCATTATCAGTGCATGCTTGAACTAAAAATTCTAATTAATTTGATAAGTTATTCAAGAATTTTAAGTCATGAATAATTGATGACAGGCTGTTGAATTATTGAAAAATAATGTACAATCAAGGTGGTTACGCAGCAACAGCGTGAAGCGGAGTGGCCGTTACACCTCGGGGTTGCATTATTTTTCAATAATTCAATGGACCGCAGTCAACCACACTTAAAGTTAAGTAAATAAATACATTAGTGCTGTCAATCGATTAAAAAAAGTTAAATAATTAATCGTGCATTTTTCCGTAATTAATAGCGATTAATCACGATTAAAAACATCTGCGTTTTTAATATTTTTATATTGTAATAATTTCACAGTTACTCTCCAAACTAATGTACAAACAATTTAAATACAGTATATCTGAAATATTTGTTGTAATGGCATCTTTTTATGAAGGCTAGTATCACTGACACTAAAACAGCTACTGATGTCTCTGAATTTGATTTTTTTTTTTTTACATTAATGATAGACATTCAACATTACAGTATAATTAAAAGCTATATCAATTTCAAGTGAACTTAAAACAATCTTCACATAAATCCATAATAATGTCATATTTACCTGTGGCCTTCCTAACTGTCTAACAGATACAGAAGTATCTGTTAAGTATTTATTAAGTTAAAATTGAAGTTATCAAACTGTCTGCACTGCATAAATAATAAATTAAATATATAAATAAAAAAACGGATGCTGCGTTAATTGCGTTAAAAGTTTTTAATGCGTTAAACTGAAAAAATTAATTGCGTGTGTTAATGCTCAAATTTTGACAGCACTAAAATATATTATATTAATTATTTAAATTGTGCAAAATAAAGCACATCATCAATAACAGGGCACAATGTCTTTAAAGACTGCAGGTCAAGCAATAGCTTTAGAAAACTGAAAATCAATTAGCAGCCTTGACTTTAACATGGCACCAACAAGACTTTAAATTCCAGACTTAAAAATGGTTCTAAAAAAAGATCTGAAACAAACAAAACCTGGCTATGTGTACTGTGCTAGACTAACTGAGACTGGTTACAGCACTTCATGCTGTTGCCTCTTGGTGGTCTGATTGCTTCTATTGCTCTCCTCATTTGTAAGTCGCTTTGGATAAAAGAGTCTAATAAATGATTAAAAAAGTTATTAATTTAGTTAATTTATGTATCAACAATATTATTAAAAATTAATCCACTTCCATTTATCCAACAGCCTTTAAACTTTTCAAATATCCCTTTTTAATAATCCATTTTTAATAAACCCTAACCCATCTGGAAGTTTGGGGACTCCAGCTGTCCACTAGCCCACCGAGACGTCTTCACTTTTAGCCCAATTAACTTTTACAGCTGAAATCATTTCAAAGTCTTTCAAAATGTCATATTGACAAAGTATACAGTATCCCCGATAATGAACATCCTTGTCAGGCACATATCTCCTGTGTTCTGTGTTTAAAGGACTCTTATTTTGAAGTTTATTTGATTCTGTTGTTTTTCACTCTTCACTTCATTGTTTGATCTGTTCCCTTAGTTAGAGATTGTGCACACCTGTTTCTAGTTGATTTGTTTGTTATTCTGTGTATTTATAGCACAAAGTCTATGTTGTTATCTTTTCATTTTCGTCTGTTTATGATTTGGCTCATGGTCATGGTCACGTTCCTGTCTGTATTTCCTTTGTGCCTTTTGTTTTGATTATTAAACAGCGAATAGATCCTTGCTTCATCTCTACTCCCTTCCTACCAACCTGTGACACAAGATCAGACCGAAAAACATGGATCCAGCAGCAGTTCATATCCTCCTCCCCACCCAGGGGGATCGTTCCTTCGAGGACCACACGCATGACTTTTTAGATCTGGCACTACCAGATGAGACTGTGTTTTTTGGGCTGGACTCAATGCCTGGACTAAAGCACGCCTGCCCGGGGATGGTCCTTGAGGGACCTTCTGTGAGTATGCGGACTGGGTACAACTACAATGTGGATCCCCCTTCACAGTGGGTGAGGAAGTGGAAGATTCAGACCCTGTCTGCCATGGACACTGTCCCAGAGCCAGCACCTGCCGCCTCGTCCATCCTGGAGCCAGTGCAAGCCACCCAGGAGCCAGAACTTATTGACCTGTCCATACTGGACTTAAGTCCCATCCCTATAGCCCTTCCATCTTTGCCAGTCCCATCCGGCTTGTTGGACTCCCCAGTTCGGTCCAGGCCCCTAGACCTTCCTCCTCAACTAGTTCTATCCAGCTTTAGTGATTCTGGTTCATTCCATTTCCCTGGCCCTTCCTTCTAGGGTTGTCCAGGGCCAGCTTTAGTGACTCCTAAGCTGCATCTGCCATGCATCATAGCCTTGCTAGGGTCGTCCAGGGCCACTGTTCATCCTCTTCCAACTCTGCCAGGGTCATCATCTGCTCTTCTGACCCCTCCTTATTCTTCTGCTCCATTGATCCTTGGGCTCCGTGGTCCATCAGCCCTCTGGCCCCCCTGGCTCTACCTTGGTCTGTCGTCCCCCTATCTCCACCACAGACTTCCAGGCCTTTGGCTACACTTTGCCCTCATCTGGAGCCACCACTGCCCTCACTCCCAACAGCTCGACCTCAGTCTTCCAAGCCTCCAGTTTCACCTTCGCCCTCCGACCCTCCGGCTCTGCCTTAGTCCTCCCAGTCAGCGATGTCAAGTCCTCCGTTCCTTCCGCTCCTCCTTGGTCTCCACTTCCTCTGGCTCTGACTTCAAATCCACTGGCTCCATCATGGTCAATGGTTCCTCAGGCTCCGGACTGGATCTTCAGTCCTCCCGCTCTGCTAAGGTCTTCCACTTCGCTGTTTATGGCCTCCTCCTCTGCCAGCTCCGCAGTGGTCACCTCCACCACTGGTTCCTCCATGGTCTCGTCCTCCACCAGTTCCTAGGTATAAAATCTTTATAAGTTTGATAGGTTATAAAATCTGAAATAAAACCAAGAGCATCTAAAACTTCCCACAAATAATTACGCTCTACTTGGTCAAACACCTTTTCCCGATCGATGGAAATCAAGCTAAAATTCAAACCACTAATCTTTGCCAGGCACGCAGTAGACCTGGTCAGGATTGATGACGTCCTCCAAAACTTCCTAAAGTTGTCTAAATCTTGAACTTTGAAAAAATATAATTTTCTAAACTTTTTAAGGATTAAGCTGACATATTTACTTAATTTTCACTTCCAGTAAAACTGAAAAACATAATTAAACCGATAATAAAAAATAAAAGCCAACAATATTGTATTAAAATGCCAATAAGAAGGGTTTAACGTTACAGAACTTAAAAATTATTTTACACATAACTAAATTATGGTCAGAGAAGTCCACTGGAATCATCTGAACAATTTAAATTAATAATAATAAGATGATACCTAAAAAATACAATCTATTCAAATGTGACAATGACAGGAAATTATCATGAGCATGTGTCCATGTATACAGTTTTACATTTTTATAGAGATTTCTCCAAACATCACATAAATAATTTAAGCAGTCTATGTGAAGCCATATGTGGTTCTTAAATGTACTCAATTAGTTCAGTTATAATAATAAATAAATAAAGTGGCGTTTAGATGTATTTAGATGCTTAATGCAGCTCAGAGGTGACATAAATTCGTTGAATTCATAATTAATGTTTTAAATATAATACTTTAATGTTGCAAGAGGTCGGAATATTCTATTAGATATAGCAGAACAACTAAGCGCTGCTAGCACAATAAAAAAGACAATTGAAGATGGCATTGACAGTAAAATAAATAAATAATTCCTTTATATTTGCCATATATACAGCAATTATCTTGTGTAAAATGTGACTCAGTGCTGCATGTACATGCTCTCATGTGTGATAAAGAGCTGAATTCAGCAAAGAGAAAAGAAAAACCTATCAAGTATTTAAAAGAGACATTTATTTATTAAGAAAAAAAAACAGTTATCATCAAAAGTGAATCAACTGAGGATAAAGACAACTTTTAAAATCAAGCAAATTCTGAAGTCCAGGTGTTCATCGTCACTCGTCAAGTGCTCTCATCAGCCTTGAATGCTATTCTGTTTGACTTATACCCAACATATATGCTTTGCTCTCATTTTAATATATGGTTAATTCTTTTTAATAGAGACAAGCAAACATCTGGCAGAGTTACTGTGCCAGACTGAAGCAAGAGAGAGCAAATTTATAATTTCGCCATGTCTAAAAATCTCTGTCTCCCTTCTTTTTTGTTGAAGTTTTTCTTCAGAGGTTTTCTGTGATTTGGCATATGGACAATCTTAAAGTATATATTAAGTCCAGCACTCATATGCATGTGTTTGTTTGAATATGTTTCCACAGATGTGAAAACAATTCTTTCATGACTGTCTTTTGTCATTCAAAACAACCTTGTTTTAGAAAAAAAGAGTGTGAATTAACAAAAGAGTCTTTTATTTTGAAGTACCAATCATGGGATTCCTCTGGACTTGAAGTTGTCACGATATTAAAAACACATATTGACATTAGCATATCTACAGTCAAGTGCGAACAACTGACGTAAAGGGACAGAAAGGTGAAGGGAAAATGATTAGCATTTTATGTATAAATAGCTATGGACAAGGACTGTTAAGTGTGAAATTAACATGTAAACAGTTGGAAACCCCCCCCCCCCCCCCCCCCCCCAAAAAAAAAAAAAAAAAACACACACACACACTCACATACACACACACACCACACACACACACACTCTCACACACAAACTCTCTCTCTCTCCTGCCTCATTCACACCCCAGCGTTCTTGATAAATATAAAGCCTTACACAAAGGCCTCATTGTTCTAGTAATGGGCGAGCTCCTAATGGAGATATATTTCCAGGATTATATCAGCATTCAGTTGCAAATTTAGAGTTTTAATCTGGTCCCGTCTATGAATAAGAGCATCCTTTGAATGCTCCGGACACCTGGTGCCGTGGGTTCGAGATGTGGGGGGGCTCAGTCCTGACCCGCTCCCTTTGCCAGCGCAGCTTTTTCCCACACTTTCTTTCAGCCATGGAAAAAAGCTGCTACATAGCACACTTGTTACATTATTCTCCTTCAATAAAGAAAAAGTTCCTTGCAAAGTCAAAAAATAATGGACAACAGGAAAAGAATTTCCTTATCGCTCTCATCGCCTTTAGTTTTCTCAGGCTGGGTTTAGAATTTCAGAAGTGTAAGTAGAGAGAGAGAGAGAAAGAGAGAGAGAGGTTTTCGTTCAATACTGTAAGAGAGAGGAGGGCTGTAATAAGAGGAGCTTAGCTTCGCTCATTTGTAAAGACCCTTTTGTGGATTTATTGCACACTAACCATATCACTGAAAGCATCCATATTCCTCCCACCTCCACTCAACACACAGTCCTGCACATTTATCCAACACAATTTTGCACATTTAAATGCACGATGTATGTCTAAAGGTTTTTTTTTTTAGAATAAGTGTCTGTTTTTGTGAGAGCGATAGAAGCACACAAACACTGCTTTGTGTCTCTCTTTCAGGCATGTATAAAAACCTTTCCAAGACCGAGATTTCATCTCAAATGAGACAATATTCAAACTTCCTAAAAGACCAAAAACAAAAACACAGTGAACGAATCAGACATGGAACGCGAAGGATTTGAAGCCAGTGATTTCATTTACAGTAACACTCTCCTTTATAATAACTGCTGTAGATTATAGAGTTATTCACATGTTTCTATATGCATGACATGACCTGTGATAAATTATGTTTTCATTTATAAAACTTTAGATGGCAATGCAAAAAAGGATATATAATAATCTTTCTAATTATTTCAGATTTCAGATTTCACCTGCATGCTTCTCATTAAACTTTTCTTAGACAGCAAATAGTGTCAGCCACACTATGTTGCTGTCTGGACTGTCACACAAAGAAATAGTAAAATTGTTATACCCAGATCAGGCATAACATTATGACCTGATATTGTGTTGGTTCCCCTTTTGCTGCCAAAACAGCCCTGACCCGTCGAGGCATGGACTCCACTAGACCCCTGAAGGTGTGCTGTGGTATCTGGCACCAAGATGTTAGCAGCAGATCCTTTAAGTCCTGTAAGTTGTGAGGTGGGGCCTCCATGGATCGGACTTGTTTGTTCAGCACATCCCACAGATGCTCGATTGGATTGAGATCTGGGGAATTTGGAGGCCAAGTCAACACCTCAAACTCGTTGTGCTCCTCAAACCATTCCTGAACCATTTGTGCTTTGTGGCAGGCGCATTATCCTGCTGAAAGAGCCACAGCCACCAGGGAATACCGTTTCCATGAAAGGGTGTACATGGTCTCAACAATGCTTAGGTAGGTGGTACGTGTCAAAGTAACATCCACATGGATGGCAGGACCCAAGGTTTCCCAGCAGAACATTGCCCAAAGCATCACACTGCCTCTGCCGGCTTGTCTTCTTCCCATAGTGCATCCTGGTGCCATGTGTTCCCCAGGTAAGCCACGCACACACACCCGGCCATCCACGTGATGTAAAAGAAAACGTGATTCATCAGACCAGGCCACCTTCTTCCATTGCTCCGTGGTCCAGTTCTGATGCTCACGTGCCACTGTTGGTGCTTTCGGCGGTGGACAGGGGTCAGCATGGGCACCCTGACTGGTCTGCGGCTATGCAGCCCCATACACAACAAACTGCGATGCACTGTGTATTCTGACACCTTTCTATCAGAACCAGCATTAACTTCTTGAGCAATTTGAGCTACAGTAGCTCGTCTGTTTGATCGGACCACACGGGCCAGCCTTTGCTCCCCACGTGCATCAATGAGCCTTGACCCTGTGGCCGGTTCACCACTGTTCCTTCCTTGGAGCACTTTTGATAGATACTGACCACTGCAGACCAGGAACACCCCACAAGAGCTGCAGTTTTGGAGATGCTCTGACCCAGTCGTCTAGCCATCACAATTTGGCCCTTGTCAAACTCGCTCAAATCCTTACGCTTGCCCATTTTTCCTGCTTCTAACACATCAACTTTGAAGACAAAATGTTCACTTGCTGCCTAATATATCCCACCCACTAACAGGAGCCGTGATGAAGAGATCATCAGTGTTATTCACTTCACCTGTCATAATGTTATGCCTGATCGGTGTATAATTAATATTTTAAATCAGACACGACTTTATTACATAACATAGACAGTTAATTATGCATATTTTTACTTAGAGCAGCTAGGATTATACATACAGTATTTAATTCAAATAAATTCATAACAAATGAATGAATCTGACATGCTGTTAAAGGGCGATCGATGAATGTTTTATGATGTGTATTAACAGGTGCTCAGGGTTTGATTGGGCTTGTCTTGTTTAATATTTGCTGTAATGATCAGTGTGATGATATGTGGACCTGACAAACAAGCGAGCAAAAACACACACAGCGTTGTTTACATAAATCTCTCATTTCATGCAGCGAGAAACTGACAATTTCTGAGCTGGAGAGTGTGTTAACCATTAATCACTGGCTCTAGCGCTCTCGGGGTCGAGAGCATTCAGCCTAAAGCCGATTATTGCTCATAAATAAGTACAGCAGCCCTGGGCGCTCGTGGAGAAGACCATTAGCATATGACAGGGCCAATCGACAGAGCAGTTATCATATTACACTGGGCTAACCCCCCTCACATGGCATGTTAATGTCTGCAGGGATGTTTGCTATAGATCTATATCCAATAGACTGCACACAGGGGACCACCATAATTAAATATGGCACTAGGAATAAAATCGCAAGACGGCAGTGATTCCACATAGACAGATGTGCTTAGATTTGTGGATGCAGCCACAGACAGTCGACTGGGGTCAAATGGGAGCGAACTGTGAGCTCTTGCTTTTCTAGTGGGCTGTTCAGACACGCTGAGTGAGATTTTAATTTACAGACGGCCTTCCACTGCTCACTTCACTGTGCACACGCCACAATTAGCAGCAAGCCATCGCGGTAAAGTCCCTCTAAGCCAGCCAAGCCCGTCTAACCCTCCTCGCCCTGGCCAGGCATGGCCACTTCTGTCAGAACGGTCAGTGGATTGAGCTCACTTTATCCTATATTAGAGAACTTATGGTTATGAGTGCTCACACTAGTTCATGCAGCACAAAAATGGAACATGGGATAAACGCCTTTCACGCTTTGCGCTGTTCTTATACGGATCAGGTCGACAGCATGTCCACCAATTAAATTACTTCCCATTTGACCACCATTAGTAGCAGCCTAGAAAACATCGGGTCAACACACACAGACCGAGCAGATGTTTGTGTGAAAGCAAGAGGTTTCTCAAACTGCTGTTGTCTTTCATTTTGGCCCTGTTCGGCCAAACAGACGGCTGGCACTCAGAACAAGGTGGATTTACATTGGGCGGAGCCCACCTTACGCAAATTAAAACTTCACACACGTAACCTCGAACTGTCTGTGATTTTATACCACCAATTAAGGCTCTCTTGACAGCTGTGTGAACAGTTTCATTAGAGGAGATAATAATGCAAAGTGAAATGATAAGCGATCATTATTATATATCCGCAGACATTACAGGCCATGTTAATGAGGTGTAAATTATCTCATTATTTTTTGAAAGAGTAGAGATTAGATGAAAGCAGAATGGACATGATTCTGCCATGTTCAGAAAACTCAATGCTAATTAGAAGCCGATCTTCAGCAGCCAATGAGGCACAACACTTTGGTAAACACTTTCCATTCTCTAGCGCTCAGAGAGAGGGGAAAAAAAGGATACAGAATAAAGAAATATCTATCTATTGACAATGAAATGCTATATTTACTAGCGGTTGTGTGGCATTCAAAAGTGATCTGAGAATGCCTTTTAAATTCAAATTTAAAAGCTGAATTTGAATTATTTTAAATTAGGTAGCAAACAGAATGCAAATACAAAATATAATTCAAAGGATTTCAATCAACCGCTGTAAGTGTCCCTTTTCATAATACATATTTATCCATGAACAAGTCGTCAAACAAACAACATTTGGGAAAATTCCAGAAACATCAATGTAACCCACTTTATGTACTAACATTGTAATACATTTTTATGTAATTATTGCTAACACTTTATTTTACAGTGTCATTGTTACATATGTTACATGTAATTGCTATAGTAATAACTATAAATCATGCATAATTACTTGCAACTGACCCTAAACCAAACCCTAACCCTATAGTAAGTACATGTAGTTACTTAATATTACTCAGTAATTAAATGTATAATTACAGCAAATAATAAAGTGTAACCTAGTTATTGTACACATATTGTTACATTGAACTTACACTATATTGCCAAAAGTTTTGTGATGCCTGCCTTTACATGCACATGAACTTTAATGACATCCCATTCTTAATCCGTAGGGTTTAATATGGAGTTGGCCCACCCTTTGCAGCTATAACAGCTTCAACTCTTCTGGGAAGGCTTTCCACAAGGTTTAGGAGTGTGTTTATGGGAATTTTTGACCATTCTTCTAGAAGCGCATTTGTGAGGTCAGGCACTGATGTTGGACGAGAAGGCCTGGCTCGCAGTCTCCGCTCTAATTCATCCCAAAGGTGTTCTATCGGATTGAGGTCAGGACTCTGTGCAGGCCAGTCAAGTTCCTCCACACCAAACTCGCTCATCCATGTCTTTATGGACCGACGCTTTGTGCACTGGAGCGCAGTCATGTTGGAACAGGAAGGGGTCATCCCCAAACTGTTCCCACAAAGTTGGGAGCATGAAATTGTCCAAAATGTCTTGGTATGCTGAAGCATTAAGAGTTCCTTTCACTGGAACTAAGGGGCCAAGCCCAACCCCTGAAAAACAACCCCACACCATAATCCCCCCTCCACCAAACTTTACACTTGGCACAATGCAGTCAGGCAAGTACCGTTCTCCTGGCAACCACCAAAACCAGACTCGTCCATGGGATTGCCAGACAGAGAAGCGTGATTGGTCACTCCAGAGAACACGTCTCACTGCTCTAGAGTCCAGTGGCGGCGTGCTTTACCCCACTGCATCCCACGCTTTGCATTGCACTTGGTGATGTAAGGCTTGGATGAGCTGCTCGGCCATGGAAACCCATTCCATGAAGCTCTCTACACACTGTTCTTGAGCTAATCTGAAGGCCACAGAAGTTTGGAGGTCTGTAGCTATTGACTCTGCAGAAAGTTGGCGACTTCTGCGCACTGTGCGCCTCAGCATGCGCTGATCCCGCTCTGTGATTTTACGTGGCCTACCACTTCGTGGCTGAGTTGCTGTTGTTCCCAATTGCTTCCACTTTGTTATAATCCCACTAACAGTTGAGCGTGGAATATTTAGTAGTGAGGAAATGTCAGGAATGGACTTATTGCACAGGTGGCAACCTATCACGGTACCACGCTTGAGTTCACTGAGCTCCTGAGAGCAACCCGTTCATGCACTGTTAAATAAAATTATATTTTAGTATGAGGTTTACTGTATTGATAGTTCATGACAAGTTTTGGTTATAAAAAACATTTGCTTATTTGCAAATCAATACACATTAAATGTCTGCATCCATGTTCCTTAATGACTGGTGCTGGGTAGTTATGATTGATAATAAAGTTGGCCTGAGCTCTGCTCTCGGTGTGTTTTGCAGTGGTTCCTCCATTCACAGCCGTTCTGCACACATAATGACCATCATTTGTTTTTCATCCTCACCTGTATTTCCTTTTCCCGCTGATCACTCTCTGTTTATGTTCTCTCATTTCCTGCCAGACTGTGCCGAGTCTTACTATGTCAGTGTTTCTTGCAGTCTGGTTATTCAACTCTTTCTAGTCCCAAGTCTTCAGTCTTTCTCCTTACCAGTCTAGTCTGTCTTCCTCCTGCTCACCCTTTTGTTTGCGATCCCGTGATGCCACTCCAGCCTGCTGTTTTTCTTCAGTTTCATCAGAGAGAAGTCCGCCGAGTCTGTCTCCATTCAGAGACCAGCAGTAAAACACTCCAGTGCTGTTATACTGAATACCAGCACTCTTGAAACACTGTTTGGCCAATCAGATCAGAAAACCAGAATTAACTGATGCAAAAATAGAAGTACAATTGTGTTGGACTAAAGGAATTGTTCAGTTTCTTTGAACTGCAATTCAGTCGATTCCTCCTCTTTGTTCAGTTCAGTATCTTGTGGGGGTTGAGCTAATTCTTAAATTCTGAATGTTGAATAGTGGTTAAATGACGAGGAAAGCATAGATTATTAGTGGATGGGGAACAGTTTGACAGTCGAACTTTGCACCTGTTCTCAAGGTGAAGAGTCTTGCAAACTCAAGTGGCTGCTGAACAGATGAAGAGGCTCTCTCAACTCCTGTATTCTTTCATCAAATGCACTCATTTGCGCGTGTATAATTCTTTATTTCCAAAGAAATTGATGGCTCAGTGTCTTCAGATAATCACGGAGGTGAATTGCAGAAGATGCTTATTATGCATTATCTCCTACAACTGATTGCATCTCTCATCTTTTGTTTTCTCATATTTTAATAGAAACGCATGTGTGATCCTTGTGTAAGATTGCAGTTGTGTTTGATAAGTGTAGAACGTGTTGAAAGCAGCGCGTCAATATTCCCTCCGCCGCTGAAGGTGACCCTTGGCTTCAGTGTTTAGAGTTTGTGCACGGATGGCTTTGATGGTAAATTTGTTGAGTTGGTTACGTGGAGAGGCTATTATGGATTTACTATCTGGGCCTGAGGTGCCGGCTGCTGATTATGTGATTAAATCAATAATCATTTCTGTTTGGGCTCCTTTGCTCCTCGACATCAAGCCTCTTTTTCCAGTGTAGCTGAGAAGACAAAAGAGCATACACACACAAAACCATTTACAATTCTCCTGGGAAAATATATACTTTTGATTATTTCTATCGAGATCATCTAGGGGGAAAAATGAAACGCAGTAGCCAATGGGAGTAAATCTTCATTTTTTAAATGATGGTAGATAACATGTTATGTCATTTTGTCTACCTTGGCAGAAAATTAAGACTGATGTCCATGGCTGTAGTGAAAGGAAGATGTTTATTAGGTGATTGACAAAAGCAATAATAATTGTACAGCAGAGAAGTGTTTCCCAGCCCTGTTCTTAAAGGCACAGCAGCAGGATACAGTTTATCCTACCCATCCATTTCAGGTCTAGGATTGAGCTAATGAGTTAAATGAAGTGTGCTTGATTAGTTCAAAAATGTGTAGTGTGGGTGTGCTTCAGGAACAGGGTTGGGAAACACTGCATTAGCTGATGGTGTACATTTTTGATTTTGCTTGTGCTGACAGAAATGTTGAGCCCTTCAGTAACAGATTAAAGAAAAATATGAACTCAACTGTAAAATGTCTGTGATTTTTATTCACATTCCTTGAAGGAAATTTTAAACTGAGCATGTAGCCTGCAGAAAGGCTTTGAGTAACATTCAGCTAACACGATCATCAAACATTAAACATCATATAAATCAAAACTGCCTAATGTGACTGAATGAAATGATGAACCCATGAAGAGGAAACGAGTGAAGCTTTGAGGTGTTGATGGACTCGATCGACTCCATCTGTGTTTGATCATCGCTCTGAATCTGATCCGGACGAAGTCTTTGACAAAAACATGATTTTCTCAAGTTTTTTGCTCAAAATGTTGCTTTTTTTATTATTAAACGTACCCACATTCAAGTGTTGATGAAGCTAGAATACAATTTAAAAAAAAAAAACATTGGTAGTTTATTAATTGACATCATAACATTTTTTATGTTTTAAAAATGTACTTTTGAAAAATATTTAAGCTGGCAAGTTCTATAGAATATAGATGTAGCAATAGAAATCAATAGATGCACCAAATGATCCATTGATTAAGATCAGTTATGACAGACAGATTATAATGATGTATAGTGACAGACAGATTATAATGATGTATAGTGACAGACAGATTATAATGATGTATAGTGACAGACAGATTATAATGATGTATAGTGACAGACAGATTTGTTCAACTAAATTTGAAAAGATGCAAATGTAAAGTTTGATAGTACAGTTTTTTACAATCACTTTGGCACTAATTTCAAAACCTTGACTTAATTTTTCAAAACTCTAGACACAAAACTCACAACCAATGATCAAAATGCACATTTTTCAAAACTCTAACACTTTTTTCAATTGCTTGGATACAATACGCATAAAACTAGGATAATTTGTTCATTTAACAAAAATCACCTGTTCAATATGACACAACTTAACATCAAAGTACTACTATTCACACATCACATTTCAGATGAGTGTCATTTCATTACAATGATCCAACTATCAACCGATACAACTGCTCAAAATGATAAGTAACGGTTGCATTACTCTTAATGCATAGTTGTATGGAAACAGACAAACAATATTCCGTGTTTAGATCATGAAAGCTTCAAGATGGCTGTTGTAATAAAATTCCCTAAATTCTACATTGTACAGTAATCAGTAAATCTCTTCCCAAAATGTATTTTTAGAGGGTGATGGAGCTGGATGCTGATGACAACCATCACAAATTCATATATTTGGATGAGGCAGGCTTTAACCTGGCCAAGACAAGGAGGAGAGGTCAGAGTTTCATTGGCCAGCGGGCAACCATCCAAATACCTGGACATTACCATGTGTGCGGCTATATCAGAAGATGGTGTGGTGGGACGCAGACCTCGTATTGGATCATATAATGCAGCGCTACTTTAACCGTCCTTGATGAGCTTGATCAGGTCTGTAGAGCTGATGGCATGACCCATGTCATTGTGTGGGATAATGTCAGGTTCCACCATGCTCATATGGTGCAAGCATGGTTTCAGGCCCATGCACAATTTACCACCCTGTATTTACGCCCATACTCTCCTTTCCTTAACCCGATTGAGGGATTTTTCTCCACATGGAGATGGAAGGTTTACGATAGGCGCCCTCATGAACAGTCACTCTTCTCCAGGCCATGGGTGACGCATGCAATGACATCACGGCAGACCAGTGTCAGGCCTGGATTCGCCATGCCCGAAGGTTTTTTCCAAGATGTTTGGCTAATGATGTAGATGAGAACCTGTGGCCAAATCCACAAGAAAATGTAGAAGTACAGTAATCACTCCTATGTTTTGCTTTTTACAGTACAAGCAAGTTGAGGAACACTGCATTTGATGTTTTACAGTACTGTCTTTTCTTTTCTATTTCGTAGCTAATTATTTTGCTTTGATTCAAATAAACCTGTTGTGATTGTTTTTCATCAATATATTTCAGATTCACTGTGTCTGTAGTGTTCTCTCTACTACTGCAGTACTCTTACAGGGATGTATTTACATGCAGTACCATAATGAAACATGTATCACCTATTTTGTACTACAATATTTAATGATTGTACGAACAATGACACAGTGAAACTATCGGTTGCTTGTGTGTGGGTGATCTAAATTAACGTTTCAATGGTATTTCACAATAAATTAGTTTTTTGCTGTTGGATGTTGTATTTCTCTTGTGTTACTGCTGGATGAGAGGACAGTGATGAATCATTGCAGAGAGGATTGTGAAGGTACAGTACAGTAGAGTACAGACACACGTGTGTGTTCGGCAGAGCCACTCCTCTGAGCCGCACGTGCTCTCCTTCCAGCGCTGCCAGGGTTCTGCTGTTGTGTCTAGACCACAGGAAATACATCATTATGGTGGTTTACAACTAACAAGAACTGTGTGTCTGAAACAACTCTGATGCGCAGATAGTTTCAGTAGTGTCAAGATTACAGGGACACACACTGATAAATCAGTCCCATAACTGTGAATTTGTAATTGTAATGTAATGTAAATTTAAATGTTTAGAAATTGCCTGCATTTTGAATTGTGGATCTCCCAGAGTTTTTACACGTCTGAGTGGAAGGTTCCTTCAGTAAAATGTATAGCCAATCTAGAAACATCTGTAAAACATGAATTCAGCAAATTGTAGACATGCAGCAGAATGGAGAAAGAAACATGAAAGAGATGACATACATCCAACCTTAATACAGTCACCAGATGAACAGCCATCCATGCATCCTTCAGTCTGTGATTGTTAATGCACAGACGGGCTCCTGACAGGAGAGACGGGAGGCTGCACACACTTCAGGAGTTCTGCTACACGAGACAGATCAGTGACACAGATTCTGACATGTAACTTTTTCCTTAAGTCTTCATTAAAATGTATTATAAAAGTACAATGATCAGGCATAACATTATGACAGGTGAAGTGAATAACACTGATGATCTCTTCATCACGGCTCCTGTTAGTGGGTGGGATATATTAGGCAGCAAGTGAACATTTTGTCCTCAAAGTTGATGTGTTAGAAGCAGGAAAATTGGGCAAGCGTAAGGATTTGAGCGAGTTTGACAAGGGCCAAATTGTGATGGATAGACGACTGGGTCAGAGCATCTCCAAAACTGCAGCTCTTGTGGGGTGTTCCCGGTCTGCAGTGGTCAGTATCTATCAAAAGAGCTCCAAGGAAGGAACAGTGGAGAACCGGCGACAGGGTCATGGGCGGCCAAGGCTCATTGATGCACGTGGGGAGCGAAGGCTGGCCTGTGTGGTCTGATCAAACAGACGAGCTACTGGAGCTCAAATTATCTGGGGAACACATGACACCAGGATGCACTATGGGAAGAAGGCAAGCCGGCGGAGGCAGTGTGATGCTTTGGGCAATGTTCTGCTGGGAAACCTTGGGTCCTGCCATCCATGTGGATGTTACTTTGACACGTACCACCTATCTAAGCATTGTTGCAGACATTTTATTTATAATCCCAACTTTGGTGCATTTCTGATGGTAAGAGGAAGCACATTCCTGGGGCTTTGTATGAAAAAGCTCTTTCCCCCATGGTCTTGAGTTTACATGAAGGCTGATGAAGTAAAAACGAGTTAGCAGAACGGAGAAACAAACCACCGTCTCTGCAGCAGTTCAAGACATGAGCACTAGCTGTGACGTCTAGTGAGGACACTGCTTTTTTCAACAAATGGTGCTAAATTATGCACCATTTATCATCTGTAATACCATGGTGTAACCACTAGATGGAAGAGATAAACAGGGCTGTGTTCCCTAGCTGCTGAAAACAATGTTTTCAGACATAATTACCCGCTTGTACTATGTTTTACATTTGGACATATATTTAGACATTATTAAAGACTACTTTCTGTTCAGTCAAATCTGGACATAGAGAAAGCATTTTATTACTCATACTAGCTACATATAATAGGATGATATAGCAAAAGTGCTTTAGCAAATTTCAACCACTGAACATTTTCTTAAGGCCAATATATAAGTTAATTTGTTTAAGCTTATTGTCCCCCTCCACCCCAGTTTGTTTTGCTTATTGTTTCTTCATTTAGATGTTAAGCTGATGTAATGACATATGTTACATTACAGAAGGATCTTTTTAAGGTGCCCCTATAATGCAGTGTGTGAAACGGTTCGATAAAGGATTCGATCTCTCTAAACCCCTCCTTTCCGAGAGCCTGCCCCACTCTGATTGGTCAGATGGCCCAGTCTGTGGTGATTGGACAAACTTTTACTGCGTGTGTCGGAAAACAAATATCCATTAGCATATCTGAAATTCAGTTCTTCCTCGGCACTTGATACACAGTGACATGAATAGCAACAGTGGCGTCGTTTTACCGTATCGATCGCATGCTTTGGAAGTGCATCAAAGTGGATTTAAATTTCGCAGTGCATAAAATGTCCTCTCAACATGAACAACACAAACCAAACTCTTCCAGTCTCACCTGCAACTACAGTGTTTGAGGGCGGGGCAAAGTAGACATAGTTCGCCAACAGCCAATGAATGAAGACCACAGGCTGGCATTATGCAAATGTATTACGCTATGTAGGTTCAGCAGGAAGTGACACTGCAATTCCTGACGACTCGTTTCAGGCAGTTCAGAATCACTCCTTTCTTTTAAGAGACAATAACTCAATTTATCTGCACTTTGACCTTTGAAACTTTGGAGACCTTTTACATTCACAAACAGCTCTATTCCACGCTGCATGAAAGGTAATATCCCAAAAAGCATAATAGGAACACTATGAATCATTAATTGAAATTGAATGGAATTTAATCAAATTGTGACTCGAATCGATTTGCTGTCTACCAAAAGATTCACACCCCTAGCCAAATGCATAAATGTTTTACATTGCACATCTCTTTGTGTCTTTTCACCAAAGAATGTTTACCATAAAAATCTTTATGGATGTCTGAAGAGAATGTTAATTAATTATGCATGAATTCATGTTGTATAATGTTAATTGAACAAACCTATTTCATTATTATTACTGTATCGAATAAAAAGCTCTCCTAAGGGAAGAGGAAGTAATGATAATCATGATGGTTATATCTGAGGACATGTGACCTGTGTTCATAAAGTGTTTATGTCATTATGAGATACAGTCACTCATAAACATAGTTTCCTGCCATAATGGCCAGTACATAAGAGAAGGGTGTAATGCTTTAAAATTCAGAGACACCACGAATGAACCTCAGGAATCCTGGTGATAAATGTCTGTGCGATTTACTGATCGATGGTGTGTGGGGCGACATAGTGTGCTGTAGAGGGTCAGATGAGAGCTTCAAGTGTCCATGCTCCATCACTCTGACATAACACTCACACATATAAGGTCTGTTTATCTCTTTAACAAACACATTACGTCTCTCTCGCACATCACTGTCTTCTTTCTATGATTTTCTTCATTAGTTCACATGCAATGAAAATTCTGTCATTATTTTCCAAACCCAGTATGACTTAATTTCCGCAAGGGATGGGCAAAATTCAGAACTGAAGAACTAGTTTCCTTTCAATTCATGAATTGGAATTTGAATGACAGAAAGAGGATTTTTCTGAATTGTAATTTAAAGAAATTCAACACAGGTAATGCATTTTACGAAATGTAATGTTTAGAGAACCACTGAGGATTGGTCCTCAACAACCTGGATAAGTCCCAGGACGGAACATGCACAGGGCAAAAAGATTTCAACAGTCCTGCGCCACACGTCACACTTGGTGTGTGCATAATCCAGAAGACGAGAGGAAAATAAAGCAAAAGGAGATTTAATGAACAGAGTAACACACTAGCTTACAATATCAATGCAACTGGGTCAAACCAAAACACAGGGACAAGAACTCAAGCAAAACAGAACATACATGTGACATTAGCCCCCCCTTCCGAAAGGCACGTCCTCACGATCGTAGAAAAAAAAAAGTACAACAAAGGAGTAAGCGTGGAGGCTCAGGAGGCGGACGAGGGGCTGGCGAAGGGCAGGACACAGGAGAAGGATCCGGGGGGAGAACCCAGGACGAAGAGGATGGAGGGAGGAGCCAGACGGGAACCCAGAGTCCAGACGGGAACGAGGCCCATGGTGGAGTCGAGAGAGGGAGTAGCCATGGTGGGGAGGTCATCAACGCCACCATGGGGACAACCGATGGAGATAACAAAGATGGATACCCAGGAGGAATTGACAAGATGGAAAACCGAGGTGACACCGGAGACCTGGAGGGCCAAGGCAGAACTGCAGGCTCGCGGGACCGAGGTGAAGATGGGGGCTTGGCAGGACGGGGTGGAGCCAGGGTGGAGCCAGAGGGAGTGAGGACGAAGGCAACGCTGGAGGGAAGGAGAAGTCCGACGGGGCCAGAGGGATGGAGGGACGAGGCATAGCCAGAGGAGTGGAAGACTGTGGTGTAGTAGGGTCGATGCCTGACCAAGACGAGGCTGGTGGGACAAGGGAACCCAGTGGAGTCAGAGGACTGATGAATCCCAGTGGAGCTGAGGGAGCATGGAGCCAAGGAGAAGCTGAAGGGTTGGAGGGTCGAGGTGGATTCAAGGTCTCGGAGGATTGCCATGGAGCCAGGGGATCCTCTTGCCAAACTGAAGCTAGTGACTGGAAGCTAACATGCGCATCCTTGCAACACAGTGGGGTGAATGGATGAGTGGAGGAGCTGACAGGATCCAGCAGAGGTGGGGCCGATGAACTAACTGGTATTGGTAGAGGCGGTGGGAGAGGGAAGCTGGGTGGGACTTCAGGACATTCAGAACTGGACAGAACCAGTGGAGCCTCAAGAGAACAGGAACTGGGAGGGACCAGAGGGAACAGGGAACACAGGGTAGCATCCTCTAAATCAACAGGCTCTGGCTTGCCACTCACTGCAGGCTCAGGCTCTCTGTCTGTGGTGGGCTCGTGCTTCATCTCCGTATAGCTCGTGGTTGGTGGCTGACTGGTCTCTGGGGGAGGAGTGGGGCTGGCGCTGTCCTCCTCAGACTGACAGATGGTAAGAGGCGAGCCGTTACACTCAAGCACCCACTCCACATTAGCAGCAAAGCTCCCTCAAGGACCTTCCCCAGACAGCTTAGCCTTTGTCGAGGTGTTCAGTACAACGTAGTGAAATGTGCACAGGCAGCTGTCTGGGTAGTGTGTCAGGTAGGCCAGATCTAAAAAATTACTAGTGTGGTCCTCAAGGGAGCAATCCTCTTGTTCAAGCCAGAGGAGTTGAAAGCTGGCAAATCCATTATATTCTGTCTTCACCTTAGCTGTTTTAAATCTTATTAGGTCTTGCATTCTGTCACACTTGCTGTGTACATAATCCAGAAGATGAGAGGAAAATAAAGCAAAAGGAGATTTAATGAACAGAGTAACACACTAGCTTACAATATCAATGCAACTGGTTCAAACCAAAACACAGGGACAAGAACACAAGCAAAACAGAACATACATGTGACAACATGAAACAAGGAATCAGAGAATGTCTTCCCAAATGCAAACTAATAGGCATAAATAATAATTAATAGGCACATGCTCAGCAGCAATGGCTGCCACATAAGTTGCCCTGCAGAAAAATGCTCATCATGACCGCATTACCACCTCAGGTGTGCATTATTTTTCTAATAATTCAACGGGCAGTCATCAATTATTCCTTACATTTACAACAGTTAGTTCTAGTCCTCGAATCTGATTGGCTGAGAGGCCTTCCAGGAGTGCTTATATTTCATCAGTATCAGTTTGCCTGTGTGTGTTCTTGACAGGCAGCATTTCTCCCAGCGAGCCAAACAGATATAGCTACAGACCGGAGATTTCTAAAACTAGGCGTGAACTCCAAGGGCCTCATTTATAAAATGTTGCGTAGAAACTGTCCTACATTTGATCTTACAGTCATTTCTCAAATATGTGTATGTGTGATTCAGAGAACGAATGTACGCACAAAAAACATACGTACACCTCTCTTCCAGATCGTAAATAATCTTGAAATTGTGCACAGCTGAATGGTTTCAGATCTCCGCCTCAAACGCCCCCTAATTAATGTCATTAACATATGTAAGAACACAAGTCAACAGACAAATGCTTTACTTGAGAATGGTGAGCAGCAAGAATTGCTTAGATTTCCAAACACCTGCAGTTCTCCGACTCTCTGCCATTACGAAAAGTGCGTATGTCTGCTCAGACCCTGACGTGGCGCTATAAGCACTTTTCCACTTTTCCATATAAATATGAACGTTGGCATGGATATTAGCGTACACACACTCTACATTCAAATCTGTGCGTACGCATGTTTTATAAATGAGGCGGTAAAAGTGCACTGTACTTCCAAAAGGGGGCGGAGTCTCAACACGCAAAGACTTTCACTTCCGCCAAATGTCATTGATTTATATTTCAAAATAAAGGTTCGTAAATTAAACAGTATCTCGTTTTAAGTTGAATTGATCTTAAATAAAACATATGAAGCATGTGTTAAAGTTATAAAACTTGCTATATAAATAAATATGCCCACGAGATAAAGCAGACCGAAGTTTTATAATTGATAGCTCTGGGGGGTCCAGGAGCTTGTGGCCAGTGGCGTTTAGGACCTCTTGTTTTAAAGCTCAGAGTTTGAAGATATAAGCAGGAATCCCCGCAAGCTCTTCCGCGATGCAGGGTGGTGAACCTGATTTCGCCAATGTTCCTGGATCAACATCTTTGTTCCCGCCCCCATTTGGAGATCTCTAGGCTGCAGCTAGACAGCAGGCGACAATGGCGGAAGAAAAAACCCACTATCATTTTCAAAATACTACTGTTGTTATGTCACAGAATGTAGCTTTGAAAGCTTTTCAGGTGAAAATGTAATTGTTTAAACCTCAAATCTGCGGTTTATTTATTAAGATAGCACCTATTTGAAAAGTTGTGAGGTCCGGCGCTCAGTGCTTATGTACGCCGCCAAGAACAGCCTGATCTCTGCAAATGTTTCTGACATCTGCTGCTAGCTCTCATGTCTCTGTAGTGGTTAAACATGGGATCTAATTTGTTTTAGGTATATCTAACAGCAATCTTTAGTCTAAATTGTTTTGGGCAAATCATTTTGACTAAGGCCAAAGTTACGTTTTACAACTTTATTTAATTTAACGTTAATGCTGTATAAGGGCTTTGCCTTTGTAGCCTACATTTGACTGAATTTTTTGCTTGTCTATTTCCTATTGTAGAAACTTGATAGACTTATACAAGACTTGTATAATTACTATTATTGTTCTTTAAATATTATTGTTCAATAAATAATTTTTTTTATAAATACTTGGTATGTGTTAGTGGTTAAGATGTTTCAGCCACTTCAATAGAGGATACATTATTACACCAGTAATATGACACAGTTGTTTTCTGGAGTCAAACGGACACTTCTATGAATGAGTGATGTAAAAAGCTTTCATCAGTAATTCACCAGTAAAGTTCTAGCCATCGTTCGCGGTTACTACAGTAGGGAAAGTTAATTGATTTAGTATGTCATTAAAATCTCACTCTAACCAGGCCATTAAAGTTGGTAAGCCTCCCATATGCTGTACACAGGTGTTTCATAAATTATGTTTCATTAACAAAGTTCGGGAGGAGCACATTCAAATGATCTATCCAATCACCATGCTTCTCATTTGTGTAGGGGTTTACATCAGTGTGTGCAAACCTCTTTGATGCAGCATACATGCAGTGTTGTAATTTTTAACCAGTTGATTGGAAATGTTCTAAAAATGCATTTTATAAATATAAACAATTCATAAGAGTTTGTAACAAAGTTCGTAGAATAAGGAGGAAGAAGACAGGGTCGGCGTGACTGGGACTTTTATTTATTTAGAATTCCCGTGGTATAAACAAAATAAACTCGCGCTCACAACGCTCTCAATAACTCAGTACAATATAACTTTCTCAGCAATCTTTCTCCAGCTCTCCGTCTCTCTGGTCCACAAGTGCCCAGTCTGTCTCTCTCTGGCAGTGCTCGTTTTCCTCTGGTTTATATATCGTCTCTCCGCGCCAATCACTGGAATCAGACACAGGTGTATACAGTGGGGAGAACGAGTATTTGATACACTGCCGATTTTGCAGGTTTGCCCACTTACAAAGCATGTAGAAGTCTGTAATTTTTATCATAGGTACACTTCAACTGTGAGAGACGGAATCTAAAAATCCAGAAAATCACATTGTATGATTTTTAAATAATGAATTTGCATTTTATTGCATGACATAAGTATTTGATCACCTACCAACCAGTAAGAATTCCGGCTCTCACAGACCTGTTAGTTTTTCTTTAAGAAGGCCTCCTGTTCTCCACTCATTACCTGTATTAACTGCACCTGTTTGAACTCGTTACCTGTATAAAAGACACCTGTCCACACACTCAATCAAACAGACTCCAACCTCTCCACAATGGCCAAAACCAGAGAGCTGTGTAAGGACATCAGGGATACAATTGTAGACCTGCACAAGGCTGGGATGGGCTACAGGACAATAGGCAAGCAGCTTGGTGAGAAGGCAACAACTGTTGGCGCAATTATTAGAAAATGGAAGAAGTTCAAGATGACAGTCAATCTCCCTCGGTCTGGGGCACCATGCAAGATCTCACCTCGTGGGGCATCAATGATCATGAGGAAGGTGAGGGATCAGCCCAGAACTACACCGCAGGACCTGGTCAATGACCTGAAGAGAGCTGGGACCACAGTCTCAAAGAAAACCATTAGTAACACACTACGCCGTCATGGATTAAAATCCTGCAGCGCACGCAAGGTCCCCCTGCTCAAGCCAGCGCATGTCCAGGCCCGTCTGAAGTTTGCCAATGACCATCTGGATGATCCAGAGGAGGAACGGGAGAAGATCATGTGGTCTGATGAGACAAAAATAGAGCTTTTTGGTCTAAACTCCACTCGCCGTGTTTGGAGGAAGAAGAAGGATGAGTACAACCCCAAGAACACCATCTCAACCGTGAAGCATGGAGGTGGAAACATCATTCTTTGGGGATGCTTTTCTGCAATGGGGACAGGACGACTGCACCGTATTGAGGGGAGGATGGATGGGGCCATGTATCACGAGATCTTGGCCAACAACCTCCTTCCCTCAGTAAGGGCATTGAAGATGGGTCGTGGCTGGGTCTTCCAGCATGACAACGACCCGAAGCACACAGCCAGGGCAACTAAGGAGTGGCTCCGTAAGAAGCATCTCAAGGTCCCGGAGTGGCCTAGCCAGTCCCCAGACCTGAACCCAATAGAAAATCTTTGGAGGTAGCTGAAAGTCCGTATTGCCCAGCGACAGCCCCGAAACCTGGAGGATCTGGAATAGGTCTATATGGTGGAGTCCCTGCTGCAGTGTGTGCAAACCTGGTCAAGAACTACAGGAAACATATGATCTCTGTAATTGCAAACAAAGCTTTCTGTACCAAATATTAAGTTCTGCTTTTCTGATGTATCAAATACTTATGTCATGCAAAAAAATGCAAATTAATTACTTAAAAATCATACAATGTGATTTTCTGGATTTTTGTTTTAGATTCCATCACTCACAGTTGAAGAGTACCTATGATAAAAATTACAGACTTCTACATGCTTTGTAAGTGGGCAAACCTGCAAAATCGGCAGTGTATCAAATACTTGTTCTCCCCACTGTATCATCTGCACTTGACCTACTTACTCACCGCCACTCTCCTGACTCTCTCTCTTTGTGCAGACCTCGCTATACCACGCCCCCTCCGCCACATACCCCCACCGCCCGACTCCAGCACCCCCAACACCCCCGCACCCGTTTTCGTATCCTTCATGCGGTGGAGCAACTGTAGGGGCGCGTGGTCCGAACAGAGGGTGAATTCCCGTCCCAGGAGATAATATCGGAGGGTGAGGACGGCACATCTGATGGCTAAACATTCTTTTTCTATGGTGCTGTACTTAGTCTCTCTCTTAGAGAGCTTACGATTAATGTACAGCACCGGCCGTTCCTCGCCCTCCACCTCCTGGGACAGGACCGCTCCCAGCCCTCTGTCCGACGCGTCAGTCTGCAACAGAAACGGAAGAGAAAAATCAGAAGAGTGCAACAACGATCCGTCACATAAAGCAGCCTTCACCTGGGCAAAAGCCCGCTGGCACGGCTACGTCCACTGGACGGTATCTGGTGCTTCCTTTTTAGTGAGGTCAGTCAGCGGGCTGGTGAGGTCTGAATAATTAGGTACAAACCTTCTATAGTATCCCGCCAGCCCCAGCAACTGCCTCACCTCCTTTTTGGTCTTGGGTCTCGGACAGGTTGCAACCGCTGCCGTCTTGCTAATTTGGGGACGCAAGTGGAAACCCAGACACCTGACCTCCACACGCCCAACCGCACACTTCTTCGGGTTGGCCGTTAGTCCAGCCCCTCTCAGCGATCCCAGGACAGCTCGCAAATGCTGCATATGTCGCTGCCAGTCATTACTATAGATGACAATGTCATCTAAGTAAGCCGCGGCATATGCAGCATGCGGTCTCAGAATTCTGTCCATGAGACGCTGAAAGGTGGCCGGTGCCCCAAACAATCCGAACGGAAGTGTAACAAATTGGTGTAATCCAAACGGCGTTGTGAATGCTGTTTTTTCTTTGGATAGTGGTGTCAAGTGGATTTGCCAATATCCTTTAGTTAAATCCAATGTCGAATAAAAGCGAGCCGTGCCTAGTCAATCAAGCAGCTTGTCAACTCGAGGCATTGGATATGCGTCAAATTTTGACAGCATTCACCTTGCGATAATCCACACAGAATCGAACTGAACCGTCCGTTTTAGGAACTAAAACTATCGGGCTCGCCCAATCACTGTGGGATTCTTCTATTACCCCCATGTCTAGCATTGCCTCCAATTCTTTCTGAACTATTTTGCGGATGCGCTCCACGACACCCGGCTCTGTCTCAATATGGTGCTGGATGAGGTTTGTTCGACCGGGCAGGGGCGAGAACAAGTCTGCAAATTCTGCTTACAACTGGGCTACGTCAGTGAGTTGCGAGGGCAAGAGGTGGTCTCCCCCTGGGGCCAGAGCGAGCGATTACACTTTGGTATTCACTTCTGGCCCGAGATCCTCCTCCCCGCTCACCGCCGTCGCCAACATCACTGACTCCGCCTCCCTCCATTTTTTGAGGAGATTGAGGTGATAAATTTGACGTGCTCCGTTCCTGTCCGTTCTAACCACTTCATAATCAAGATCCCCAACTCGTCATGTGACCTCAAATGGTCCTTGCCACTTGGCGAGCAATTTCGAGCTAGACGTGGGCAGTAATACAACTACCTTTTCTCCCGGTGTAAATTCTCGTATTCTAGTTCCCCTGTCATACAACCGGCACTGTCTGTCCTGGGCCTGTAGCAAATTCTCCCTCGAGAGCCGCGCCAAAGTGTGAAGTTTTGCTCTCAGGTCCAGCACATACTGAATTTTGTTTTTACTCTCAGATGGTCCTTCCTCCCAAGCCTCTCGCATGATGTCAAGCACCCCGCATGGTTGACGACCATACAGAAGCTCAAAGGAGGAAAACCCTGTGGAGTCTTGCAGGACCTCACGTACAGCGAATAACAGGGGTTCTAGCCATTTATCCCAATTTTTGGTGTCATCCTGAACAAACTTACAAATCATTGTTTTTAAAGTGTGATTAAATCGTTCCACCAACCCGTCTGTTTGTGGGTGATAGATGCTGGTGCGAATCGATTTAATACCCAATAATTCGTACAGCTCGCGTAAAGTATGTGACATAAACGCTGTGCATTGATCAGTGAGAATCTCCTTCGGGATTCCCACTCGGGAGATTAGGCTGAACAGTGCGTCCGCCACACTTTTCGCTGAAATGTTGCGGAGCGCCACTGCCTCAGGGTATCAGGTTGCATAATCCACCAGGACTAATGCAAACCGATGGCCTCGTGCAGATCGTTCTAATGGCCCGATGAGGTCCATCCCAATTCTCTCGAAGGGGACCTGCATGAGAGGAAGAGGGCGCAATGGCGCTTTTGGGGCGGCCGGTGGATTTACCAGTTGACATTCACGACATGCGGCACACCATCTGCACACATTCTCGTGAATGCCCGGCCAGAAAATCGGGTCATTAGACAATTTAATGTGGCTGTCATCCCCAAATGCCCAACCATAGGATTACAATGAGCCGCCTGGAAAAGCATATCCCGACGGCTTTTTGGAACTAATAATTGAGTTGTATCCTGTTTTGTCTGAGCGTCTTGGATCACTCGATATAACTTATCCTTTGAAATAGCAAAATACGGATAGGAGAGCGGTCGTGCAGGGTGGATAGGCTGCCCGTCGATGGACTGGACCTGTTCAAATCCATGTTTCAGCGATTCATCCTGGGATTGCTCCAGGGGAAAATCATCGCGCTCCATAAGGTTTAGCCTTTCAACAGCGCTCTTTTCCCCTGAAGCTGCTCCCAGAGGCCCCGGTTCAGCCTCCTCCACCTGCACCACCGCGCCCCTTCCACGCTCTCTGTTCTCCCAAGAAACATCCGCACATAACATTCCCAATAATAAACTAAAACTTGGCCAATTTGTCCCCAAAATTAGCGGATGTCTGAGGTGCGGGCTAACTGCCACCTCCACTTTATGCTTTTGTCCCCGAAATTGAATAGTGACTAGCATCAATGGATATTTGATCACAACCCTGTGCACACACCGTACCGGAACCATCCAACCTATCCAATGCCCCCGGTTGAATCAAGCTTTGGTGCATGGAGGTTTGGTTACAACCTGAATCCACCAAAGCTTGATAAGTACCCGACTCAATATTCACAGGTATTTGGTACAACCCAGCTTGAACGAGGGCAGCCCGCGGGGCATCCGGGATCCGGACCAGGGTCCCAACCTCCATCACCGGACACCTATCGATAAAGTGGCCCGGATCCCCGCAACGCCAGCAGGCCGGCCCGGACCTTCCCGCTGGTCTATGGGCAGGAAGCGAGTCAAGGTATTGGCGCGGAGAGAGGGAAGGAACAGGGTTATAGGATGGCCCCGGAGTGGTCGGCCCCACCCCCCTGGGCGGAGCGGCTGCAGCACTCGGTGCCTCTCCGTGCTCACCACTCCTCCATCGGGGTGGGACTCCCGGTGGTAGGCTCCTGTGGGTGCGAGGCATCAGGACAGGCCTAGAGGGAGAAGAGAGAGAGACAGGGGAAGGGGTAGAGAGAGAGACCGCTGGCAACGCCACCATCTGATCCTCCGCCAGTTGGATGGCCAAGTCCAGCGACGTCGGACGGTGGCACTGGACCCACTGCGCCGTCTTCGTGGGCAGTCGGGCTATGAACTGTTCCAGCACCACCAGGTCGACGATCTTGTCCACGTCGCTTCCCTCAGCCATTGGCCATTTGCGGCATGCGTCCCGGAGCTGTTGCGCCATTACGAAGGGCCGGCCACTTACCCCCAGATCCAGCGATCGAAATCGCTGGCGATGTTGCTCGGGGGTGAGGCCGACCCGCTGTAGGATTGCTTTCTTCAAGTCCTGATAGACGAGGAGGTTCTGGACCGGTAGTTGCTGGGCCGCTATTTGCGCCTCCCCCGTCAACAGGGGGATTAAGCGCAGCGGCCAATGCTCTTTGTCCCACCCACTGGCCTCCGCCGTCCTCTCAAATAAGTCCAGGAACGCCTCTGGGTCATCCTGGGCGCCCATTTTGGTGAGAGGCAGCTGCATGGGTGGGCCAGCTGATGGTCTTGCCTCGGTCCGAACCTCCCGGTCCATCCAGCTCCAGAATGCCTCGCGGTCCTCCTGTTGGGCGCAGACGAGGATCTGGAACCGTCGTTCCTGATCCTCTCTCATGTCCAAGAGTGCCCGATGTTGTTCCTGGTGGAGGCCCGCGAGTGATGTAATGACGTCCGCAAACTGCGATCCTGACAGGTTCTGCATCCTGGCGACGGCACTCTTCTTCCTCCCGGGTTTTCGGCACCACTGTAACAAAGTTCGTAGAATAAGGAGGAAGAAGACAGGGTTCTCGTGGTATAAACAAAATAAACCCGCGCTCACAGCGCTCTCAATAACTCAGTACAATATAACTTTCTCAGCAATCTTTCTCCAGCTCTCCGTCTCTCTAGTCCATGAGTGCCCAGTCCGTCTCTCTCTGGCAGTGCTCGTTTTCCTCTGGCTTATATACCGTCTCTCCACGCTAATCACTAGAATCAGACACAGGTGTTTATCATCTGCACTTGACCTACTTACTCACTGCCACTCTCCCGACTCTCTCTCTTCGTGCAGACCTCGCTAAACCACGCCCCCTCCGCCACAGAGTTATTTTGAAGTTCCCACGATAACAATACTGTACATGTTCATTATCGCAATATCTCATATTACCTCATATCAGCACGTCTACAAAAGAGTATGTCTAAGTCTTTTAGTCTGCACTGTTTGTCACATAGGCTGAGTACTGTTCACATGGTGTGACGGTATATTGTTTCCATTGATATACCATTACAGTAGCGAACCGTGACTGGAACCTTGGTCCTCTCACCCAGAATTACAACAAATGTGCATAATGGTTGCTGAGTTGGTAATTTACCATTTAGCGGGGTCAACGCATGCTGAGGCGCACAGTGCGCAGAAGTCGCCAACTTTCTGCAGAGTCAATAGCTACAGACCTCCAAACTTCGTGTGGCCTTCAGATGAGCTCAAGAACAGTGTGTAGAGAGCTTCATGGAATGGGTTTCCATGGCCGAGCAGCTGCATCCAAGCCTTACATCAGCAAGTGCAATGCAAAGCGTGGGATGCAGTGGGGTAAAGCACGCCACCACTGGACTCTAGAGCAGTGGATACGTGTTCTCTGGAGTGACCAATCACGCATCTCTGTCTGGCAACCCCATGGACGAGTCTGGGTTTGGCGGTTGCCAGGAGAACGGTACTTACCTGACTGCATTGTGCCAAGTGTAAAGTTTGGTGGAGGGGGGATTATGGTGTGGGGTTGTTTTTCAGGGGTTGGGCTTGGCCCCTTAGTTCCAGTGAAAGTAACTCTTAAAGCTTCAGCATACCAAGACATGTTGGACAATTTCATGCTCCCAACTTTGTGGGAACAGTTTGGGGATGGCCCCTTCCTGTTCCAACATGACTGCGCACCAGTGCACAAAGCGTCGGTCCATAAAGACATGGATGAGCGAGTTTGGTGTGGAGGAACTTGGCTGGCCTGCACAGAGTCCTGACCTCAACCCGATAGAACACCTTTGGGATGAATTAGAGCGGAGACTGCGAGCCAGGCCTTCTCGTCCAACATCAGTGCCTGACCTCACAAATGCGCTTCTAGAAGAATGGTCAAAAATTCCCATAAACACACTCCTAAACCTTGTGGAAAGCCTTCCCATAAGAGCTGAAGCTGTTACAGCTACAAAGGGTGGGCCAACTCCATATTAAACCCTACGGATTAAGAATGGGATGGCATTAAAGTTCATGTGCATGTAAAGGCAGGCGTCCCAAAACTTTTGGCAATATAGTGTATATAACATTGTTATAGTGGCAAAAATCTTACATATTGTCCCTTTAATTAGTGTCATTCTATAGGGCAGGGGTGGGCAACTCTGGCCCTCAACCTACTTTCTGACAGAGCTGAGCTTCAACCCCAATTAAACAATGCTAAACAAGCTAATCAAGGTCTCGCTCCCACTCAGTGAGCCAGGGATGCATACGTAACCTTCACAATTTTGTATCAGTTTTAAAATAGTTTTGCTTGTTTATAAACCACTTGATGACCTAGTTCCTCAACTGATTTTTGTCACATTATTTTGCCACCTCATGACAGTTGAGCACTGTCTTCCATCTTAAGTTCCCTCTTTTAATAGTATCGCAAATAAATCAATTAGAGGAAGAGCATTGTCCTGTGTGAGTTTGCAATAGCTTTCCTAACCAGTCAGGAAACAGACACTGTTTAAGTCTAGAATGATTAGCCATGAATAGTTAATTTTAACTTGGTGGAGCAGCCAGAGGCCTGGAAGTTACTGGCAAAGCCAGGGCGACTTCTGACCAAGGCAGAGCCGGAAGGACGAGGGACTCCGGTAGAGTCGAGAGACCGAAGAGCTGAGGTGTAGTGATGGGCTCTGAAGACCGCAGGGGAGGTTGGATGGGCTGGCCCGACAACAGTGGTCGAGCTGGAAGAGCTGGAGGGCAGAGGAGAGCTGGTGACTCAGGAGGACTAGGCAGAGCCAGTGGAGGGGGCAGAGCCAGAGAACCAGATGGAGCTAGGAAGCCGGGAGATTCAAGATTTAAAAACACTTTGTCTATCAAATAGTGATAGAAATAGTAAAAAGTAAAAGGCTCACAAAAAAGCAAACCAAAACAATTGTTCTAAAACATAGACACCTTTAGGAAATAAGCAAATAAATAAGAACTAATATGCAAATGTATTTAAAAATTGGTGACAGACTTTTTTGTCCTTGTTTAAAATAGATATATAAGCCTATTCCTATAAGCCCTCTTTTTGGCCAAAGGAGCTCTGAACCGGCAACCTGATGGGAATCGATAAGAGTCTGAATAGATTAGCATAATCAGAATCGCTAAAACTCAAACAATACCCAACCCTACTACTGAGGGACACCAATTATACCTTACAGTTAATAGATTGTATGTACATTTGTGCATTTGGCAGATGCTTTTATCCAAAGCGACACTACATTGAAGGCATACAGTTGATACATTCCCTGTGAAATGAACCCATATACAGTGGGGAGAACAAGTATTTGATACACTGCCGATTTTGCAGGTTTGCCCACTTACAAAGCATGTAGAAGTCTGTAATTTTTATCATAGGTACTCTTCAACTGTGAGAGACGGAATCTAAAACAAAAATCCAGAAAATCACATTGTATGATTTTTAAGTAATTAATTTGCATTTTATTGCTTTTACATCAGAAAAGCAGAACTTAATATTTGGTACAGAAACCTTTGTTTGCAATTACAGAGATCATACGTTTCCTGTAGTTCTTGACCAGGTTTGCACACACTGCAGCAGGGATTTTGGCCCACTCCTCCATACAGACCTTCTCCAGATCCTTCAGGTTTCGGGGCTGTCGCTGGGCAATACAGACTTTCAGCTCCCTCCAAATATTTTCTATTGGGTTCAGGTCTGGAGACTGGCTAGGCCACTTACGGAGCCACTCCTTAGTTGCCCTGGCTGTGTGTTTCGGGTCGTTGTCATGCTGGAAGACCCAGTCACAACCCATCTTCAATGCTCTTACTGAGGAAAGGAGGTTGTTGGCCAAGATCTCGCAATACATGGCCCCATCCATCCTCCCCTCAATACGGTGCAATCGTCCTGTCCCCATTGCAGAAAAGCATCCCCAAAGAATGATGTTTCCACCTCCATGCTTCACGGTTGGGATGGTGTTCTTGGGGTTGTACTCATCCTTCTTCTTCCTCCAAACACGGCGAGTGGAGTTTAGACCAAAAAGCTCTATTTTTCTCTCATCAGACCACATGACCTTCTCCCATTCCTCCTCTGGATCATCCAGATGGTCATTGGCAAACTTCAGACGGGCCTGGACATGCGCTGGCTTGAGCAGGGGGACCTTGCGTGCACTGCAGGATTTTAATCCATGACGGCGTAGTGTGTTACTAATGGTTTTCTTTGAGACTGTGGTCCCAGCTCTCTTCAGGTCATTGACCAGGTCCTGCCGTGTAGTTCTGGGCTGATCCCTCACCTTCCTCATGATCATTGATGCCCCACGAGGTGAGATCTTGCATGGTGCCCCAGACCGAGGGAGACTGACCTTCATCTTGAACTTCTTCCATTTTCTAATAATTGCGCCAACAGTTGTTGGCTTCTCACCAAGCTGCTTGCCTATTGTCCTGTAGCCCAACCCAGCCTTGTGCAGGTCTACAATTTTATCCCTGATACCCTTACACAGCTCTCTGGTCTTGGCCATTGTGGAGAGGTTGGAGTCTGTTTGATTGAGTGTGTGGACAGGTGTCTTTTATACAGGTAACGAGTTCAAACATGTGCAGTTAATACAGGTAATGAGTGGCGAACAGGAGGGCTTCTTAAAGAAAAACTAACAGGTCTGTGAGAGCCGGAATTCTTACTGGTTGGTAGGTGATCAAATACTTACGTCATGCAATAAAATGCAAATTAACTATTTAAAAATCATACAATGTGATTTTCTGGATTTTTGTTTTAGATTCCGTCTCTCACAGTTGAAGTGTACCTATGATAAAAATTACAGACTTCTACATGCTTTGTAAGTGGGCAAACCTGCAAAATCGGCTTGTTCTCCCCACTGTATGTCAGTAACTACAAACCCGATTCCAAAAAAGTTGGGACACTGTACAAATTGTGAATAAAAACAGAATGCAATGATGTGGAAGTTTCAAATTTCAATATTTTATTCAGAATACAACATAGATGACATATCAAATGTTTAAACTGAGAAAATGTATTATTTTAAGGGAAAAATAAGTTGATTTTAAATTTCATGGCATCAACATCTCAAAAAAGTTGGGACAAGGCCATGTTTACCACTGTGTGGCATCCCCTCTTCTTTTTATAACAGTCTGCAAACGTCTGGGGACTGAGGAGACAAGTTGCTCAAGTTTAGGAATAGGAATGTTGTCCCATTCTTGTCTAATACAGGCTTCTAGTTGCTCAACTGTCTTAGGTCTTCTTTGTCGCATCTTCCTCTTTATGATGTGCCAAATGTTTTCTATGGGTGAAAGATCTGGACTGCAGGCTGGCCATTTCAGTACCCGGATCCTTTCTTCTACGCAGCCATGATGTTGTAATTGATGCAGTATGTGGTCTGGCATTGTCATGTTGGAAAATGCAAGGTCTTCCCTGAAAGAGACGACGTCTGGATGGGAGCATATGTTGTTCTAGAACTTGGATATACCTTCCAGCATTGATGGTGCCTTTCCAGATGTGTAAGCTGCCCATGCCACACGCACTCATGCAACCCCATACCATCAGAGATGCAGGCTTCTGAACTGAGCGCTGATAACAACTTGGGTTGTTCTTGTCCTCTTTAGTCCGGATGACATGGCGTCCCAGTTTTCCAAAAAGAACTTCAAATTTTGATTCGTCTGACCACAGAACAGTTTTCCACTTTGCCACAGTCCATTTTAAATTAGCCTTGGCCCAGAGAAAACGCCTGCGCTTCTGGATCATGTTTAGATATGGCTTCTTTTTTGACCTATAGAGTTTTAGCCGGCAACGGCGAATGGCAAGGTGGATTGTGTTCCCCGACAATGTTTTCTGGAAGTATTCCTGAGCCCATGTTGTGATTTCCATTACAGTAGCATTCCTGTATGTGATGCAGTGCCGTCTAAGGGCCCGAAGATCACGGGTGTCCAGTATGGTTTTCCGGCCTTGACCCTTACGCACAGAGATTGTTCCAGATTCTCTGAATCTTTGGATGATATTATGCACTGTAGACGATGATAACTTCAAACTCTTTGCAATTTTTCTCTGAGAAACTCCTTTCTGATATTGCTCCACTATTTTTCGCCGCAGCATTGGGGGAATTGGTGATCCTCTGCCCATCTTGACTTCTGAGAGACACTGCCACTCTGAGAGTCTCTTTTTATACCCAATCATGTTGCCAATTGACCTAATAAGTTGCAAATTGGTCCTCCAGCTGTTCCTTATATGTACATTTAACTTTTCCGGCCTCTTATTGCTACCTGTCCCAACTTTTTTGGAATGTGTAGCTCTCATGAAATCCAAAATGAGCCAATATTTGGCATGACGTTTCAAAATGTCTCACTTTCAACATTTGATATGTTATCTATATTCTATTGTGAATAAAATATAAGTTTATGAGATTTTTAAATTATTGCACTCCTTTTTTATTCACAATTTGTACAGTGTCCCAACTTTTTTGGAATTGGGTTTGTATAGCACATGTAATGATTTTACTGTGGTTAGAGATTTTTGCTTTTTTTGTTTTACTTGGGTGGCATAAATCAGAAAATCTGTCACAAATGTTGTAATAACATGTTTCGAAACAGGAACAAAGCTCAGAGAGAGAGAGAAAGATGCAAAAGTGCCGGGCTAGTGTTGTCATGTCAATAGCATCCCCAGCCTAATGCCATATCAAACATCTGATTATTTCCTGTCTGTAATACATTTATGAATAGAATAGTGTCCTCTTCATCACAGCAGGGATTACAATAAAAACAAAGTATGACAAAAATAATAATGGCAAAAATTTGTTTTAGAATGGGATCCCTGGAGTGGAATTATACTAAGAGCTGTAATTTTTCACGAAAAAGTCACTTTTTATATCAAACGTGTTTATCACACTTAACAATTACAGTTGTTTGTTTTTTGCTCTTTTCTTCACTCTGATGCCACCTCTCATACAGGTCCACTAAAACATCTTCATGAAAGCCAGAAAAGAGAAGTGGACAACATGATTTACAAATAATGATACAGATTGTGAATGAGCACAATTGTACATATCTATTATACTGCTCATAAACATACATGTCCAAAAAGTATTTAAACATGGCCATCTCTGTATCCATGTAAACCTCGTTTGTGATTCTTTAAAACGTGTGCTTGTACTATATTTAAAATTCATGCAGTTTTCTTCAATGTTTTAGTAATTAAATGGCATTGAAATGAAGAATAATTTGTCCGAATAATTTTTAGAGCCAAAAAAAATAAAAAACTAAGAACAGTGACAAATTATTTATTATGTTAATATGCTATATGCTTCTATGAATTTTAGTAACCATCCAAAAATGCAGTATTCCTGCAGCTCATACAAGTAAAAGTATACTTCAGAAAGGTTTGAAAAGTATTTTTAATAATTTGATAGATAACACATGAACACAACTTAACATTAGCCATTAGGTGCTGAGTGATGTAAATTGTACAATAATTTGTTGTCAGTTTGTATACGCGGTTGAAGCTGCTTTAAGCAATTTCCAGTAGTGGTTTAGCCGACATTTATCGCACGACATCTCACGTCCTGGTGTCATCATTCGATGCCACTAAAGTGCCACATCCAGTGGTGATAACGAGAGCTATTAGCACCGTGTGTGTGACCCAGGGAAAGAGGAAATTGCTGGTAGAGAGCCCCAATCACCTCTGACCTATTCAAATCAAATCAAATCACCTTTATTTATATAGCGCTTTTTACAATGGCAATTGTTTCAAAGCAGCTTCACAGTGGTAACAGGAAAATAATGCAACGGAATTTGATTCGGCTGTACAGCCGCTCTGGTGAAAACGGTGATGTCATCCAGCTCATTTCAATTATCATATAGTGTCAATGCGGGCAGATCAGTAATATAGTTGAAATTTAGGTGTCCCCAACTGAGCAAGCCAAAAGCCAAAAGCGACGGTGGCAAGGAACCAAAACTCCTTCAGGGCCAGAATGGAGAAAAAAACCTTGGGAGAAACCAGGCTCAGTCGGGGTGCCAGTTCTCCTCTAGCCGACAAACAAATAGTGTATGATTATGATTTTGGCACATTACAGGTCAGAAGTCATATTAGATAAATAGATATTCGTAGGATTATTCGAAAGATTGGAGTCGTCACGCCGGGGACGGGTTTAATGAGGATGTCGTGTCGATGCGGCATTTACAGGGGGGAGTTTAATTGACATGGTCTCTACAGACACTTCAGGGATATGGTCGTCATGTCCAGGCTAAGGTCCACCATCTGGTCTGGATACGGCCCGGATCCGGCCGACTGCAGTAAACCTCGGGATAAACAGAGAGACTAACATTAGTGTAGATGCCATTCTTCTTATGATGTAACGAGTACATCAGGTGTTATGGGAAGTGTTCCCGGTTCCGGCTGACCTAGTTAATGCAGCCTAACAATCATTTAACTGATTTGAATAATAGAAATTAAAAATGTTTTATGTGTATGCCATAGTAAAGAGATGTGTTTTTAGACTAGATTTAAATTGACAGAGTGTGTCTGCTTCCCGAACAATGCTAGGAAGACTGTTCCAGAGTTTAGGTGCTAAATAGGAAAAGGATCGACTGCCTGCAGTTGATTTTAATATTCTAGGTATTATCAACTGGCCAGAATTTTGAGACCGCAATAGACGTGATGGAGTATAATGTGCTAAGAGCTCGCTCAAGTACTGGGGAGCTAAACCATTTAGTGCTTTAATCAGCAAGATTTTAAAATGTATACGATGTTTAATAGGAAGCCAATGCAGTGTTGCCAGAACCGGGCTAATATGGTCATACTTCCTGGTTCTAGTAAGAACTCGAGCTGCTGCATTTTGGACAAGCTGCAGTTTATTTATTAAGCGAGCAGGGCAACCACCCAGTAGAGCATTACAATAATCTAGCCTTGAGGTCATGAACGCATGAACTAACTGTTCAGCATTTTGCATTGAAAGCATGTGCCGTAATTTAGATATATTTTTAAGATGGTAGAATGCAGTTTTACAGATGCTAGAAAGATGGCTTTCAAATGAGAGATTGGTATCAAAGAGCACACCCAGGTTCCTAACTGACGACGAGGACTTGACAGAGCAGCCATCGAGTGTTAGACAGTATTCTAGGTTACTACTTGTGGAGTTTCAGAAAAAAAGCCAATGGAATAATTTATTAGACAAACGCATAAAGATAATCCAAAGGGGGAAAGCAGATGACAGTAATCAAAAAATGAAAAGATAAATTCAAAGAGGAAAACGAAAACAATCCAACAGGGAACAGGAAACACAACAGCTTTACAAAGGGATGTAAAGACAACAACTGACAAACATAGACTGAAACACAGGGGTATATATACACAGGGTAACAAGAGGCTAACAAGGAACAGGTGTAGGTAATAAGTTACTATGGTGACTAACAAGGGTAACTATGGAAACAAAGGCAAAGACACAATAAGACAACAGAATATCAAAATAAGAGTCCTTGAACACAAAACACACAAAAAAAGGGGAAAACATGACACATCCACATTCTCTGCAAACCCCTGCTGTGTGAACTGGACTGGACAACTAGTCCACAAACATTCTATAATATCCGGCCAGCCCCAGGAACTATCTCACCTCCTTTTTGGTATTAGGACTTGGACAGGTCGCAATCATTGTAGACTTATCAGTTTGGGGGTGCACCTGCCTATGACTCAAGTGGAAGCCCAGATACCATAACTCCACTTACCCAGTTGCACACTTCTTCAGGTTCGTCGTTAGCCCAGCCCCCCTCAGTTATCTCAAGACAGGCTGCAGATGTTCTAGATGCCAGATGGGCAGCGGCATATGCAGAGTGTGGTCGAAGGATCTTGTCCATGAGACACTGAAAGGTGGCTGGCTCCCTGAAAAGCCTGAACAGAAGCGTAATGAATTAGTGTAATCTGAAAGGCTTAGTGAAGGTTGTTTCTTTTATTTAGAAAAAGGTGATAAGGGGATCTGCCAATATCCCTTTGTTAAATCCAGTATCAAATAAAACGACATTGGATATGCATTGAACAAAGACACAACATTCACCTTGCAATACTCCACCCAAAACCTGATCGAGCCATCCATCTTAAAACTATCAGCACTAAAACTGTCGGGCTTGTGCGCCTTAACCGTGCGGCTCATCTCTGATGTCCCGTTTTGCATCAGGCTTTGATGAATCGAGGTTTGGTTACAGCCTGAATCCACCAAAGCTTGATATGTACCCCCCTTATTACTCAGAGGTATTTGGTCCTGCCCGGCTTGATCAATGGTGGTGGTTGTAGAGGGATGTTGCTGCAAGACCTGGGGAAAGGGCCAGGATGAGATAGCAGGGGAAGATAAAGAAGAAGGGAGATGAGTGGAGAGAGAGACAGGGGAAAGAGGCTCACTGGCCTCTGGACAAGCCACCAGATGATCCAGACTGGTTCAATGACGTCGGGCGGTGGCACTGGACCCACTTTGTGGAAGATGAGTGACAAACTGTTCCAGCACCACGAGGTCGATGATTCCCTCAATGTCATGACCCTCTGCCATCAACCACTTACAGCAGGCGTCCCAGAACTACTGGGCCATTACGAAAGGCCAGCTGCTCTCCCCTAGCCCCACTGACTGGAAGAAACGCTGATGGTGTTGCTTGGGGGCATGGCCAATTCTTCTGTAAGATGGCCCACTTGAGATAGGCCAGGAGGTCCTGGATGGGTAGCTGTTGGACTGCTACCTGGGACTCCCCAGACAGCAGTGAGGCAACCACGGCTCGTCTGTAAGAGGTGGGGCAGGCATGTATTATGATACCAAGCAGGGCAGCTGGTCTCAAAGCCCTCCCAGCTCTACAGAACAGCAAAACTTGTAATATTTTAAAACAACATACGGAAGCAATAAATAGTACATTAAGGTAATTCTAAGATAGCGTTCTATGTGTGTTGTCTGTACTTAAAGCCTGTTATTGCGTCTGATGGAGACCGCCGAATGACTTTCCCAGCTTCACAAGGGTTTTTCATGGTGGGGACTGCATGGCGGTCATAACCTTCACCCGGATTTCGGCACCAGTGTGACAAGGTTTGTTGCCATGGGGAAGGAGCAGCAAGAGTAAATGAAGAGAATCTTCATTCAAATCAAAATAACATGCTCAGCAAAACACATCTAGTAATATCATGGGTGGATATGAAGCTGGACGGGCTTCGATCAAATGCTTTGTCAAGAATAATAATAACTACGAGACATGGACATATGAGTGGTGCTTGTTGTGGCAAGACTTGGCATTAGGCAGTTGCTAGAGTATTCTGGGTGATTGCAAGAGAGCAAACCCCCTTGTCTGTATTATGTATGATGAACTGATCCAGAGATATCCCTCTCACTCTTTTTCAGTGGAAGTCTATGGGGGTGGTTTCTATGGTGGTGTATCTTACAAGTTCTTTGTCAATGTCAAGTTTGTGGGATTACGTGCCAGATTCATCTAGTCATAGTAGAATTCTCTACAATAATATAGAAAATTTGACAAATTTAAGAGAGTACAAAAAACAGTGTGGGCTTAATTAAATGACGAATTTACAAAGAAGACTGTTCACCCTCTCTGAACTAGGAAATGCGCTTTGGTGCTTTGACTCTTACCCAAGCGGCAACCTCCCACGGTCTCTCTTGAATCCAACACGGAAGTGACTTAAACTTTAATTCATTGACTGGCCACTAGAGACAGGCTCCAAAAGGGACTCAAATCTGTATCTCCCCCATGTTAAAATGCCCAACTTTACAGCAGAAAAAACATGTTTACAGCCTGGTACAAAGTGCGTTTTTGGTCTATATAGCTAATTTTGCCCTTCATGACAACTGTGAGGGGGGTGAATTTTTTTATAACTCATCCATTTAAATTATATTAAGCCTTAAAGTTCTGCATAATTAAGGCCGTGGCCCCTTGCGTGACAGGTGGATTGCTGCTATGGTCGAGCTAGGCGGGCGTGGTTTCAGCAACCAGGCACCTCAACTCCACCCACGTCCCACCTCTTTGCCCATTTTCAGTTATCCGGGATATCCAAGATGGCCACGGCCGGCTCCGCCCACTTTGGGCTTCAAAAATGCTCTTCAGAAACCTACGGGTGACGTCACGGACACTATGTCCATTGTTTTATACAGTCTATGATCTTACCTCATGGGCTGAACCTTCAAGGTTTCTTAGTGTCTGAGTCACGTTAGACAATCTGTGAGATGCCTCAAGATTTAGTGCTTGATCCTGCCCTGATCTCAAAATATTTAACATTACTGAGCACGATCTTAAAGCCACACAGCTTCTCCTATCACTGCTAGGCAGCGCTGCCTGTTGTTTCAACCTGATGATCCCACCATCTCAGCTTGTGTCTCTGCCCATTTTTTTGTTTTGTTTTTTGTTTTGTGCAGTGAAGAAAGTAAAGGGGAAAGGGAGCTCACTGCTGAGGCACTGAAGAAGAATAACAAAAAAAAAAAAGATTTATATAACCCACAAAACAGCATTAGCAAGAGGGAGTAAAGCTTTAATTGCAAACAAGCATGTTGGCCCATTGCTATAAATAGGGTTTGTTTGCTAGAGCCTTCCTTAACTCATGTCACTGGCTTACAGGATACTTTTGAATTACTAGGTTCTCATGTTGGCCTCAAATGAGCAATTTGCATGTACACACACACTGATTAACTAAGGGCTTGGGAAAGCTGTATTGAAACTATAGCTTCCCAGTGTATCATTTTAAATGGTTTGGCTACGAACAAACTGCCTTTTCTTAAAAAGTAACAATGTTACTAACTGTAAGTACAGTAGATAACTACATTGAAGCTATTTACTAGAGCAATACCATTTTAAAGGGGGGGTCTAATGCTATTTCATGCATTCTGCCTTATTTACACTGTTAAAGAGTTGATTCTCATGCTAAACATGGCCAAAGTTTAAAAAAAACGAGTTGGACGTATGATGGAGTATTTCTGTGCCAAATACACTCCTTCAGGATTCAAACAAGTCTCGGAAAGTGTTTTTAGAGTATGGCCCTGTATGACGTCATACCTTATATGGGCACTTCTCCCGGATGAGCGCACACACACACATCAACCAGAGCGACTGCAATGGATGCAGTTTGTTTTTCCGGAGTTCTACAAGTGTGTGTGTTTGTTCCTGGTCATGAGTGGAAACCGCAGGCGGTGAGTGAAACTGCATCAAATGTGTTTTGTTGGCAATCGGTGCGTAAGTGCATATAATGTGAACAACACCAAAGTATAGTGAATCGAGAGTTATCCAGGGATAATGCCATGATGTGTGTTTGTGTGTGTGTGTGTGACTCTTTAGCTCCGCCCACTGCACGCCTCCACGAGCTCGGCTGTTTTCAGAAAGAATCGGTACAGTGTATCTGTCTTTTATAAATATGATAAAACTAAAGACTCTTGGGAGATATGAAGGATCAACACTACTCTATAGATACTCAAGATTAACATGAGACTGGCAGAAACTGTGTGTTATGGACCTTTAAATATATAATATATAAATATTAAATATATATAATATGTACACATTTCACAACAACCCAAACTTTGTTTTTTTAACAGATGAATGAGATGGCTTTTGACACAGATTAATTTGAAACGTATGTGTTGACTGGACTTAGTGCTGATTAGAAGAGTGCTCGATGAGCTTGCCAAATGTCAGACAAATTTGAATAAAACTTTAGTCTTAATTTTGCAGAAGATATGAAAGAAGCAAGTTGGGTGTAAGTGTTTTTGGAGATCCAGCAGCTTGGAAGCGTCACTGTTGGAAAGCAGTGGTAAACATCACCTGTGTAAGAGGCTTTTTGGACAATTTCATAAGTTGTGGGGGATCATTCAACAGTGCAGGCAATGGGTTTGTCATGGGGAAAAGCTGCTGCCTCAATGATTGCTGCTTATATATGCTTGTGATGGTGATTATTGACAGGACTAAATGATCAAGCTCCTCCTGAACTTACATTTACAACATTTAAAATGATGATATAACTTTAACTGGCTTTACTGAAGGTCTGACTTGGCTTGTGTAGAATTTTAGGGTAGCCAATGACATTTTAGGGCCCATCTTGTCACGCCTGATCTGCTGAGACAATCACTTTTATGAAGCAGCCAAAGACAGACAGGGAGAAATCCACAGCCATAACAAAGGCACTTCCTGTAACAACTTTAAAAAAGTCTCTCTTTTTCTGCTTCTGCATTTCACTTCTGCTCTAGCTTTTGTACTACAGAACGTTGAAGTTGCTTTGGATAAAAGTGTCTGCTAAATGAATGCATATAGATGTACAAACGCTTTTCAAGAAGACTAATATGTCTGGAATCTTTTACTCATGTCAGAGTAATTCATGTTAATTACATTTTTCAAAAGTAGAAGTGCACCTAAAAGAAAGTACTCTGATAGTGACTGATTCTAAGTAAGCATTATTTGATTAGCCATGTAATTGGTGTCTAACTGTGGTTGAAATGGTTCAGAAAAAGGATTGATTTCGACTGCTGTAGTTAAGTGTAACTCCTTCATGTCACATATCCAGGCTACATTTCACATATACATACTTTTTGAGTAAAACTGTTGTTTGGAGGTGAGGATGTTATAAATGGGTTAACCTTCAGAAGAATGTATCTGTAAAGCGAGATCACATGGGTGTCAGGCAGACGACAGGAAGTGAATGTGTGTCTGACCAACAGAAGCTCTTGTTCAGGCGAACGTACCGTCAGTGTGAGAGTTTAATTTGTTCGAGTGATAAACAAATGGATTTTTATCATTTGTGATAAAAAAACAGTGATAAAAATGCATTCCAGTGCTGGAAATTTAAAAATCATTTCATCCAGAAATTAGAAAAGGGCGCAAATATAATAGTTCAGTGCAAAATACGTTTGCAAACTATTAAAATGCTATCAACATCGAAGATTTCAATGTCGAACCTGAGAAAGCATCTCCTATGATGAATGTTTACATTAGGCGCCACCTAGTGGACAAATCTCTCTATTAGATTGTCCCGTTTTGACTTGCAAAAAACTAAAACCACAGCGATTGGTCAATGGGCCTCATTCATGAAACTTTCGTAAATATACGAGCAAATTCGGAGTAATTTGCGCGTAAAATGGACCTTTACGAAAATTATCCTCCGGATTCACAAACGCTTGGTATACCTGGTATATCTGTAGTTAAACGTGTGTATATGAATGAATTCCAAACATTCGAGAGATCAATCAAGAGAGTTTTCCTGTGAATGAAACTCTTGTTTTTGACAGCCCAATATCAGAAAATATCAGCTGCTTTTTCTTAGTGTTTTAATTTTCAGAGACATTTGCACGTTCACTCCAATCGCCCTGTGGGAGCTGCTGCTCGTGTCTAGCGCTAATGATTAGAGATGAGCCACGGCACATTTTCCAAACATCCTGTAGACGTGGCGTGGAGAGCGATTCAGGAATGAAAACATTAGCCGATTTGATTCAATTGGCCTCCTCTTTTGAAGAGACAGAGTGAAGCAAAAACTATTGTCATTTTGAGGTCCCTAAGAGACAACGAGAGGTAAAGTGTGGAAAATGAAATAAAAGCAGAGAGCATTTTTGAGCACTAAAGCACTAGCGATTAAAGGTAAATGCTCACACTGAGATAGTGGTTCTAAATGAATTAGCCAGAGATAACATGTTGTGCTGCGTTTGTGGGGGTAGTCAATTTTAATTAGTGTTTTGGAGACATCTTTTATCAGACTGTTGGTAACCTTTCTCTCCTCCCTCTAGTGCTCTTCTCCCTCCCCCTCTCTCTATCTCCCTGCTATCACACGCTTCCAATCAAAACCATTAAAACACACAACACAATCAAATATGCCTTTAAACATCCAATTCTCAAGTGCAACTGTAAAGCAGAACAGTAGACGAGTCAGATCTGCAAGATTAGTGTTGGTTCTTGGAGGGAATTTGTTCACTTTTGTATTAAATGTGCAGTTCACATTATTGTAATATCATATAGAATCCCTTTGATATTTGTCGTAAACAAATAAAACTGAGATCAAAAAAGAAAGAATTGAAATGAAAGATTACCAGAGACGGCATGCTCTCTCTCTCTGTCTCTCTCTCTCTCTCTCTCTCTCGTCCATTGTTAGGCATCTGTTTTACTGGCCTGAGCAGCGCTGCTTTACTGGACATCAGCTGAAACTACCAGTGACAGGATGCAATAAACTGGAGAATAGCAGCAATCTAAGGAAAGTTCCTCATTCACGGCCTCTCTGTCTTCTATCCAGGGCAGAAAATAAAAAATCAATACAGGCACACAAGACCTTGATAAAAGCACTGGACAGGGAGAGAGCCCGTGCTGGATTTACTGAATTAAAGTGATCAAAATTTTCAAGTCAACTCCGACCGCTGCCTACATAAACTAACAACCCTATCTTCCCACCTGCCCGTCATTCACTGCGCTGCGCTCCTCTCTCCGCTCGCTGTCCTCCTCTTATCAGCTCCAGTGCGCTTTATTGGCATGACAAATAACATTGCATTTCCACAGCCCAAGCATCTGCAGGCTGGCTATAGACATGGGCAGAAATGGACAGGGCAAAAATATATAAATTAATAAAATCATAAACATTATGGGCTTTAAATAAAATTGAGCAAATGCCTTTATAATTATTATGCATGGCGCTTTCATGGTCTCATATTAATTGAGGGACAATATTTGTACTTTTAAATATTCACTTGTCACACAGTTAAACCGCCTGTGCCCGAGTGTCACGCAGTGCTGAGAGAAACGAACAGAAAAACACTGGATTTACAATAAAAACACTAGAACGCAAGCACAGAGACGACACTGAACGAAGGGAACTAGGGGCTAAAATACACAGAGACAGTTAACAAAACTACAAACAGATGCGTAACAATCAGGGCTGTGTGATATTGAAGAAAAATGCCATATGCAATACCTGGACCACTTTATATTAGGTGGCCTTAACTACTATGTACTAACATTTAAATAAATCATTTGATACAATGCACTTATTGTATACATGCATGTTTTTACATTGTACTTACATTTTAAAAATACCTGCATGTAATTACATCTGTAATTAATTTCTGTAGTTACATTTATAATTACAATGTTGACCCATCTCTTACACTTTAACCAACCCTTAAACTTACCCATACCACCAAACCTGTCCTTCTCATACCACCTCACCTGTCCCTAACTTTACCCTTAAACTTACTCATACCACCACACCTGTCCCTAACTCTACCCTTAAACTTACTCATACCACCACACCTGTCCCTAACTTTACCCTTAAACTTACTCATACCACCACACCTGTCCCAAACCCTACTCTTAAACTTACCCATACCACCACACCTGTCCCTAACTTTACCCTTAAACTTACTCATACCACCACACCTGTCCCTAACCCTACCCTTAAACTTACTCATACCACCACATCTGTCCCTAACTTTACCCTTAAACTTACTCATACCACCACACCTGTCCCTAACTTTACCCTTAAACGTACCCATACCACCACACCTGTCCCTAACTTTACCCTTAAACTTACCCATACCACCACACCTGTCCTTCTCATACCACCTCACCTGTCACTAACTTTACCCTTAAACTTACCCATACCACCACACCTGTCCCTAACTTTACCATAAACTTACTCATACCACCACACCTGTCCCTAACTTTACCCTAAACTTACTCATACCACCACACCTGTCCCTAACTCTACCCTTAAACTTACCCATACCACCACACCTGTCCCTAACTTTACCCTTAAACTTACCCATACCACCACACCTGTCCCTAACTCTACCCTTAAACTTACTCATACCAACACACCTGTCCCTAACTCTACCCTTAAACTTACCCATACCACCACACCTGTCCCTAACTTTACCCTTAAATCTACCCATACCACCACACCTGTCCCTAACTTTACCCATAAACTTACCCATACCACCACACCTGTCCCTAACTTTACACTTAAACCTACCCATACCACCACACCTGTCCCTAACTTTACCCTTAAACCTACCCATACCACCACACCTGCCCCTAACTTTACCCTTAAACTTACCCATACCACCACACCTGTCCCTAACCCTACCCTTAAACTTACCCATACCACCACACCTGTCCCTAACTTTACCCTTAAACTTACCCATACCACCACACCTGTCCTTCTCGTACCACCACACCTGTCCTTCTCATACCACCTCACCTGTCCCTAACTTTACCCTTAAACTTACTCATACCACCACACCTGTCCCTAACTTTACTCTTAAACTTACCCATACCACCACACCTGTCCCTAACTTTACCCTTAAATCTACCCATACCACCACACCTGTCCCTAACTTTACCCATAAACTTACCCATACCACCACACCTGTCCCTAACTTTACACTTAAACCTACCCATACCACCACACCTGTCCCTAACTTTACCCTTAAACCTACCCATACCACCACACCTGCCCCTAACTTTACCCTTAAACTTACCCATACCACCACACCTGTCCCTAACCCTACCCTTAAACTTACCCATACCACCACACCTGTCCCTAACTTTACCCTTAAACTTACCCATACCACCACACCTGTCCTTCTCGTACCACCACACCTGTCCTTCTCATACCACCTCACCTGTCCCTAACTTTACCCTTAAACTTACTCATACCACCACACCTGTCCCTAACTCTACCCTTAAACTTATTCATACCACCACACCTGTCCCTAACTTTACCCTTAAACTTACTCATACCACCACACCTGTCCCTAACTTTACCCTTAAACTTACCCATACCACCACACCTGTCCTTCTCATACCACCTCACCTGTCCCTAACTTTACCCTTAAACTTACCCATACCACCACACCTGTCCCTAACTTTACCCTAAACTTACTCATACCACCACACCTGTCCCTAACTTTACCCTTAAACTTACCCATACCACCACACCTGTCCCTAACTTTACCCTAAACTTACTCATACCACCACACCTGTCCCTAACTTTACCCTAAACTTACTCATACCACCACACCTGTCCCTAACTCTACCCTTAAACTTACCCATACCACCACACCTGTCCCTAACTTTACCCTTAAACTTACTCATACCACCACACCTGTCCCTAACTCTACCCTTAAACTTACCCATACCACCACACCTGTCCCTAACTTTACTCTTAAACTTACTCATACCACCACACCTGTCCCTAACTCTACCCTTAAACTTATTCATACCACCACACCTGTCCCTAACTTTACCCTTAAACTTACTCATACCACCACACCTGTCCCTAACTTTACCCTTAAACTTACCCATACCACCACACCTGTCCTTCTCATACCACCTCACCTGTCCCTAACTTTACCCTTAAACTTACCCATACCACCACACCTGTCCCTAACTTTACCCTAAACTTACTCATACCACCACACCTGTCCCTAACTTTACCCTTAAACTTACCCATACCACCACACCTGTCCCTAACTTTACCCTAAACTTACTCATACCACCACACCTGTCCCTAACTTTACCCTAAACTTACTCATACCACCACACCTGTCCCTAACTCTACCCTTAAACTTACCCATACCACCACACCTGTCCCTAACTTTACCCTTAAACTTACCCATACCACCACACCTGTCCCTAACTCTACCCTTAAACTTACTCATACCAACACACCTGTCCCTAACTCTACCCTTAAAGTTACCCATACCACCACACCTGTCCCTAACTTTACCCGTATCCCAGTTCAATATCAGCAAAAGTGTTTTTCAATACAATATGAACACAATAAGTACATTGTACTTATTGTTTGATGTAAGTACATAGTAATTAGGGACACCTAATATAAAGTGGGACCCAATACCTTGTTAAAAAATGGGTTCAATGTTCAATATGCGATACAATATTGCTTTAAGTGTGTAAAATCTATTTAAATTATATTTAAAAATATTTAAAAACTGAGAACGATACCATTTATGTGTTTCACATTCTTTCTGGGAAAAGAAAGCATCGCTACAACTCCTGAATGTGACCAGCAATGTTTTAGTAAAAAGTAATGTCACAAATCTGACAATATAATTTTAACATCAATGTAAACAAACAAACAAAAAAAATTATGCAATATTTAAATACCAAAAACTCTTTGCTCAACTTGGTAATATATAGTTATTTCAACCTAAAGCTTAACATCAAGAACATCCAGGTAAACAAATACACCTGAACTAGGGGTGGACGATTATTTTTGTTATTTTAATTTAGCTTTGTTATTAAAAATAAGAACTACAAACAGTAGGACAAGTACAATAAAACAAAGATACAAATGAAATAAACAGTGCTTTAAGTTTTGCCTACATTAGATCTATTTAACAGTAACATTCAAGAAACAATTCAGAAACTGAAAACTAAAACACTGCAGTCTTCACATCAATTAAATATACACTGATTCATAATAAAGCTATAAAGGTTATTCAGTCCAGAGCAGTGAGTGATAATTTAATAATATAATATAATATAAAACGGATCCTATTGACACGCACCGATTTTTTTCCCAACTGATAACGTTCACTTAAGACATAACCGACTGTGTTTACATGAATACTCATCAAGACGCCCGTTTGACATAACTGTGTGTATTTGACTGTTCAAGTGTAATAAGGTGCAAAACAGAACTGAAGGGATCACACGCTGTCAGAGAGACGTTTCGGTGTGTCAGACAGAGCGAGACCGCAATACGGTGGCCGAGAAGTGCAAAACAAATCACAATTACGAAAACAAAATAACAAATTCAAAAACAAAACAAATTATAAACGCAATGGAAAAGGTAGGTATATGTGGCGAATGGAATACTGACCACTGATTGGACGAGACATCTGTCAATCAAGACACGCAAAAAGTACAGCAGGCTGCGGCAGGAGGAAGTCGATTCGCGTTTGCATGTGTAAATATTAGAGATGTATCGTCTACGATAATAATTGTTTTTTTAATGATGTGCAAAGCTGCAAGCTGAAATTATTGAGTACGTCATTCACTTTGCAAAAAACAAACAAAAACACTATTAGAAAGCCGTTATAATGCCCCTAAAATTCCAGATATAGGGGCAAAATGCCCCTGTATGAGCTAGTGTCTTATATAATATGGTATAGTTAAGCACACAAGCAAGAGTGCTGTTTTTTGCACATATGATATTAATTTTATACAGATCAATAAACAAGAAGTTAATATTGTGAATTACAATTTGTCAATAATGTACGGGTTTTTTTCTATCTTGCCAACGAAAATAGTTCCAAACAAAGCCACAGCAAAACAAAACATTACTCTCATAGCATGCAGTGTAAATGCATTGTGTAAATTCCATTTCCTTGCCAATGGAAACGTCTCGGTTATGTATGTAACCCTCGTTCCCTGAAGGAGAATTGGGATCACTTCTAGGAGCCCCTACCAGCTTCGAGTGTATAGAAAATGGGCCAATGGCCATTGGCGTGCGAGATTTGCATCTCGCACTCCGCCCCGCATCACGGGTATAAAGCGGAAGTGGATGCAGCGCACATTTGTTTTTCACTGAGGAGCCGAACTAGTGACTCGGCCATGCAGTGATGGTACAGCAACTGTGGCGACGGGACGTACGTCTCCGTTCCCTCCTTCAGGGAATGAGGGTTACCATACGTAACCGAGACGTTCCCTTTCAGTCGGTCACGTTCGACGTACGTCGGACGTCACTGACGAATTGGGATCCCTATGGAAAACGCCACAGTTACTACCACTTCCAGCGCCCAGCGAAAGCCCCTCAGACCCCCGTCTGTTCGGGGCGGGGAACTCACGCAGGCAGAGTCGCTGCTGCTGTTCCGCAAGACCCACTCAGCAGAGTATTGGATAACACTGGGAAAGCGTGCCCAGGGGGGCCGCTGCGGAAGCCACATCCTACCCGTAGGGAGGTATCATGTGGAATATACACATATGGACTGGCCGTGGGCAGTACAACATACGGAAGTCCCAGGGGTGGCCCCGGCCAATGCAGGCGGGGGACTACACCGCACAGAGATGGCAGAGCGAGCTCTGCCAAGGGAAAGACACGGGCTCGCCGTAGGGAGCCGTACCGTGGAAGAATACACATATGGGACCGCCGTAGGGGTCACAACATACGGATACCCAGCCTAACACAAGTTCCACCAATGCATACGAGTGTTAGACCTGGCGTCGGATGCTCCGCCACGTCTGACTGCCGCGGGTTGCGGAGGACTCAACAGGGTTCGCCGTTCTGGGGAACTCGACTGGAGCATATATCCGTTCCATGAGGAGGGGAATGGCGCAGCAAGCCGACACAAGAACGGGCACTTTGCTGTTACTGGCTATTTGAAGCGAGCACACAGGAAGATACAGGCTCTACACGAAGGCTATAAAATCTAGCGAACGTGTTAGGTGTCACCCAGCCCGCAGCTCTACATATATCTGTCAGCGGGGCACCACGAGCCAACGCCCAGAAAGAAGCCACACCCCTAGTGGAGTGGGCCCTTAACCCGAGCGGGCAGGGGGACTCATACGCCAAAGCGATGGGATCCACTGTCCAGTGGGCCAACCTCTGCTTGGAGACAGCCTTTCCCTTCTGCTGGCCTCCGTAACAGATGAAGAGCTGTTCTGAGGTCCTGAAGCTTTGCTTTCTGTCCACATAAGTCCGCAGGGTGCGAATGGGACAGAGAAAAGCTAGGGCTGGGTCTGCCTCCTCCAAAGGCAGCGCTTGCAGGCTTACCACCTTGTCCCGAAAGGGAGTGGTGGGAACCTTGGGCACATATCCGGGCCGGGGTCTCAGGATTACATGAGAGTTACCTGCCCCGAATTCCAGGCACGATTCGTCGACCGAAAATGCCTGCAGGTCCCCTACCCTCTTGATGGAGGCCAATGCAGTCAGGAGTACTGTCTTCCAAGACAGAATTTTTAACTCTGCTGACTGCAAAGGCTCAAAGGGCGCTCTCTGTAGTGCAGTTAGCACCAGAGTTAAGTCCCAAGAGGGTAAAGAGTGAGGGCGAGGCGGATTTAGTCTCCTCGCCCCCCTCAGGAACCTGATGATCAGATCGTGCTTCCCTAAGGACTTACCATTAACCATGTCATGATTTGCGGCGATAGCGGCAACATAAACTTTGAGGGTGGAGGGAGACAGCCTTCGCTCCAACCCATCTTGTAGGAAGGAAAGCACAGAACTGATCGAGCATCTTCGGGGGTCTTCTCACCGAGAAGAACACCATTCAACGAACAGGTTCCACTTCAACGCATAGAGGCGCCTCGTAGAGGGAGCTCTAGCGGAAGTGATGGTGTCTACCACAGCCTGTGGTAGGCCACCTAGAACCTCCGCGTCCCGTCCAGGGACCAGACATGGAGTTTCCAGAGGTCCGGACGCGGGTGCCATAAGGTGCCCCGTCTCTGAGTCAGGAGGTCCTTCCTTAGAGGAATGGGCCAAGGAGGTGCTGTCACGAGGAGCACTAGTTCCGGGAACCAAGTCCGGTTGGGCCAATACGGGGCGACCAATAGGACTTGCTCCTCGTCCTCCCTGACTTTGCACAGTGTCTGTGCGAGAAGGCTTACTGGGGGAAACGCATATTTGCGAAGGCCCCGGGGCCAGCTGTGCACCAGAGCATCCGAGCCGAGGGTCCCCTCGGGCAGGGAGTAAAACAACTGGCAGTGAGACGTGTCCGGGGCGGCAAACAGGTCTACCTGTGCGGTCCCGAAGCGACTCCAGATCAGCTGGACCACCTGGGGATGGAGTCTCCACTCTCCCGGGAGCACTGGCTGTCGTGAGAGCTAGTCAGCTGCACGACTGAGCAGGCCCGAAATGTGAATGACACGAAGTGACCTCAGATGCTTCTGACTCCATAAGAGGAGATGGCGGGCGAGTTGTGTCATGCGACGGGAGCGTAGACCACCCTGTTTGTTGATGTACGCAACGGCCACAGTGTTGTCCGAACGGACCAGAACGTGCTTGCCTCATAGCGGCCCTTTGAGGCGGCCCAGCGCAAGACGAACTGCTAACAACTCCAGGCAATTGATATGCCATGGCAGTTGAGGCCCCGTCCACAGACCCGAAACTGCAAGCCCGTTGTACGTGGCCCCCCAGCCGGTGGATGAGGCATCCGTGGAGACAACAGCATGCCTGGACACTTGTTCTAGGGGAACTCCTGCCCGTAGAAACGAAGGGTACGACCACGGGCTGAAGGTTTGGCGACACCTCGGTGTAACTGAGACACGGAGTGAGCCGCTCTGCCACGCCCATCTCGGGACTCGGTCGTGTAGCCAGTGTTGAAGCGGTCTCATATGAAGCAATCCGAGCGGCGTTACTGCGGCTGCGGATGCCATATGCCCCAGGAACCTCTGAAAATGTTTCAGTGGTACCGCTGTCCTGCGTTTGAATGAATTCAAGCAGTTCAACACCGACTGGACGCGCTCCTCTGTGAGTCGCGCTGTCAGACCGACCGAGTCCAGCTCCATACCGAGAAAAGAGATTCTCTGCACGGGGCAGAGTTTGCTCTTCTCCCAGTTGACCCGAAGTCCCAACTGGCTGAGGTGACTGAGCACCATGTCCCTGTGCTCGCACAACTGCTCCCGCGACTGCACAAGAACCAGCCAGTCATCGAGATAGTTGAGGATGCGAACCCCACGCTCTCTCATGGGAGCAATGGCCGCCTCCCTGACTTTCGTGAAGACACGGGGCGACAGGGACAGCCCGAAGGGTAAGACCCTGTACTGATATTCCCGTCCCTCGACCGCAAAGCGTAGGAACGGTCTGTGTCGAGGGAGAATCGAGACATGAAAGTACGCGTCCTTCAGGTTGATCGCTGCAAACCAATCTTGGGGACGGATGCACCTGAAGATGCGTTTCTGCGTTAGCATTCTGAACGGCAGCCTGTGAAGGGACCGATTCAAGAACCGCAGGTCCAAGATTGGCTGTAACCCGCCACCTTTCTTGGGTACAATGAAGTGCGGGCTGTAGAAGCCCGTCTTCATATCAGCTGGAGGGACCGGCTCTATCGCGTCCTTCGCCAGTAGGACTGCGATCTCCGCCCGGAGCACGGGGGCGTTCTCCTTTGACACGAAGGTGAAGTGAATGCCCCTGAACTTGGGGGGACGCCGGGCGAACTGAATCGCATAGCCGAGTCTGATAGTACGGATGAGCCAGTGAGACAGGCTGGGGAGCGCTAACCAGGCTCCCAGCGACTGTGCAAGCAGGACTAACGGCACCACAGACGTACCCGCAGCAGGGCAGCGCAGTGGCATGCAGGGACCCGACTCGGACGGCATAGCGGCCCGAAATGGGGTCTGAGTGTGCAGTGCAACACTTACCTGCTTCCGCTGAGGGGGCGCACGGGTGTGAGGAGGCCTCTTGTGTGCGTCCTGAGCACAGCCAGCACCCCCTGCTGGAGATTGGAGAGGCGCCGGAGGGTGACAAGGCATGGGAGCGTCGTACACCGCCAAGCGCGCTCTCTTGGCACCCAGAGATTTTGGAAACTGCTCTTTTTAGCGGGGGCGGGGGCAGCGGCGGGTGGACGCCCTCGGTGACGAGCAGGTGGAGGCGCTGCGACCGGCGGCTGGGTGGAGGCAGCAGCTGACCGCCGGGGCAGGATGTGCTTGATGGCCTCCGTCTGCTTCTGGGCGGCCGAGAACTGCTGGGCAAAGCTCTCAACCGTGTCGCCGAACAACCCGGCTGAGGAGATGGGGGAGTCCAGGAACCGATATTTATCGGTCTCCCTCATGTCGGCCAGGTTAAGCCAGAGGTGTCGCTCCTAGACCACGAGCATGGACATCGCCTGACCGATGGAACGGGCGGTGACTTTTGCCGCCCGGAGGGACCCGCCCCGAGAAACCAATCGTCCAACCTAGAAGGCTCAGGACACGGTGGAGGGTTCCACACGAGCCCGACCTTTTCGGCGGCCCGGGAAAGCATAGCCATCAACTCAGGGTCCGACTCGGCCGCCGCAACTCTCCCAGAGGGAGGCAGCGCAGCCGAGTCTTCATCCTCCGAGGACTGGAACTCCCCCACCGATGTAGCGATCGACATCTGTTCGTCTGCTGGAGCCCCGAAGGTCACCACTGGACGCCCATGGGAGGAGCCAGCGGTTTCCTCCGGAAGCTCTACCAGCTGCGGCGCTTCAGAGGGAATAGGGGCCCGCGGAGGCTGGCTCGGCAGGTTTGCCCTAAACGTGATCCTCAGGTCACCCTGGCTATTCGTCGAAGTAGGTCTATTCTGCTGAGAAGGAATAGCACTAGATCGAGGCATAGGTAAGGGGACTCCACCTTCCCGAAGGTAGGCGAGTCTCGACCTAAGCGCCGAGATAGTCATGTTCCCGCAGTGGGAACATGAACTATCCACAAAAGCTGCCTCAGCGTGCTGAATGCCCAGGCACGTGAGACAACGATTGTGACCGTCAGCTGGCGACAGGGAACGACTGCATCCAGAAACACACGGGTGGAATGACATCTTGAAAAAGACGCAGTGTCACACCCGTGTTGCTCTTTTAGAGGAAACCGCTCTTTTAATAGTGCTGAAGCACCCAGAGATAACCGCGGCAGAATCACAGGGAATAGTGCAGCCTGTGTCTGCTCTCACTGTGTGGAACGCCCTCACCGAACCAACAGGAAATGCTGTGAAAACAGCAGTTTTTTCCTAACCAGGAAGTGAGCACACGGTCGCGCTGCAGTGTGCCTTTTCCCCAGCACAAGGCGATCTCTCTCGACTCGTTCTCTTTCTCTCTCTCTGCTTGATAGGCAGGAACAGTCTGTCTTCATCAACGCCGTTCGGCTCCGAAGTGAATGACAAATGTGCGCTGCATCCGCTTCCGCTTTATACCCGCGATGCGGGGTGGAGCACGAGATGCAAATCTCGCACGCCAATGGCCATTGGCCCGTTCTCTATACACTCGAAGTTGATAGGGGCTCCCAGAAGTGATCCCAATTCGTCGGTGACGTACGTCGAACGTGACCGACTGAAAGGGAACTTTTCTTTTCTTAGATTTAAAGTTGGTAGAGAATATTTTATATGTGCAAGATGATTATCATATTGTAGGCCTATTGTAGTACCTGTTAGACACCTTATTTTTATTTAAAATGAAATGCCTCTCCAAGCTGATAAGCGATGGGTATAGGGAAAAGAAAGGGATCAGGAAAAGGGAGACTGGAACTCAGGTTGCTTGCGTTAAAAGCTAAATCTGCTTTTCTTCTACACGCCACTCTCCCACTTATCAGATCAGGTTTTGTAATTTTGTCTGACTCAACCAGACAGTGGTAGGCAGATTTAATATGAAAAGTTTTTCTTTCTCCATAATTAATCGCACTAAATTAGCCTGTAAAATAGACGGCTCTAATATTTACACATGCACACGCGAATCGACTTCCTCCTGCCGCAGCCTGCTGTACTTTCTGCATGTCTTGATTGACAGATGTCTCGTCCAATCAGCGGTCAGTATTCCATTCGCCACATATACCTACCTTTTCCGTTTTGTCCAACTTGTCGTTGTGTTTTCTGACTTGCTATTTTGTTTTTGGACTTGCAATTGCGTTTATAATTTGTTATTTTGTTTTCGGAATTGTGATTTGTACCGCAAGGAGATATTTTCCGCAACTTATTGCATTTAATAACTCTTTTTAATGTCAAGTCACGTAAGCAACAGTCGCGTGCCCAGTCTATTCTCTGCTATATGCGTCGACCTAAAACTTTTAAGACTTTTCACAATTTTTGAAGTAGCCTTTTAAAATCATTCAGATATCGCATACCATTGCGATATGTACATTTGCGCTATTTCGATGATTTCGATATATCGTGCAGCCCTAGTACAGTATCCATAAGCAGGTGTAGTGGTATTATTTTATTGTGTATTGTTTGTGATTGTGTTTTAGCCTTTATGTTGTTCAGCAGTTTGGCCAACAGCTGTTTTTATGTATATATATATATATAAATGTGACTGACTGATCTTCATTCTCTCAACACACACAGAGTTACAGAGAGAGATGTCTCTCCATATAAAGCTTCATTAGTAAAATATATCATCAAATATAAAGTACATTGTATATTAGCTCAATCTCTTCTATTCTTCTCAGTATTTGATGATCAGCACAGAACTGTTGAATTACTGAATCCATACACAGCTGTTAAACACTGATTATCTCAAGATACGTAATTACTTACATGACTCTTATTGTTATTATTACATCATATTTTTAAATCATTATATTGAGTTTGATTTTAGATATTACATAAAAGACATAAACATTATTCAAGTGTTTCTCTCTCTCTCTCACACACACACACACACACCTTTCTTCACTTCACTGTGGAAGAGATTTCATAGTTATAATATTACTATCATCTATGAAGTGTAATATTAGAGTGTATTACAGAATTTTAAAAATATTGTAATTTTTTTCATTAGAAATCGAGAGATAACAAAACTTGTATTGCAATCAGGAAAAATGTCAGAGCAGATTCTTCAGCTAATTATAACTATTATATATAAAAAATAATTATTTCTGTGATTATATTATTTTTCTGTCTCTGTGATGTTTGACATTTTTCTCAAAGATTAAATAAAATCACTGTGAACAATAATAACCATCACAACACAGACACACACTCAGATTCCTCTCACTCAGCAAAC